>CM017901.1:908581-950209 GCA_008369825.1 Triplophysa tibetana | reverse complement strand
CTCACTCACTCACTCACTCACTCTCTCTCCCTCACTAACACTCGCTCAGTCTCTCTACCTCTGACTCTCTCTCACTCCCTTCCTCTCTCTCCCACACTTACTCACTCTATACCTCTCTCTCACTCACTCAGTCGCTTGCTCACTCACTCACTCTCTCCCTCACTCTCCCTCACTCTCTCTCTTTCTCTCTCTCTCTCTCTCTCTCTCTCTCTCTCTCTCTCTCTCTCCTTCTCCCTCAAACACACAATATCTCTCTCTCACTCTTTCTCTCACTCACTCTCTCCCTCACTCTCCCTCACTCACTCTCTCTTTCTCTCTCTCTCTCTTTCTCCCTCAAACACACAATCTCTCTCTCTCTCTCTCTCTCTCTCTCTCTCACTCACCCTCTCTTTCCCTCACTCTCACTTTCCCTGTCACTGACTCTCCATATACAGTGTTTACACTCAAACACACACATTAAAGAGAGTATATAGAGTAGCATAGTACTTTATTAAACTGTATAAGAGTAAGAAAGCAGTCTTTTCGTGTCTCTCTCTCTCTTTCTAAACACCTCGTCTTAGAGATTCGATGATGCACGATAGGAAACCTGCTGTGGAAATCTGTGAACGGCCCACGTGACAGTTAACATCCAGATCTAACACGCCTACAGCTTTACACAGAAAATGTTTTTCCTCCCGTTGTTTGTCTGCGCTTCAGCCCTCGTCATACCCCGTCTATATAACGCTCTTCATGAATGTAGATCTCGTCCCTTACTGTGAGTACGCTGGAGTCCTGCCTGGCATCACGCTCCATTTCTTAGAAACCACAACAGCATGCCGCGGAGCTCATCTGAAGCACAGTCGCTGTGCAGACGGGAGGCGCGTCCTGCAATCTGATTTATTACTTCAGCCAGAATGCAGGAGTGGAGCGCACTGCACTTTTCTAGTTCTGGGAATGGATTTTGTTTTTGAGGCGCATTTATTTTAATACCATTGTGCATTCCGCAGAGAGGCATTACTGAGAGCATTTCAACACAATCTGCATCATTTCCAGGTCAATACTCCCTCATGGTAGCGCGCTGATAAATGTTTCAGCTCAGAAATTCAAATTAAAGACACGGCTGCTATTAAACCTGAGTGGATATATGGGAGATTGCATTAAGTTTTTCGCCCACTTTTCAATTGTTAAAACCTGAAGTTTAAAGCTTTCAGATGATGTATTGCTTGATAAGAACACTTTGTAACTCCAAAGTAAATCCAGCAGTGGATGTAGACCGGCCTCATTCATCACTCTTGTTAGGTTGTGGTTAGTCTCAGACGGACCGTTGGCTAAACGTCTGATGCATTGGAAGTTTTGGAAACACTTCAGCACGTTCAAAGTCGTCATGTGATTGGTTGAATTTCACAGGGTTTCCGGGAGAGGTGCGTGTCGTGTTCTTTAACGGTCTGTCTGGAAACAACACAATCCATCTGATGTAAGAAGTAATCGGTGGTGTTTAAAGCGGTTGCTATAAGAATTCCTCACCATTGACTAAACGCTTAATTCCTAAAAGTGTGCGAGGTTCACGGCATACACTTACAATCATTGGTGTTGCTGTTAACTTTAGACATGTTGGTGAATGTGCTTCTGTCTGTCACTGCGGGTACATTATCACGCCTCTAAACATGACGCGGCACAAAACCAAACGTGATTGGCTGATTTACCTGTCAGTCATATGGGCAAAGAAAGCGGCCGAAGCTTCCAGACCTTCAGTTTACTATGAAGACTAGGTAGTACACTAGTGTTCCTAAGAACTAAATGAAATCCAAGACTGAAGATTTTTTGAGTGTTTGTCATGACTGTAGACGGACCCTGTCTGATATTTTTGTCTGTTAACAGCTCGGGTCAAACAAAATAAAAGCTTATTTTTTCTTAGAAGAGTTCAGTGGTGTATATCTCATCTCAACTTTATTTATATAACGCTTTTTACTATTGTCATTGTTACAAAGCAGCTTTACATGAGACATATTGACTATAAGCAAATCAATTTAAGTAATATACCTGTAAAAACAAGAAAAAGATGAAAATGTCTGATTTACTATCTCCGTGGGGACAGTCCATAGGTGAAATATTTTTTATACTGTACAAACTGTGTATTTTATCTCCTGCCCCTAAACCTTAAGATCAAAGATAACTTTAGATTTGAGATTTAAAAAAATTCTGCTAAGTACAATTTGTATGCTTTTTTGCCCATGGGGACCTCAATTTTGGTCCCGACAGTGACGCGAGACCCCATGTGTTGGTGTGCAATTAGGTTTAGGTCCCCACCGGGATATAAAAATATGTCCAATCACACACACTCAGCCACGCGCACACACAGTGAAAGCTCATATTTAAGATAAAGGAGAGAGAAACACAGGTCAAATATTAGACTATAAATTCCTATATGCAATATAATTCTATATAGTATATGACAGCTGCTACGTCATTTTGGGTCTTTACACGCTAAATAGCAGCGTGACTCAATCGGTTTATCACTCTGTCAATCTGACTCCATCAATCATTCAATCAAATCCATTTTCATCTATTACGCCAACTTTCTGAAACAGCCTCTAACACCTGGCAACCAGCTGAAAGACTCTAGTAACTATAGCTGGGTGATATATCAAATGTTAGATGTTATCAAGATAATTGTACAGAAGATATAAAATACTAAATATTGTGAATATAAAATGTTTTTTCTTGAAAACTTAAAAAAACATGCCAAAGACAGCGCCAGTTTCACTTTAAGTCGTACGAGTAGCGCAAAATTAATAATTATTCATACGAGTGACACACAGACAGATGTGGAAAGAGTCACAGGGGATGTGATCTGAAAACCAATAATATACAAAATCCTAACACTTCTAAAATACTAATACTAAAAGACCGTCACGAGAATGTGAGTTTGCTCAACCTATCACTATTATCACCTCGTTTAGTTTTATTCAATTTGTTAATGACTCATGCGGTGTATATTTTTACTACATTACATTAAACATTTAGAATTTTCTCTCCATATTGTGCTCCAGTCTGTGTAATGTGTATCTTGTTGATGTTCCAATGTTTCTACCTAAAATCATTTAACGTAATGTAAAGAACATTAAAATATATGATCTTTTACAGTAATAATCACAAATGACCTATTTCTGTCATTTTGTAACAACTTTGATATCCCAGATCTCACAAACAGATTATTCGGCTTCCACCTGAACTTCACAGACAGGGTTCACCATTATGTGTTTAAAACAAACAAAAAATATTCACCTTTTAATAAATGTAGAGATTTATATCATGTTTTGACAAGATTAGGTACATCACACAGCATTACTATTAAGCACCACCTGAAATGTAAAAATGTCTGAATGTTTGTCCGTCTTTGTCCTGTGTGATTGCAAGGCCTGTAAAACTGTCAGATATAAACTTTCAGGTCAAACATCGTCAAGCCAACATTAAAGTTAGTCATTAAACTTGAAGTGCGTCAGTGTCTCGTGAGGGAGTCAGCGGTGGTCTCAGCAGGATGGTGTTGTGTGACAGTCCATCTCCTGCGCTTCAGTTAAACACACACACCCAAACACACAGTACACAAAACCCCCGGGGTCTCCCTTCAAGAGAAAATCATCCCACCTACAGCGAGTAATGCAGAAACCCTGCCGTACCAACTCTCATCCGGCTCGGTGGGCTCCGAACATCAAGACCACTGACATGACACAAAATATCACTTACATTATTACATACACATGCAATATTAGTCAAGCACTTCCGCACGATCGTACTATTTGTGAAATTTAAAATGATAGTGGAATTCTTATATATCTTTAGAAATCCCCTTGAACTAAATCAAGTCACTGATAAAGTTAAACTATTTGAAATATTTTATTTTTATAAGAAATTAGATTATGAATTCAATTCCATGAATTCAATATTCTTAGAAGTTTAAAAACGTAAGTTTCTCTGTAGATGTATGAAAGGCTTATTGATTTAAATGCTGTAAATAGATTCATGTTGTACTCGTGTGTGTTTATATGTCTGAATATCTACAGACACTGAAGGCATAACCCAGAATATTTTTATCAAATGCACAAACTGTAATAAAGATGAACTTTTTGCAAACTGAAATAGCTAAAGGTTTTTATTAAACTTAATATAATGTATAACATAGTTAGGAAGAGTCTTACTTCAGCTCGTTCATATTAACTCAAGGTTTTTATTCAATCTCAAATCCATATCACAAAGATGTCTTTCAGAATGTGTAAGACTTCTAATATCTCTCAAAGCAAACTATCTTGGGTAAAAATCGTTCCCCACTAAAACATTCATACCCGTGTGAAATAATAATCAAGAATATGTCCACAGCAATAAAGTCGACATGAATACATTCTGAAGCTCAGCTTCTGCCAGCATCTGCCATCCCGAACGGGAAGCGGCATATCGAGCGGGATTCTGTCGGCTTGTGTCGCAATATCACATGACCGCAATAGATGGTCCCTGTCAGAGTTTATTAAAAAGATGCTTCATTTCCCGCTGGCATTTGTGCCAGATAACCGCCCGGCGGTCCACACCGCACTACACTGCTGTTTTAAACCCGCATAATAAATACAGACCGAGAACATTCTGGATAAACCGAAATCATGTGGCTCTGTAGATTAGTTTACTATTAAACAGATTTTTCACAGTTATATTACTTAAAACTTTCAGTGTTAAAACAGAAAAATAAAAACGTAGGGGTCTGAAAGTGAACAAAGGTCAGGAGGTCGCCGGCTCTGTGTTGAGTGGACTATAGTCTCTGCAAACCCACGGACCACCCACAGCCAACAAGACCATAAAATAAGTCTCCCTTACACGTACAAGAATAACGCAGAACTGATTACTGAATTTGTCAAAGTCTGCCAAGTCAGTGGGATCACATTTTGATGACATACTCAAAAACACCTATAATTGTGACAAACACAGATGATGTGTCGTATGACATCATGCACCAGCAGAAGGGACGGATTATGACTTCAAAGTACATTCTCCAGGTGTCCCCCTCCAACTATTTTTTTTGCGCATTCACAGTTATAGAAAGTGAAAGTTAAGATGATAATGAATATTAAAACTATTCTCGCTCTGCTTCAAATACCTGTGCTACGCTACAAATAATCTGCACAGGGTTTATAGAAGTCTACTATTTGCTACACAGCGAAAAATCAACAATGGACCAAATAAGGTGTACGAAACACACATCTTTAATTAACTGTCAAGCATACTATAAATAAAAACGATTTCTCACCATAAAATACCCCAGTGATGCATGTCTATAAACATCATCAATCAAAAGATTAAAAGAAAGCTATCTAAATGTGCTTTAATTTAATAATAACTTAAATTTAAATTGAATTAGTTAAAGTAACATAAAAACATATTTGCCATGATTTGTTAATTTTTTTAATTTTTTATGTTGCCTATGGGACCCACATATTACACAGATAAACATTTGTTTTCATTGTTGTTGGGTTCTCTGTACCATACTGGATGGCACAACCTTAAAGACCAGGGCCCTCTTGGGCTTAAGGTAGTCAAGGGCCCTAATGGCTCGGTCAGTAATCCAATCCAGGAGTGGATTCGCAAACACAACTTTTTTTCAGAAGTGCTTTGAGGACTTTGTATAACGGAAGAATAATCACAAATAATCGAAATAATGAAAACTGCATCGGAGTGTGAATGAGTAAGAATGAGTTTATAAGCATCGTATGCCTGACGTCAGATCAATGGAAGGCTTTCTTGCCTCATTTGTTGCAGAATCAGACGGTCACACTGTCAGTTTTGCTGTATTGGCGTTCATCTGCTCTGAGGATAATTATCAGTTCCGTGTGCGAATCGTTGGGTGAAGTGAGGATGTGCTGACAGTGGGTCTCTCCTTCACAAGTGTCCTGAAGAGCTATCCAGAGAGTTGTCAGAATAGCAGACCCTCGACCACACATGCCAACCTAGCATTAGCTGCACCGTTGGCACTCCACCATCAGCTCGTTTGGGTGTCAGACTTCTGTTCGAGAGCGATACTTAACTCCATGGGGAGAGTCCTAACCCGAGGCTAATTGGCCCAAATCTCTTGGTAAGCACAGAACATTCAGCGTCCTCCCCGAGGATCATCCAGGCCAGAGTTATGGCACGTTTGACACGCCGTAATGACGCTTGTGATTGCAGCTGAATTGATTTCTGCATTATGATCTGATTATGGCTCTGATAAAACAGCAAATACTGTAAATGACGGTGTAACGTTTCAACTCTCACAAGCGGTAGACCATCTTAAATCTCCAAGAGAATTTCCCAGAAGTGCTTTGCGAAAGAAATGTACGCTTCATCTTAAATGATGGATACTACTGAAGGAGCTTTTAGGACTGTCCTCATTACATCATGTCGGCTTGATGAAATGCGATTCATCGATACCGTTTCCCAGAATGAAACTAAATTCTTTTCGATACATTTTAAAAGAGAGAGTCTTAGCAACCTTGAAGAAAATTACAACCATATTAAGTACTGTATATAAGACACAGAACAGTCAAAGGTTGGTCTAATTAAAATGTCTTCAATCTTACACCCGCTGTTATTCAAGCTACTGCCAACTGAACCTTTAAGAGAGTTCACACAAAAACGACAATCTGCCATTACTTACTTGAAACATAAAAGGAAAAAGGTCATACTGGAAACCAAGACTGTAGAGCTTTAAAAAATAGCAAAAACACAATAAAAGTTTTAAATACAAAGTTATGTTTCAGGTTTACTGATGTCACACCATAAGCGATGTGAGAAAGACCCAAATTAATGCTGTTGGCCAATAAACTAGCAGAAATAAACAAGAAATAAATGATTGCCAAACTTTGGTTCTCTGTCTCATGTCAATGTTACTCTTGATTTGAACAGAACATTAGGAGAATTCTATTACCACACAGACGTGTCTCCAGACCACATTAGGGGGTCACCCCAGCCTCCAGCTCGCCCCGAGCACAGTAACGGCAGTCTGAAACATGGAGCTGAATAAATGATGTTCACATCGACAAGAAGACATTTGGTCTCCAGAAACAACCGTGCGATGGAAACACCTTCAGGGCTGAAGAACCAAAGAATATGAGCCAAAGCCCCAACCACTGCTCTCCAAACACACCTCTGAGGGTCCCGGACCACCAAGAGATGAATGTCAATCAAGAAGGCGTGATGAAAGAGTCTGTCTCACAGCCCTCAGATTAACGCCCTTCAAACATTGTTCCAAGAGCTGTAATCGCAACCATTTGTGTCAACAGATGAGAAATGGAGCGATTTTACACTGTGATTACAATTAAGCAACTAATGTCTCGGTTAATGCAAACAACGCTCCTAAATCAAGCCAACACAACAGCGTATGTAAATTCTTCTTTGAAGTTATTAGCTAATTGTTTTTGTGGATTGGAAGGAAAGTGTGTTAAGACAACATTCAGAAGCAGGTGAATGCAGGAGGGGATTTCAGAAGGAGAGTAAAGAGATGCGGTACAGAAGGTCACATCTGTTATAAATCTTTGGTGGCCCTTATGACAGAAATCAATAAATGAGGTCTTGAGCACATCTACCCCATTCTAAAGCTTTATATCATTGCCATACTGTGTGTGCGTGCGTGTGCGTGTGGACTTTACTACAAGCTACGGTTATTGTGGTGAGACCATAGTAAATTAGTGTACATAGTACATTAGTGGAAATGCACCGATACTTTACCAGAAATACATGTTGTTAACTAAGGTTTAAATTCTATTTATTGTGATGTAACGTTTAACCTTAAAAAATATAAATTATTAAATGAATGAAAGTTTCAGTATTTCATGTTCGGAAACATCATTCATATAAATCGTAGGAGTGAAAATAACAACATGGGAAAAGTTCCTCAAGAAATGGTGTTAACTTAAAAATCCAGAGCGTCACATTTGAGTGTTCACACTTGTAACATCACACAAAAGCGATAAATCAGAGATATCCGATATTGTTCTGGTGTGAGATTAATAACGCCATCTTTCTTTACATTCCAACACATGATTGGTCAATCTGCCTTCCTTGAATGAATCTTTCTTTTCAACCGATTCTCTGCACGTAACAGGTGGAATTTTGACGCGTTTAATCTGAATCTCCTGATCGTTCGATCAGTGCTTACGGTTAGGTGTAGAGGTGATATTCATTCACCTTCGGAATTATATTTTCATGATCTTGTGTTATGTACTCTTTAAAATATTTACACTGATCTGAATAGTCAGACATCAAGGTGAAAAGCTTTGTGTCCCTGCTTTCTAAATCTACTCTTTTACGACCCTGTACAATGTGTTCTGTTCTATTGCAAACATTGCTTGAGAAGAACTTCACTTTACATTTCCCCGCACAGTAGCCCATTAATATGCAGTTCTTCTTCATCCTTGACTTATTTGAAATTCATTTGTGCAAAGAGGTTCTGCCCAGCCATAGTAAGATTCCACACCGCTATGCCGTCTGACATGTCCCACGTGTGTGAGTATGTGATGAGTCTGTGTGTTTGAATAAAACTGTAGTTGAAATGAGTGAAGATTCAGTACAGCAGAGCGAGCCGGAGGCATCATATAAAAGTGAGTCATGTTTCTCAAGCTCACGCCAAAAGAAATCTATTCCCATCACACTGCTGTCGTCAACAACACACACACACCACAATGACCTGTCAGAAACCAAATAATTCCAGCACTAAACATCCTTTGAGACATTACCCGTGTAAAGTCTGTGTATAGTTCATGACAAGACTGAACATTTACATCCGGCAAGCAAATCATGTGAGGATATTTACTGTCGGCCGCAAACGCTGGCTATCTGCTCCAGCTATAACTTTCAGCGTGTCTGTGAGATGTTGACCACCCGCTGGGTACGAGGCGATGAGAACGAGCTCGGTGTCCGTGTGTTCAGAGCTGATAGCCAATACAAAGAAACGAAACTGTCTGAGCACACAAACCCATCTGGAGCTGAAGACAATACTGATAACAAAAAGATGCACACGTGATGCAACTGCACACAACACAAGAAAAGCTAACACACTATGAGTAGTATATTATCCCTCAAAGAAAAGAAGGGTGCTATTAGTAGGGTTCTTTTAAAGTAAAAATAATCAGGTCTATTTTCAATCTATTGACTTAACAGAAATATAATTGACTTGACATGTCAGTATACTTGACTTATGACAGAAATGTCTTATATATTTGTTCTATACTTGTACTCAATCTTTTGATGGAGATAAACCCTGTACACAACTCTCAACTCAACTTAATTTATAAAGCGCTTTTTACAATTTTCAATGTTACAAAGCAGCTGTAAATGAGACATTGAATACAAGTAAAACAACTAAAGGCATATACCTGTAAAAACAAGAAAAAGGTGAAAACAACAAAAGACAGACATACAAATGCTCCACACACACAATATGCAAACATACTTACACACATTGACATAGACGCACACACACACTCGCACACACACACACACAGTGAAAGCACACATTTGAGATAAAGGAGAGAGAACCACAGGTCAAATGTTAAACGGACTATAAATTCTTATGTGCAATATTAATTATGTCTAACTTCTGAATTTTAAAGCAGCCCCCCCTATACGAGTATAAGGAAGTATTCTTAGTACAGTTGGGCAATTCTATGAAAATGTCAACCTTAAAATGAAAAAATAAAGTTTTTACAAACGTTTTTTACTAGGGATGCACAATAAATTATCAGCCATAACAATCAGCCGATAAATGTCATTTTAAATCTTAGAGGTATCGGCGGATAATACAATTTATGCCGATATATTGAAGCCGATAAATCTTAAATCATTTCCTCTGGTTAAACTAATTCATCTGCACACTCCTTGCAGTTCAAATATAGTACAGTACAGTCTTTCTGTTGTGATCATTCACTTACTGCTATATCAAAAATAGTTGATGTAGATTCAGTATTTATGAGTGTGTAAATTATAGGGGAAAAAGCATATTGTTTGTATCAGACTGCTGTCTGAGTGCTTTCTGTCTTCAGACCAGTTAGACATGTGGCTATTGAAAAATATTTTCTGGAAGAACATCTATAATTTGTTTATTAAATATACCAGAAAAGTTTGAAGGTAAAAGAATAGTTAACTAGTGTAAAGTAGGCTTGGAACAGGATTTTCTGGGGAAAAAAGAGAACTAATGGTTATCTTGTTTTTTGCTGAGAATGTTTTCAAATAAAAGCAGTTGTCCACTTTTTGCCTGTTGTTTCAGTATTGGGAAATTTTAAATTACTATTTAGAGACTGTATATCGGCCAATATATCGGTTATCGGCATCCAATGTTAAAGAATTATCTGTTATCGTTATTGGCCAAAATCTACATATCGGTGCATCCCTAATTTTTACTATGGTTACAGCACAGATATTAACATTTGGTGGTTCAAATACCCATATGAGATCTCTCTTCAAATTTGTAAAGAATTTGTTGTGTTTTTAGTGCATGATTTTTCAGGTAAGTGCCATTTTCAGGATTGTCACATCCATAACACTACATATTCCTGATGAATGGACATGAAAATTCATTTGATGTTCTATAAAGAGGCATCCCTTCTCCATTCATATTGCTTCAGGATAGTACATTTTATTTTACAGAAATCTAAACAGATGGTTCAATATATTTGTAACAAATTCATTCTCTGAGCGGTTGTATATCACATCCATAACACGAAATGTCAAGTCCATAACGTTGGAATTGCCCAGTTGTGTTTACTCATTTGATTGAGTAGTTTTTGAAATACTTTTAATATACTGTACTATTAAAGTACAAACGTTTATATAGTGACAGTGTATATGTATACGTGTGTGACTGAAGCTGATCTTCTTTATACAGTTTTAGCGAGCATAGAAAGTACACTTTTACACAACTAATAGCTAAATGTAAACATGTGCATGTACTTAAAGTACGATGTGAAGTTTACTTAAATACTCTATCTAAACTAGTTTAATAGCAGTAAAAATCCTTCAAAGTGTACCTTCATAAGCCAAAGAAAAAGTATTTATCTAGTGAACCATCAGTATACTGTACTTACAGTTGGGGAATAGTTGCAGTACTTACAAAACAAGGATGTACTAGTTGTGTACTCAAAGTTGACTTTTGTTACACTTAAAGTAAATTTTATATAGTAGTATGATAATAGTATTGAAATAGTATAAAAATGTAGTAGTAAATCGATATTTCTACTACACGAAGTATACGTAAATATCTATTTGAAGTATACTTATTTTGTAAGGGTACAATATGACATATACTTTTTGACATACGCATTGTGGGATTGCATGTGGAACTTTGGCAGTTGTAGAATCTGGTATCTTAGATGCTGACTCAAGCTGCTGTCTATTCAGTGGGCACATCAGGTTTTGGGACAGAGATTCTATTAGCATTGAATCATACTAGGAGGTGATATTGATGAAAGAGGAGAAATTCAAGAATTGAACAAAGAAAAATCTGCTCATCAATTGAGCTGAAATGCCTCCCTGTCAACAGTGAGATATAAGAAGTGCTTATCAGCGGCATTATTATCAATATTTAATAAAAGGATTTTGATAATCTTCTCGCCGATGTGAGTGGCACAGGCCTGTTCTAGTCACGCACAGCTGCTGAATAAATCCCAGCGTCCACTCCAGCAGATTAACTCAAAATATAATGACCTTCCTTCTGGAGAGGAAATCAAGCCCCAGCGATCTCAGTTATGTTTATGCAAAGAAACCGTGCTCTTTTATCTCCTATGGGCATCGTTCGGAAAACAGTCGGTGTGCAATGAAAAAGTACTTCATTTCCAGATTATATAGACAGCGATCCTCTGCATGCAGGATTTGAGGTCTAAGAACAACAGTCAATGGTCCAGACACAACAGAAAAGCATCAGTAGTGCATGAAGGCATTGGAGATATTATCAAGAGAAAGCTATCACCCCCCTCCCACGTCTACCACTTCCCGTCTGTAAATACGATAATGTTACACGATGCACGCTCTCAAAATAAACATTATAATACACAACGGCGGCAGGCCTTTTAGTCGCTCGCTGAGCCACGGCCATTTCTCTTATCATCAGAGCGCCAGCCAATAGAAATGAATGAAAAGTGTTCGAGATTGACGCAGCTTTCAAAGCCCAAATTTCAGCTCATTTGTGTGGCCACGTTTAAACCGACTGCTTTAACATTACTGAACAAAAACAGACACCTGACTGGTCCTGGAAATTGAATACGGTTCAAATAAAAACGTGATGGAAATGTAATTAAAAGATAAAGTGACCACAGGAATTCATGAAATGAACGTCTTCATGTGAATCATTCGTAATTCCGAATGTTAAATGTCATCGCATAAATTAACATTTTAAAGATTACAGCATAAAAAAAGAGATGATTTTATGACACATCAGTTTACACGATGGAAATTATGGAGGAGTGATACTTAAAACTCTATTTTACAATTGGTCAACCAAGGAACTTATAAACAAATTTTAGGACACATTGTTTCTCTTTAATACTTTATTTGACCTTTATTATAATTTTTTGTGTGTATATTTTTATTTGATTACATTAACTCTTTATTTTCCTTAAGGTGACTTCTAGGGTTTCCCCACAGAAAATCAGAGATGAATGGTGGATTTAAAGGGATAGTTTAAACAAAATGTTCATTTACATTCATATTTAAGTGGTGTCAAACCTCTAAGAGTGTCTTTCTCCAGCCGAACACAAAAGAAGAAATTTTGAAGAATGTCGATAATCAAACAACAATGAACCCCATTGACTTCCATTGTATGAGCACAAAAACGACAAAGAAAAAGACATTTCTCAAAATATCTTCTTTTGTGTTTCGCTGAAGAAAGACTCACATACAGATTTACAAACACATGAGACAGGTTGTTGTATTTTTGGGTCAAATATCTCTTTAATATGTACAGTATGTGATTTGGTTTGGCCATGAACACACACACACACTCACTCGAACAGTAAACAGCACTCGGCCTTGGTATGGTTTATGAAGTGAAATCGATAGAAATCAATAGAAGGTGTTTTTACACATGCTGCTGGTTTTGTCCTCTAAGCCCTCACCATGACACTTTGAAGAGGTCCAGTGTAGTTTTAACTTCAGCTGATGGAGAAAGATAACAGCCGTCTAACTGATATGACAAGTCAAAGGTGAGGCGCTTTATAGAGGCTCTCAGTCCTTGATCCTGTGATGCATCCTTCTGTTATTAGAGACACTCCGGACCTTCTCACCTCCTCGACTCAATCTAGTGCTGTTGACTAAAGACACTTCTAAAGTGAGGCCGCGATCCTTTGACTGAAACCAACATCACAGTGTAGACACACACTCTCTCATCTAAAGCTCTTCACAGCCATGCCACAGGAAAAAAACATTTCTTTTTGTTCCCCGAAGAAACTTTTAATCACTTTTACTTGAAAGATCCATTTTTACTATCTTTCTGTAGTCGGGAGAACCTTTATTTTAATACAAAGAATCTTTTGTGTGTTGTCTTGGGAGTTTCTTCAACCTGTCGTCAGCTGTAGGATTTGATCTGAGTTATATTCAAATTATATCTTTAATAAAGTCATTTTTGTTTGTTAATCCTGACTTAATTCTCAGATGTACAGAACTGTTTTTACTTTAACATTGCCATCATATTATTTGGCATGACTGTCACAGGCAAGGGTGTAATTTTGGTTTTAGAAGTGTGGGGGACACAAATTTTTTTGGTTACCATCAGGAACTCATAATATCTGTTTTGTATCGTTTTTGGTTGTTGAAACCGCAAAGTGTTTTAATTGTGTAGCCAAAGTTTATAAAGGGTGAAAACGGAGGATAAAATGATTAGTAAACCTGAATCTGTTGGTATTAAGAGGACATCCATCAGCACTCGAATCAGTTTAATGTAATTTGACCATCTGTTGTAACAGTTCATGGTTTATTTATAACAACAAGTTAAGTAGGAAGTAAATCACTATTAAATAACATCATGTTAGACCGTCTCCTTTTGTGTGGTCATAACGCTCGTGTTTGAGTGCATGTGCGCAGCAATGTTTCTATACTTTAACCACCCCTGAGGATAGTGGGGGTCTGGAGTTAATGTTATTTTGAGGATCGTGGGCTGAAAAGTTTAGGAACTCCTGGTCTACATCACAAAATAAATACTTTACTTTCTTATATGTGTTGAGATTAGATATGACATCATTGCAGAGATATTTATATTAAGTATAGGATGATTCTTGATTTTCATTTTAAAAATTGTATTACATCTAAACCATAACAGCATTAAACTAGTGTCTACAGCAGTGGATAATAATGTGATGTTTATTCTGATGCAGTTTTACAGTTTAAATGTGTGAGCTGTGAGATAGATTTTTATAGGTCAGCACCTTTTGCTCTGAAGCTGATCTTAACTATCGTATGTGCTCTGGACTCCAATATTCTCTTTAATTTACAATGATTTTTAAACTCATCCTTTTGTTGTGATTTCTTTATTAAATACGTTCAAGTTTTCTTTCTGTAATTTAATTCTCTCTCAAAATGTATTGATGGCCTTGCATTTGTTATTACCATTACTTTTGCACAAAGCTTCTCATTTATGTTGACATTTGCCAAATACGGCAAAACAGTATTCCTTGTTATGATGCCTGATTCATCTTTCATATCGACGTTCTGCCAACGTTCAGGGTAAAATATAATAAGGGAAGTTGGTAGAAGTACATAGTAGAGATGAACAGCACACAAAGTCATTGTGAAATGACGGAACACACAATTTAAATCATTTCATGAGGCTGTTACAGTTCTGAAAAGAAATCGCTAATGTGATTCTTTTGAATGACCTGAAACATAAATATATAATATACAAAACTCATTCAAAAAGTAGATGATGTCTGTCTGTTTGTCAGAATTAGAGCTGGCAGAGATCATTTCCTGGAACAATTCAAGGAACCCGCAAACCCCAGCGCTAGTTATTTATGTATCTGTTCTCTAATTTCACAGCCCTTTTCATTATGCAAATGACACTGAAGTCCAAATAACAGTTTGGCCGTAACAAGCCCTGGTGTATTTGGACGTGGTCTCTCCGCCCGTGGCTGTTCTTCATGTAATGATTTCTCTCTCCTCATCTGAAGACGGACAATTTAAAGAGGGTTAAAAGTGACGCTCACCCCACTTGCCCCTGCGGGTGTAGTTTGTAGCTGGCTGTCACCCCGCCGGCTTAAATGATAGTCATTCCACCCACAGGCCACCCGGGCTTGTGTTTCTCAACTGTGTGATGTATGTGTGGTTTTAAATCAAATGAGGTTTTCCTACAGATATGACCGAACTTCATTGATTTTTGCTATATGGCTGACATAGAACAATATGCTGAAACACAATCAAGTGTTCAGCGGCGGTGTAGAGTCAAACCTTATACCATCTCATCATACATCAGTCCACATTCATCTGTTCTCTTTATAGTATCTTTGGAGTCTGTTTTCGTAACATCATGGCAAATGTTATCCCTCTCCCGTCTGCAGTCTGCTTTTTGTATTTTATTAAAACAACATAATCCATGAATGAGTGAATAAATTTGTTATGATTTTATTGAACCATATTTTACTGAACCCTTGTTGATACAGTCGAAACATCAAAAAATGTCAAATAAAAATTTGACAAAAAAAGTATGATAAGGTGCATACTGTTATTGACATAATAAACTTTATTTAAATTTTTTTTATAATTTCTTTATATAAAATGTATTAATTTAGATTATAATTCTATTGTAGCTTCTCTTACAGGTATATTCATATTATGAATTTCATAAACGTATTATAAATAAAAAGAAGTGACCCAAATACTACTAGAATATGCCTGCATGACCTCCAGTGAGTGTTGGAGAGACAGAAGAGTCTTTATGAAGGACAGAGCTGATCAATATGGATGAGGGGTTGGTACATACACACACAAGCACACCTGTGCTGTTAACCTCTTTGCAACATGAGGCACCGCCATAAACTCACAGCAACAAATTAGCATAGCAGCGCCTGACATCGCTCGAAACACACGTGGCCCCCGGACGTCTACACAACATGTGTTGCAATAACACAGCCGTGTATAATTGGGTTGAGGATCAAAGCCGTGCCTGTGCCCGACAAACTCGCCGACTCGGACCACACGACCACCAGCATACCAATGAGATACAGTAGAGAGAAAAGTGTTTATGTGCTCTTTTCTAATAATGAGGAATGAAGATACACAAACATGCAAGTTACTTCTTCATTTCAGCACATTACTTCTCTATTAGATATAACAAAAATCTGAAAATCAACCATTCTTGCCATAATATTTCAGTTTGGTAAAACTTTGTGGTCCAGACTTAGCAGAAAACTGCTGAATATTTAATGTCCACAAACATTGAAAAAGGTCTTACGTTAGATGAGCGTCACATGAGTCTCTAGTGATAATGCAGTGCTCTATATTCCTTCCCTGTAAACATCAAATCCTAAAACCAGCTGAAAGTCTGGAGGTCATGATGATGGAGCCGGTTTGAGCACTTCTGTTGGAGTATCTCTGTAAACCGTCTTCTTTACAGGTGTGAAATATCCACTAAAGCAAATCCACACTAGAGGAAGTGATGTGACTGTACTGCCTACAGCATTAATGTACACTTCTGAACTCACGCTGAGGAACATGCTGTCGGGAATCGGAGAAGGCAGAACCCAAACGCAGACAGCGTATAACAAACTCAATATTTATTAAACACAAAAGCCCACGATGGGGCAAATGCGATAAAGAATATTAAAAACTGCAAATGAAAACTTCCCACGAGAGGGCAATAAACAGGAACAATAAATCTCTACAGGACTCGGCAATGTAGGAACAAAGTCACAGTGTGAGTACAAGAATAACAAGGAAGGAACCAGCACGGGACAGCAAACACACTGGCATTAAATAGAGGAACTAACAAGGGATAATCACACTAGGCAGGTGGAGGGGATAATTAAAGGCGGGAAGCCAGACGAGGAAACGAGGGGGCGGGGTCAAGACACGAGAGGGGAGCACATGGCCATCAGAACAAACAATGGCCATGTGCTTCCACACAAAACACTTGGGACTGTCATGATCCTGCCACAAGACTAGAAAAGCAAGACAGGGTGAGGCAGGATTAATGTTGGCTCGATACCAAAATCCTGGCGTCGGTACGCTACTACAATCTAATACCGGTAATATCGGTACAACATAGGTGATCAATAACCAGCCCTAAAATAATTTTTTTGAAAAAATATTAAAGATACTGAATGAAACTGCTTTAACTGCTTTTATGCATATTTTATATATTATTTTTATATTTTATTCAGCACCATTTTATTTTTACACTTTGACGCTGTAGTACTGAAAATGCTTTAGGTTATATAGATTTAACATCATAATTCTACAAATATGAACAATGTTTTTATATTAAATGTTTTAACTAGGTATGTTCAACAGCAGCATTCAATATGAAAACTGAATGATCCATAAAAATAAAGCACTGCACAGTCTTAACTGTATTAAATAAATATGCAATGACTTTAAATAAAGCTACAAAAGGTTCATTTTCTCTTTAATATGCGACACAGATGTATTAGGTTACTGTCACTTTAAGGCTAATCCTTTTATTGATGCGGATATACAGTTAAAACACAACAGACTGTGCTTATGTACATCTTTTGTGTTTTTGACATAACAGCGTGTGTATTTGACAGTGTAAAATTTCAATATTCATTCTCATTACATCAACAAAAGAAACATTTACATCATTATGCAAATAAAGCTTTCGTTTGTATGTCATTTTTTCTTATTTTGTGATAATACACTCTTTCTATAAAATACTAGATTCACTTTCAATTTGTTTAATTTAATCATTATTCTTGCAGATTGTATCGCTCATACACATATTATGAATGATTTGATACACATAGTTGAATGTCAATACTTGAAATATGAATATAAGTCAAACGATTAATCACGTTGAATCGCATCCAGAATAAAAGTTTGTGTTTAAATAATATATGTCTATGTACCTTGGATATTCATTTTGTATTTATAAATACAAACACATACACACAAATACATATTAAGGAAATATTTATATGCATTTATTTATAATCGCCAATAATTGAAATTATGTATAAAGGCATAAAAAATATATTTTAATTAATTATATGCAAGTATATGTAGGGTAAAGAAATATAAAATTATTATGCACAGTACACAGATATACACTCACCCAAAGGATTATTAGGAACACCTGTTCAATTTCTCATTAATGCAATTATGGTGGTGGTGTTATGGTGTGGGGGATGTTTTCTTGGCACACTTTAGGCCCCTCAGTGCCAATTGGGCATCGTTTAAATGCCACGGCCTACCTGAGCATTGTTTCTGACCATGTCCATCCCTTTATGACCACCCTGCACCCATCCTCTGATGGCTACTTCCAGCAGGATAATGCACCATGTCACAAAGCTCCAATCATTTCAAATTGGTTTCTTGAACATGACAATGAGTTCACTGTACTAAAATGACCCCACAGTCACCAGATCTCAACCCAATAGAGCATCTTTGGGATGTGGTGGAACGGGAGCTTCGTGCATCCCACAAATCTCCATCAACTGCAAGATGCTATCCTATCAATATGGGCCAACATTTCTAAAGAATGCTTTCAGCACCTTGTTGAATCAATGCCACGTAGAAGTAAGGCAGTTCTGAAGGCCAAAGGGGGTCAAACACAGTATTAGTGTGGTGCTCCTAATAATCCTTTAGGTGAGTGTATATTATGTAAACACAAACTTTTATTCTGGATGCGATTCATCGCGATTAATCATTTGACAGCCCTAGTATATTCTGTATTCTATACATATTTTGTATATAATTTTTCTGTTTTCTGTCACTTTTTCCAATTTTTAATATGATTTCCATATGTTTACCGATTGCACTAATACAGTATATGTTTTCTGTAAAGCTGCTAGGCATGAAATGAACTGAATTTAATTAATAGATTATATCGTAATTTTCATTATTCGCAATGATAATTTCTTCTGTCTGAAGTATATCTAATATATATAAGTCAATATTTATTGAATATGATTTATAAAAGTGATCAAAAATATTTAACCATATACACCCCACCATGCACACGCAAGCACACACTTCAGTGGAAGCATTCAGCTTTTACAAATTCAACTTCCTTTCAAAGTGACCCGCCCTGTCCACACCCACACAATACATTTTACATATTGCTGTTCGTCAAACACCCGTCAGAGCGTTCTCGATCACACACCATCATCTCACACACACAGAAATGAGTTGCTGAACTTCTCTCATTAACAGAGTCTCATTTTGTAGTTTTTAGGTGGGCGATGCTTCCATTTAACCCTCAACCCTGCCGTACAACCAGAAGTATTTCAGAGAGACGAGCAAACCCTCCTGTCAGATCACTGCTTAAATCAAACAGCAGAGCGGACAGATGCAGTCTGGCACCTCTGCTGCTGTTGGCCGGCCTGACGGTGAATGTTTCCAGAGCGTTTTATACCAGTGATGTAGCTATAAATCCCATCACACGTGATATACGAGACTGGCCGTCCAGCCAACCTTCACCTTTCCTCAATATAAAGAGTTAAAGAGCGATGAATTACATTCTATTCTTGGATTGAAAAATGAAAACAAAACAAAGTTTGTTTGTTCTTTTGTCTCAAAGAGGCGCCATAAATATTGACCGTGGACAATGCGGGTTATATTTTTTGTGACCGGATAATACATCAATATTATAATGCAAAACTGTATGTAACTTATAAGATAACTGAACAATTTCTACATGCAATAAATGAGAGTATGGGAAATACAGTGAACAACTACAGCCTTTAATATTGAAATGACTAGCGTTTATGTTTATGAATGAATGTTAATATCAATAACCATCTTCACACGCGTCTGAGAAGAGCTTGAGTTCAAGATAAGAATGAATGTGTTTTTCTCCGTCGCTGTAATGAAGCACAGAAGAGATTCAGAGTCTGGAAGTGTAACACACAATATTCCACAGCCTCTGGTTCATATTCACATATGAATATTTTAAAGCTCTAGAGCTTCTGGTTATGGAGGTATCGCCCTATTTCACTGTCACGACTAATTCTGTCAGCTGGTGGCTATTAAATATTTACCCGAGACTGCTTTGAGTCTGTTTATCTGACTGTTAACACACGACCGCAGCTTGAGCATTTCATCTCTCAATATCACATCTTAACAGTGTGAGAATATCTAAACTATCACTGTGTCTCCTTCACTACCTCACAATATCATACTGAACATGGCACAGTCTTGATACATAAGACTGCAAATAATCAACATCATTTTTGTAAAGCTTGTTCATTACGACGAAAGAAAGTCCTAGCAGTGTCTTTCTCAGTGAGTTCAGTGTTTTCTCGTGTTTCCTTAGTGCGACAATAGAAACAGAGTTAGCATTTGTAAGACAATGAGGTTACGCAGACTTGTTCAGTATATGTAAAACAATCATTTGACTCCTTTAACTTAAAAGTCTATGTTCAAGTTACTTATTTATCTTTGTAGGGAGAACATCTCGCAAGTTGGATTTATTTACAGTGGCTTTGATCAAGATTTTCAAATTTAAAATAAATATTTTGAGAAAAGTCTTCAGTCAAATGGTATTGTGAAGTCAATGAGGTTCAGCGTTGTTTGATTATTAACATTCTTCAAAATATCTTCTTTTGTGTCATGGAGAAGGAAGAAAGTCATATGACATGAGGTTGGATATTCAAATTTGATTTATAGATCGCATTGTAATTTTCATTATTTGCAATGGCGATTCTTTTCAGATAAATCCTACACAGAAGAAATGATCATTCATAAGTCAATATTAAATGAATATCACTTATGGATAAACGATGGAAGGATTCTGATATTTAGGTAAACTAACTCTAAACCACAAGGATACTAAAGAGAAAGTAGTTCGGTGTCTCTCAAGACAAAGCTCTCAATAATCTCACAAGATCCTCCTCTAGAGACCTCGAGAGATCTCGGCCAGAAGTCTTTTCAATTGTGCCCAGATATCTACAAACGTCAAAGATTTTAATATCAACTTATTAAATGATCTAAATCCCCAAAGAACACACAATCTTTTCATTTCATAACTGTGAAACACTACTGTGTGACAACAACAGCCTCGTTACTTCACCAAAAGTATTAAAAACCATCAAAGACAAGATTTATATTTAAAGGAGTCTTATCTGAGAGCTCTTAAATCTCCTGAGCTGTAAAAGAGCATGTCTCATGTCCATCTCATCCATAGAGCTTCAATCTCTCTACTGCAGTTTGCTTCAATGCGGTATTAATAGAGTATGCGTGATTTCTTACACTTCAGTAACAGCTTGAGCTAAATAACAACTCTAAATGATTTGTTAGATCAGCTCACAGCATCCATGCTTGTGGAACATGTGAGCCTCGTGTCCACAGAGCAGTGACCGACGTCTGCTTCGGCCGGACGGATCTGGCCTGTCGTTATGAGTTTATCACTGGTACCATCGTGTTTACAGTAACCCTGCTGTGCCCGACCGCGCTAACAAACCAGTTCACCTACATTTTATAACGCTTGACCCATTTACCAACATTCACAATTTAAGAGTAAATCCAGGCCAGAATAACACACTAAGATGCTGAGAATCCTGTCAGATGCTTTATAAAGCTGAAGGTCGTGAGATTCAGATTCGGATCTGAGGTGATGAAGAACATCACACCTCATGCCCTCCCCATCCACGTTTCATTCATTCACTTTCTCATCACTGAATTCATTCAGGACCAGAAATTAAATAAAAAATGGCCTGAAAGTTTGTGTGAATAGTTGTAGGTGACCCAGATTCAGTTTTCGGAGAATTGAGAAGCGGGTAAGAGAAGAGTTTCCATTAAAACCAATACTTATCCCTTTAAAACCATTATAACTTTAATGTTTCTTTTGTTTGTTTTTTCTGCAGGGATCAAAACCCCAAAACTCTGTTGTTTTTATTTCCATCCAACATGTATATTTAAATAAAATCATTGCACAACAACCTCAACATCATTCAGGACATCTTAGCAACCCCATACCTCACCATAGCAACGCCCGAGCAACCATCCCACACATGGTCCCTGGGAAACGTTTTGGAAAATCTATCTTTCTTTGGTCTGTTGTGAAATGAATCTTTTACTCTGGAAGGTTCGGGGCGGTACGGCGATGATGCATTCGTTCGCAGAGCGACGGGCAGCTGTGTTTTTACGCTGGATAAGAATCAAGCTCACAACTCTTCAGCTGTAAATTAAAGTCAGAGATAAAGACCCTGCGGACGACAGTGGAGAGACGGCAGCTTTATACAACAATGCCCGGCAGAAATCTATCAAAAGGCTGACTGGTCAGAATCTGATTCATCCAGACGAGAGAAAGACAGATGAAAAAAGGGCGTCGGGTTGTTCTTTATTTCTGCGGATGTTGCGATAAATGCAGGAACGGGTGGTTTCAATTTTCAGAGGGAAAAGGAGAGTAAAACTCAAAAGAGGAGAGAACAAAGGCCGGATGCTGACAGTGTCCGCTGTGTTTCTCAGGGGTTTAGCTGAAAGCTTTATAAAATCCACTGCTGTGAGATCCTCGCAGGATCAGAGAGATACACATACTGTGCACTTCATCTCTGTACCCCTTCATACATGTCAAAGTAAACTGAATCAAATATTTAACGCAAGCATCACAACACCACAATTATCTGCACGTGAGAGAGAATTTCCGTTCTGGAATCACTGAGCTCAATACATTACAAGTATTACAATCAACTAATTATTTTATAAAAACTGTAGATCATTATATTCCCATAATCATGTACATTGCAATTACACATATTTCCTAAATATTATTATTTATGCAAAATTCATTTCAAACACGAATACCAAAATGTCTGGCGTTTGCTCGCGCTCCCTAAAGACCTTTTATTGTAATTGGTGGTGTAATTTTTGCAATTACAGAGAAGTTGTTAATCATCTCAATTACTTTCCCAACAGCGATAGACACAGTTGTGCTGTGAAATGTGTTTAGCTGTGAAAGTCAGTTTATGATTATGATGCATTGACAGCAGATGTTGAGAAGTCAGATGAACACATCACACATCAGCCCATCTGATTCAGAGATTAAAGGGACAGATCACACAAAAATGAAAATTATGTCATCAATTACTCACCAAAATCAATCTGCTCCAACCTGTATAAATGACTTTGTTCTGATGAACACATAAGAAATTTGGTGGAATGTTAGCAATTTTAAGTTCTGGCACATCAAAGACTAACATAATTGGGAAAATTCAAATGGCTGTCAAAGGTGCTCCAGCAATGTTACAGTCCCTGTAACTAATTGTTAGTTTTGAGCTATTTAAATGAGTACATTCAACTCACTTTGATGAGAATGATTTTAAGTTCCCAGCATGCTTTGAGTAAGACTGCATTAGGAGGGTAAAATGTGCTATTTTATGTTTTTTTAAAAAGAAAAAAGCCTCGTCAATGATGCATGTTCATTTATCTTTGATATTTATTTGTGAATGCTGTTTGTTAATTGTTGATGTATCTGAAATGTTTAGGTTGTCTTAATAAGACCTTTTCATTATTTAACTGTAATAAAAAAGGAGTCACTTTGATCGATAAATGTAATAATGTTAAAATAAATTAAAAGTAATATGCATGAGTACAACAAACTCAAAACTCAATAGTTCTGTTTACTTAAAATTGGGAACATCATGAGATCTGATGTAAGTGATCACTTCAAAAGTTTTCCCAACTTATTCGGGTTGACAGTGAGCTGAAATGGATGGAAAACATTCTTTCAAATTTATTTTTTGAGTTCAACAGAACAAAGAGATTTATACAGGTTTGGGACAACTTGAGGGTCAATAAATGATGATTTTTTGGTGAACTGTCTCTTTAAGCACACAATACATCAATAAACGCAGAAGACTTCAAACACTAGTAAAAATCACACTGAGAACATGGTACAATAAAAAAAGAATATGTTTGCTCATTTTTATATGTAAATGTGTCTCGTTTTAGTTCTCTACGCGTAAATTAATTTTCAATTGAAATGTTCAACATGCATTTAGTACAGAAGGCCTGCTCGATTATGACAAGAATGATAACGATCAAAATTATTTTGCCCTATGTTAAGATCACAACTATTTAACACAATCAAACAGAAAATACATGTCAACATGTAATAACAAATACAAATTTTAAAAGGAATGAGAAAATCCTTCCAAAATGTAATGGGCCACAATCATTTGTACCTCAATTTTATTCATAATTGGTGGAATCCACAATCAAAATTAAAAAAACAAATATAATTGATTGCAGAGCCCTAGTATCTTGTACATATCTCACATTCTCTCTTTCACTTTTTAGCCATTTTTACAATAGTTTTAATTGTATTATTTTATTTATTGGTTGGGTGGGTGGATAGGGGGCGCTGCTGTGACTCCTGTTTGTGTCTTTTTGATATACTGTCAAGCATTAAAAAAAAAAAAAAAAAAAAAAGAGTAACAGTAAGCACTACACGGAGAAAGAAAGTAAAGCTGACCTTTACATTTGGAGTGATGAGTACAGAAGCTCTGAATTTACTCTTAAAAATAACCCAGCAACTTCAACACACTGCAAAAAAACAGCCAGTTCAGACTCTCTGTCAGCACTTCTGTGGACGGATCTGCGAGAGTCCTGCCACTAACTTACGGCTTAACACACACATACGGCTAACAAAGCCGTTTTAAAGAATGGATTGTTGTCTTTAAATGATCAAATGTCCAGCTGAAACTAAAGTATGCATTGTCTTACTAGAAAACAATAAACAAGTGTTTGCTCGGCACAGCACTTTCTGGCTTTTATTTGAGAAGCAGTTTATCTGCTGTCAAATAATTTTGGTTTTAATTCATCACAGGTTTGTGTAAATCCAAAGGTTGCCGACTACAGAAAGTTGATTAAATCTGTGTATAAAGTTGGTGGTGTTTAACACAAAGCTTCGGCGTCCAGCGTCAGATGTGTTACGCTCCGCAGACGCTCCGTCACACCGCACGGCACAAACACTTTCATTGTTTCACTGCTCAAAGTTTCTATAAAAATGACAAAAGCCAGTTATAAATGCAAATGTGGGAGAGCCGGTGCGTTTCATCATGAATAATTGAGCGTGACCCTGCTGGAGGAGTTTCAGTCAAACAACTGTAAAATTTGTCAGGCACTCTTACAAAACACACAAAATGGATCATTCACAACAGCAAAAAACAGAAGGCATCACTTAAGACTTCAAGTCGCTTTGGAAAAATTGACATAATAAAGGTCATTTATATAAAAATACATCAGCACAAATCATTCAACATATTTAAGACAAAAACACGGTGCAAAAAGGATCTAGCAAATTAATAACATCTATGGTTTTAAGATCTTATTCAGTCCCACAAATTTATCTGATTTCCATGCTCATATTTTACAATTCTCTGATATTTTCATGAATATGGCGACCCTGCTGAGGTTACGCTTTAATTTCCTCGCAGGAGACTATAAAAGTGTCCATTAAGATAAATGAACGCCATGCATTCCTTTATAGAAAGTGACAAAACGCATTAAAATGCATTATTTTATGACCACGCAGTCCTTTAAAAATGTGTCCGTTAGCCTCCGTGGCCCGTGAATATGAGTTTATTTGAGACATGAACAATCTGTTACTCTAAAAATTTTTACACACAAGCTTATTCGCTAATTTTTATATTTTTATATATTTTTTTATTTTGAGATCATTCAAAATTACATTCAGTAATCATAGTTTTATGTATTGTGTCCATTCCAGTCCAATGTGAAGGACTGACAGCAAGACCCATAAAAACTAAAAATACATGTTATAATAAAAAAATATTGAATTACTGTTCCTTCATACATGTAGAAATATGAGCGTTGTGTTGCTTGAAAGTGAATCTGAACTAGTTTTTTTTTGCAGTATTGGAGGTCTGAAATACACAGAGCATCTTTTCTGTTGTTTTCACCTGTTTCTCCAGTCTTCAGTTTAGCAAAAAGAAACAATATTTTTATTTGGTATTACGGGGGAAAATTGTAAGCAGTTCACAGAATGAATCTAAAAGGATCATTCTACCTAGCAACAGATAAAGTGATTTTGAAAAGGTCTCTTGTTTGTTTTCCACAGCTGTATAGATGAGAGCATGAGTGTTATCTGTGTACTCTGACTACATCCCCTCTGTTTATGTCTTTAGTGAACACTACATGAAGGACAGACACTTCGCTTTGCTCCAAAACCACAGAACTGATTTCTACACAGTCAGCTGACTTTCAAGGGAGCAGAAATTACACTCCAAAATGAATCACAAAAGAGTTTAATGTTCAAAGCAAACTGTGTCTAATAAACATAAAAGTGCAGAAATCTCACGATTTAATAACCTAACAACTTAATAATGATGCTGACAATAACATTCAATTAAAATCAACATTTCTCTTTTTTTGTTCAACGGCATTTTGCATTGTTGAAGCATACTTTAATAATGCGTCTAAAGGCTGGAATACACTACAAGACTTTTAAAATGTAAACAGATTAAAAAACGACCAGACATCATATACTTGCAGACGTTTTAAACTATACATGATCAAATCTGCAGACTGGCACAGACTTTCCGCGACAACTCCAGACTGAAAATCTGAGCAAAAGTCTTGAAGTGTAATCCAGCCATAAGTACACAACTCACTAGATTTTGAAAGTAAGCGTTTATTTAAAATGATGGTGAAGACCACCAAAGGTGCATGTGCACGGTTTTACAGGATACAGATGATTGAAAACAAGGAATAATCATTCAGCTTCTGATAATTGCTCTTTGCATCGAGGAGAAACTCATTATCCTTAAACCTCCTTCAATAAGTCTGACATTTACAAAAGGTTGAAGAAATCAATAGAAAGGCGCACATGATAATTGTGGCATTTCTTGTGTTCTCTGATAGTCTCAGAAATCCAGTCAACTGCATTAGCCATCAACACCGACACTGGTTTGACTGGGAATGACAATCTCAAAGTTTACCTTTTCATCTGAGAGGTGTTGACAACAACATTTTATTTGCGTAGTTTGATGACATCATTATTTTAAGTTTATAGAAAAAATGACCATTAAGGTCTTTTCAAGCCAAATATCTAAGTACAGAGATCTACATGTTTGTCAGCCATTATTCCAGCGTCCGCTCGGTGAAATTCCTCACCTTGAATACAAAAGACCACACAAAGCAGACAAAACCGCAGAACGGATCAAAAACTTCTATCTCGTCTTTTTTTAATCTCCTCTCTGTCTCTCAACATTCCCTCGTGCTTCAGGTAATAAATCATGTCTGAGATGCGAGGTAAAGCTCTTGAGCGCTGCTCACACAAACCTTCCTTCTCTGTCTGTCTCTCTGTCTCTCTGTCTCTCTGTCTCTCTGTCTCTCTGTCTCTCTGTCTCTCTGTCTCTCTCTCTCTCTCTCTGTCTCTCTGTCTCTCTGTCTCTGTCTCTCTGTCTCTCTGTCTCTCTGTCTCTCTGTCTCTCTGTCTCTGTCTCTCTCTCTCTCTCTGTGTGTCTGTCTGTTTTTTTTCCTATTTTATTCCAACAGCTTGAGATGACATGCTGAGAGGTAAACACAAACGTGTTTTTGCTACCTACCGTGGTTTCAATAGTTTGTTGGTTTTGTCTTTAAATAAATGATGAAATGCTGTTGGACTAAATGTGATTTTCACAGGGGGGGTTAATGTCATCTCTGATGTACACGTCCTGCGTGCTGAAACTCAATGCCACAGCGTTCTGAATGGTTACTGAGGTGTTGCCAGGTGGTTACTAGGGTGTGCTAGTGGTTGCCAGGGTGTTGTTAGGTGGTTTGCCAGGAAAATTGACTTTTGCATTCGCAGTTGTTTTGCTGACACATTCTCATCGGCTGCTCATAAATCTTGACGAAAGACAAACAAGAAGCCGTAACACAAAAGAAGATGATCGGCCGTCCCAATGATCAATACTTCCCAGCGTTCATTTCTGCCTCGGCGAGATCTGCTGATGGGGTCCGAGTGAACTTCTTCATTACAGTGATATGGATTCAGGCCCGTCACAGAGCAGAGACCAAAGCTTTGGTCGGGGATCATCACGCTGTAGCATACGGATGGAGCCGAGCGTGGGTCACCGCCGGGCCTGAAGAAACTCAGACGACCAGCTGAAGACTGTTTTCCAGCCATTGACACAGAAACAATCAGGAAAAGGTCAGCAAATTCTCTGGATACTGGAAGGGTCGGAGAGAGCCGATTGAGCACACGACTGTCATTAATAAAAGATGGAGGAGATCACAGGCATTACGCTGCTTTCACGAGATATCTCAGCACAAAAACATGAGTCTCATTAACAAACCTCATGCAGTTTAACAGCCGGCCGATGCAAATTCATTGTATTTATGGATTGGAATGTTTCTCAGTGCAAACGTGTCTAAGTTGTATATAAATTAGGCTTTGAATCAAGAGCATCTCTATTATGAAATCGTTAAACAACCACAGGCTCAGAACTGATGAGAAAGTGCCCCTTGTAAGAACACAACACACGTTTTGATTAGTGTCTTTTACTTAAAGGGATAGTTCACCCAAAAATGGAAATTCTGTTATTATTTACTCAACCTCTTGTTGTTCCAAATATGTGTACATTGCTTTGTTTGGTTGAACACAAAGAAAGATATTTGGAAGAATATCAGCAACTGACAGTTCTGAGGAACCATTGACTCCCATAGTAGGAAAAATGTAAATGATACTCAAAAGCGCCCCAGAATCTAATTTCTCAAAATGTCTTATATCGTGTTCAATAGAACAAAAAAGGACACAATGATTTTTCCTACTATGGGAGTCAATGGTGCCTCACAATTGTCGGTTGCAAACATTCTTTTAAATATCTTTCTTTTTGTTCACCTAACAGAGACATTATAGAACAGAGGATGAATAAGTGATGACAGATTAATCATTTTTTTGGGTGAACTGTCCCTTTAAATGTCATGATTTATAATTCTCAGTCCATGGAGTGATCCAATACAGTTCTCCCCAAGTGTCGTCTTTAAACCCATTCATTTGTGTTTGTGGGGCAGTCAGAGCATTCGTTTCGCTCAACCTTTGTCTGTCCACTGCTGCTTATTTTCTGCAGGAGCTGTAATGTATTCAACACTCAACCTAACGGAGGTTGGACATCTCTCCAGTCACTGAACTCCAGATGGGAAGTTTATTTAGATTTCTACGTTAGATTCTCACAGTCTTTACACCAGAATATTTGCATTGAGTCTGGCCTACAAACCCTGCCTGAGGAACACAAAGCCACGGAGGACAGACAAAACAAACCTATATAACACACACATGCATTTACACATTTGATCAGAATGACTTTAGGGAGCTGTACATGTGACATTTGATTTTCAACGTGTTTAGTTTATAATGTACAGTCTATTCCTGGCTACTACTGCCTGTAATGTTTTAGATATTTGTTTAGATATTTTAAGTGAATAATTATTAACCGTTAAAGATCGTGTCAGTATTGTGATTTAGGATCTGTGCCACACAACTACGATGGCCACAGTCCCGTTCCAGCTCTTGTGTTCCCAGCATGCATTGCAGCATGAACAAATGATGCACGCTGTTGCTTTACTTTACAGAATTTTCTCAATTTTGGAAAGACATTTTCATCTCTCCTAACACAGTATTTAAGAATGAACAAATCCGGCAAAATAAAACATTTTGTCTCCATTCCCGGCACAAACTTCACGTCCAAAGTCCAAGTGATCATGTAACGTGCAGCAGGATCATATGAGCTATGCATGTACGTTGCTATTCCCCTGTCGTTCTCTTCTCTTCAGTCAGTATCAATATTGTGTTTGAGCGTAACTGAAATTCTATATTCAGGTGAAAGGCCAAAGCATTGGTCAATACAGAGCCGTTTCCATTATTGTTGATCATGCACAATATTACAAACCCACATGTGTTCTTTTCAATGTTCTGCTGCAGGTCAATTCAATTACCATGATCAGTACAGGAGGTGATATATTGCAAAACCTCTATCATCAAAATCAACATCATCATCGACTCCTGTGGCAAATCCAACAAACATTTGGAAAGTCTCTAGAAATCGATGCCGTTTTATACACTATATTCACTTTTAAAATACAACCCTGGCCAAACCTTTTGTCTGCTAAAGTAGAAATCCATCTTTATACTGGGGCTTTAAAGATCCCAGAAGCCAAAACGCAGATCTAAAGAATCTAAAATGACACATCAAAAGCTTCAAAAGGACTTCACCACCTCCAAAGAAGCAACACAAGAGCCCACAGTGATCCCTCATGTTCTTTTGAGATGAATCTTTATCTTTGATGTCCCAGAGACCCCGGTGAAAATGTTTGTGATATAAAAGCTGTTATCTTATGATTTTCTATATACTTGCATAAGCTCTGAAGAAATCTTAAAATATTCGCATTAAATTTGACAAACGGATCACTGCTGGGGGTACGAACACCAATCACAAAATCGTACTGCATTTATTCATGTTTCACACAATGATCATTGTAGCAAGACGATTTCAGATGGTGAACAGAATAGGATTAGGAAATGACATAAACTATCCACCTGACACACTGGACTTCACAGATCCCTAACAGAACACGAGGATAAAGATGCTGTGAAATACCAGAGGAGAACCTTTATTTTGGAGAAAGTGCAGGTCCCTGCACAATGGTCTGAACACTAACAGAACTGAACATCAACCTAAACACAGCTCCTTCAGCTGCTCTCTTGAATCCCTGTACATGAAAACAGATCTTCACAGCACAGCCAGAAGCATTCAGAGCTCGTGCATCATCTCTCACTTCAGCACACACACACACACGGACACACACTGACGGACAGCTCACAGCTCTCACCTAAGGTGAAGTAGGGCAGTGCCGTGTTGTCCAGATCATCCAGAACCGAGATGTGTCCCGGCAGGTCTGTCCTGACGAACAGCAGGAGTCTAGACTCTCCGCCGGAGAGACTCCCGGAGCCCGCGCCGGTGAAGCTGAACTCATTCTCGCGGAGCACGGGCAGCGTGGACACGGTGACGGTCTTCAGCTCGCACGGGCTCTCCGCGTCGCCCGGCTTGTGTCGCTCCTCGTCGGGGTTTCCTCCGGCGCAGAGCCGCAGCATCAGGAGCAGCACGAGACGCGCGTCTTTCGGTGTCATTGCGCTCCGCTCGCGGTGCCGCCGCGCGTGGATTGAGCGTCGCGCGTGAAGCTGTGGAGGTTTATAGTGACGCGCGTGACCGGCAGGCGGCAGCACTGGAGGAGCCTCAACATCCATTAACATACACACATGACATCAAAACAAATGCATTAACATACACACATGACATCAAAACAAATGCATTAACATACACACATGACATCAAAACAAATGCATTAACATACACACATGACATCAAAACAAATGCATTAACATACACACATGACATCAAAACAAATGCATTAACATACACACATGACATCAAAACAAATGCATTAACATACACACATGACATGACATCAAAACAAATGCATTAACATACACACATGACATCAAAACAAATGCATTAACATACACACATGACATCAAAACAAATGCATTAACATACACACATGACATCAAAACAAATGCATTAACATACACACATGACATCAAAACAAATGCATTAACATACACACATGACATCAAAACAAATGCATTAACATCGATCAAGCAAAGCTAGAATACTAGAACAAAACCAGAATAACGAAAAGAAGGCAGAAACACACACAAGCACATCCATAACATTCAATGTCGTACTCCGACTTAGTAACTGGGTGTCTAATATTTATGCATTCCTACTTTGTCATTATTTAGTTTATTCTATGATGCTATTGTTATGCATTTTATGAATAAAAATACATTATTAGTTATACGTGTGTAAAAAGAAAATACTATGTACAGTCTACATTGAGTGTGCAACATCTAATGTAACCTAAAAAAGGGATTTTCGGACGGCTCAATAAAATGCACTGCTCTTAAATGTCAAATATTATAAACTCATTCAGAGTAATTTGACTTTTAAAGTCATGTGAACTAACTTTAAAGAGAAGCTCAGTTGAGGTGAGCAGAATAGGACACCAGCAGCACCTGCATGTCAACACACACACACACACACACTCACACACTCACACACACAGACAGTGCTGTTTAAAACAGATGTGTCCTCCATAATGTCCACCACCTGATGTTCCCTCATCGCTCGGCAGCTGTGTGCTATAAATTTAGACCTGCCATACAGAAAAAAGCATACAGTATATATAAAGAGAGAGTCTTAAGAGAAGATGCATAACGTTCACACATACTCCCCCAGTGGATATATATGAGGCTCATTGTCGTTGAAATTGCCTTGACCTGCATGGCGAAGAGACCTCTGATTCTGCCAAATTGAATTTGACAAACAACACGGCAACAAGCTCTGGTCCAGACAGAGCCACTCTAACCGCTTTACTGCATGTAATGAGTCCAGCCTCTACCTCCTCTCTATCTTACAGATAGCTCGGCAATGCTTGTTTTCTTGATTTTCACCAATAAATGAACAATTTGTCCTTCCTTTCTTCCTTTGCGTGCGTCTGACTCGCACAGTCTCGCCTGCGCTTCAAAAGGCCACGTCTGATGCTGGAGGGCCAAAGCTTATTTATTTATTGCTTACAAAGTTATTTACAGTCAGCAGCTGTAGTGACTGTGGGTGAAATGATAAGTGTGTAAAATTGATATAAAGCATGCGAAACGCGTTTTTAGCAGGATGTGATTGAAACTGTTACACAGCCACAAAATACAGTGAAACCTGGGTGCTTAAATAAGAAAATAAAACATTATATTCGTCAGTCAAACATGTTTTTATTTGTGGGATTCTATACAGAACAGACCGTGAGAAGGACCCAAGAGAAGTGTGTAAGAATCCACAACGGTTTCACTGTTGCTCAGATTCAAGATGGGGAAAAACAATACGAAGTGAGTTTTCTTCCCACTCAAACTTGTATTTTGTGCACTGGTAGAGTTTCCATGAGGACGTCGACCTTCAGCATCCCGTGTGTCGATGTGTTCAGTCGTGTGTCTGTGGCTGCTGTCCGTGGTGCTGAACTCAAGACGTCTCAAGACCACAAGAAAAGAAGACACTTTTATTTAAATTATTTCCTGGTCAATCAATACTACTTGAATATTTTGCAGAAGACGGTTACTTAAAGCCTGCACAACAGACTTAAATCTACAGAAGTGGGGTGCACCAGCATTTTTAATCACTTCAATTACGGAATGAGATTTGTTCATGCTTACATGAATAATATTGCGTATCCTTGCAGGTCAGGGATTTTTACACTTCAGTGGTGTAATGCAGATTTCGAGGCAGTCCAGTGATCTCTGCAGACGAGGATAAAGTGAACTAGCGCAACCGCATTTCTGATTTAGGGACAAGCTGGCATCTTAATAAGAATCCCTCTGTTTGTGATGAGTAATGTAGTTTGTTGTAGTTGTAGAAGGGCATCTGTTGCACACAATGCTCCTCTACCTAATGAAGTGTACGTCTGCTGTCTCCTTAAAAATAAATAAAAAAATGTAATGCTTGGCAAAAATAAATAAATAAATATCCCAATAAACGAGACACTGTTAAATATTTCAAGCAGCCTTTGTGGTATTTTACAGCCATTCATGTGGGACACGATACATCAGGGCTTTTCATTGTATGAGACGTCTGGACTCTGAATGATTGCACTTAGCCAATGATTCAAAGTCTTTCGTGCAATAGTGGATCCTGGAGATGCCAGAAACAGTGCACAGAAACCCGGCCAAAGCTATTCGTCATAAAGAGCAATACACTCCATTACCGGCTTCATAATATTTATTACAAAGAGCGAATGGAGAATTAATGTCCTGTAATGGAGGTGAACCTAAGCAGAAAATCTAATGTTTTTCGAGCCATCAGGTTATGTGCGTTAATATGATCAACAAGCTCCCAATTCCATTTAATACAGCAAATAGAAAAACAGCTTTTGGTTTGCAGAGCGTGAGCTCCATTCTGAACTGAATCAAAATGAAATCATGCACTTGTATGTGGTTACAGTTGTGATCCGTTTATGGGTCAAATGTACTTTTTATTCCAATTATTCACAGATCGTGTTGCTCCTGCGCGTGTCATATTGCTTTACCGGAGTGTGTTATTAGATGTAGCCGTGCAGCATGGGTGTGGAGTTTGGTTTTGAAGGAGAGGGGTCTCAGGACCACGGAGAGCTCCAGCACACTGTATTCCATTTCAATGCTAATCATGCAGCGCACAGCACCGTAGCACCCCACTGCCCACATCATAACAGTGCCCCAGCAACCGCACAGAACACCCTAGCAACCACCCTCTTCCTCTCTTGTCTTTCTTTGCCTCTCGGTGTTCGGCGTATCACTTCTAATGGACCTTGCTGTGGCTGGTAATGAATGGTCAGGGACACACCATGATCCATCGCTTCTGAAATGTGCTGCTCCAACACTTTGAGATGAAGCCCTCCCCTCTGGCAGAGCGCCCCCCCCTCTCTCTCTCTCTCTCTCTCTCACTCTCTCTTTCGCTCTCTCTCTCTGCCTGTAGGGTTGTATCGTGTTACAGGACAGAATTCTCCAGCTTGTTCTAGTTCACTCTATTATAAAATAGCTTCAGTACTTGCTCATTATTAGTGTCTAATAAGATTATAGCGTAGAAAAATAATATGTATTTAAAAAAAAGAAGTTCCTGAAAGACACAGTTCACCAGAAACAAAACTTGTCTCACTCTTTGTTCAAAAACATATTTTTTTCTGAAGGTGCCATCGATAATGTTTGTCTCTCTATCGCCGTCTCTGTTTGAAACATAACACTACAGGTTACCTCTCTGTACATGCTAAATGAAAAGACTTATAACTGATATTTATCGTGAAATCCTAATTGAAAATGAAGAACATGATAATGATAGTAAATGTGACTCTGTCAGTGACTCACATTCTACTTCTCTTTAAGTATTCTAGTAAAGAAATAAGAGAGACTGTTAATGATGGTTCCAGGCAAAGGAATATAACTTGGTGTTATTTACAACAATTTCATCTTGCAGACTGTTTGTAACATGACAAATATTTAGCACAACCCGGAGAAGTGTGTGTGTTCCTCCTGTGCTCTATAAGTGTAATGCACGTGTCCATCTGACAGCAGAATCTCTTCATTGTGCTGAGTTATTCCGCCATAAAATAACAAATGAACTTTTATCGCTGAGAGGCGCTAAAAACCTTCAACCATTACACATCGGCATGACAGCTTATATGGTTGTAATTTATAAAACAAATTGGCCTTTTGTTATGTCACAGCCTCACTTATTCTTTCCTTTTATGCCTGCTTTTTACTCTCATTCATTTACTGAACCCAACATTCATATCTTGCCTTGGTATATTAGCCACAGGGGAAGTCTTCAATAATGCATATATAACTTTAGTGGATTTACATAACACTTTCATCATTTTACAAACACTTATTTCTTTAAAGGCAAAAGAGAAAGCTAATGCTCTGTTGCAGTCACCAACCTAAGAAATACGACAAAAACTGGTTTTACTTTGAAACACATACTTACCTTCGAAAAGACCAAGAGAATTGCTTTTTAATAATTTACTTACATTTGACTGCACAGAAAGGTAAAACAATATTAAATGAAGGTAAAACACTCAAGTGAAAAATAACCAAGCGACATTTCTGTTCTGTTCACTTTGTGCTTGAAGGTGTGAAATGCTTCACTCTGTTTGAATGATGTGTGATCGACTGTCATTCTGTGATGCTGTTTACTCAAACCCATAACAGAAATCAAAAAATCAAACTGGGATAAAAATTATTTCACACTATCGGAATAACATTTACATTTCAATTTTATAAAAATGTGAAGAAATGTGGGTACAGAATGTATTGACTGTAGAGATCCCACCACTGACAAGCCGGAAAACCAGAGCAGCAATAATGTGTTATAAGCCTTGTGTCATTTATATCTGCATCTTGGAGAAAATGTTAATTGTGCATTTGGTCCGGAAGAACTTCCTGTTTCACAACGCAAAAGTTACATCCAACAGGCTTTTTATAACCGAATACATTTTTCAAAAGAATACATTTTATATTGAATTATTTACGTAAAAATATTAATATATATATAATGTAATATAATATAATAACTATTGAAAAAATAAAAACTTAAACCGGAAGTGTTTCTGGACCTGTTGTAAAGTGGTCTGTACTGAGAAGTTGTTCTGTTTTCTGAGTTTTTATGGCTTGATTTTCCTTGCAATATGTGTGAGAAATTGAATTCATTTTATGGAGGTTGAGTTCCATTTTGTTGTCAAAGTTCTCCTATGCTTTAGAGATTAGAGTTCAGAGAGTTATACGCGTTTGAACAGCCCAACAATGTTCCTATATTTTAAGTGTGTACTGTACATTTCAACTTCCAGCCAAAAATTATCCTTTTTTCTCCAATCCACCCAATCACAATCCAGTATTCAAACAGACCATGGTATAATGGCAGTCGTGTGTTGTTTGGTTTGCAAATTATGGTGTATTTAGACATTTGAAGATTCCCACAACAATGAAATAGTCGATGAATAAAGATTTCACAAAGCCGTGAAAGACACACGCTCTCTCTAGAAGATTGAAAAATCCACTTACATGATGAAGAAACGAGACAAGATGCCTTTGCTTGATTTACTGAGAGGTTTACAGCGAGAGAAACATGATTTTAAACAGTCTTTCTATGAAAATGACCAGTAGAAGGTGCATTATTGCCTCAGTTCTGTTCTCTATTTTCTTTTGGTCTAAGCGGTAAACAGTTTTGACTTCGGTCAACTGAAGATTCTCTTTCTTACAGGTAAGAGTTCATGTTTAGCATTCAGAACATCTCTTCTTTGTTTTTCCAGCTGAAATTGGCACCTAATGAAATCAAGAACAGAGGCAAATAAATCAGTTTTAACCTGGAATAGTGCTTACAAACACATCCTATTGGGCTGAAGATCAGAGAGCTGGTTATCAGGATGGAAAGAATGGAGGAGAAGACTTCAATGAGCATTAAACACATACAGATTTACAGTTTGTTCACTGCTAAAGGCTGATGGGATGCTGTAGACGGTTAGTAGACTGTTCATTCAGTAAAATCAAATATAACTCAAGTTTATTTCTAAGTATGGAATGTAAGTATATTTAAAGTAGCCTACACATACTAATATCAATATCCATACCGCATTATTACTAGCCAAGTATACTTTTCTATACCTTTCTATTTTAGGGATTACTTTTTGGATCTCAGGGAGTATTTTTCTCATTTTGTGTGTGCTCCAAAGAACCTCAAAAGTCTTTGTTCATCCTCTAGATACATTTAATGTAAATTTATGGGGTTTTTCATCTGGTGAACGTCAGGGATCAAACCAGAGACATGATCTGAAGAATAATTCACAATCTTCCTCAACTGGCAGCAGCACAAAAGGTTATCTCCAGAGAACACATGTACTTATAAAAAATCTATATGAATATGAATGTCAATTTGAATAAAAGTACTTGCCAAATGCATAAATGTGATGTAAATCAGATTTGAATACGTTTAAATGGCGATGCCTTATATTTCTGAAGGAACAGATGAGATGAACCTTGCTGCTGTCCGTCTGCAGGCCTTCAGTAAAACTGAACTGAGCTCATCCTTGGAAGGTTTTTTCTTCTATAACAGCCTGTAATTGGAAGCACAGATGGCAGATTTTGAACAGAGCCCAGCAGCACACGAGCTCTTAAACGTGTCCATGGGTTCTGTTTCTCTTTGCACAGAGAACAATTGCATTATAGTGCCAACCACCGTCGCCCAATGGGGTCCCAAGGCCCTGCGACAGAGACGAGGCCTTAACGCACTTGGACGAGAGCTGAAATGAGGGCCATCAAAGAAGAAAAAATGTATCAAGGGCTTTACTTGAGTTTTTTTTATTGCTTTACACTCTTACTGTTGTCAATCTGCTGCTTTGTATCAATGCATGAATCTGCCCGACTCAATTTTTCTGTCCAAGAAGAACGAGAATGATGTTGAGTCAATCCTTCTTAAGCAGAGAAACAGCAGGTACAGAGTTATAACAGAAAATAACAACTTTAAACAAAGGAGGTCTCTATATACATTTTCATTTTATTTAATCAGTTTACTGAATTTTAAGTCCGGTACTCAAATGTGGGACAAATACAATGTTATACCCTGATTTATGTCATTTTGTTATTTTCCAAGCAGGTCACATGCATAATTAAAAAAAAAACATAATTATTTATCTTTTAATGACCACTAACAGGGTTGATATAGACACAGGAAAATTATTATTTAATAACTATGATAATAATAAAAATATATTTTACTTTGAACATTATTAAGTTACTATATTACTCTGAAACAAATTTAAAGTATAATGCAATGTAAGTCCCTTTGGATAGAAGTGTCTGCAAACTGCATAAATGTAAATGTAAGTCACTATAATTCAATTCTTTAAACAGATTAAGTCCAAATTCTGACATTTTATGTGTATAGCATGAACATTAAACTATATTATTATGCAAGGTTCCTTTAACATTAGCTATAAGTTTCTTTATCTACAGTATGCCTCGCAACAGCAGATAATTGCCTGCGATGTGAGAAGAGAAACAGGGCACCAGTTTCATCACAATTCATGTAACGTGCCATAAATGACCAGCTCGTTAGTTATTCCCCATACAAAAACACAAAAAACCTTCAACATCTAAAAATGATGGTACGCTCAAGAGATGAAAATGGGACTTTTGCCTCGAACAGCAAAGTGCAGTTTTGGGAACAAAAGGAACGGGATGCGCTTTCTGTTTCAGCATCGCAGATAAAAAACAGCTCTATTCATGCTGTGGTATTGTGATTTTCCATTCACCTGCGTCTTTGTGGAAACGCTGCACTAATATTTTATTGTGACAGCTTCTGAAATGAGTTTTGAGTTTTGCAAGGCAATCTGGTGCAGAGCGTTTTGAAGGTTGTTGTGTGTCCGGCTTTTCAAAGATCACATGGGGTTTAATCTTTCAGCGACGCTTTACCTTTGTAGCATAAAACATAACAGTGACCAATGATGCACAGATTAACCTTTAGCCCCGCTGACAGAGACAATGATTATATGTGTGCGTATTAGTGGGGATAAAGCCGTCATGTCTTATGTATGATCGCCTTCCTTCATCCCACCTTTTTAGTTTGAGAACAAAGGTAGCGGATGCACAAACGGTGCCCTGCAAATTCCCCTGAATAAAGACCTCTTTTTGCATCCTGTGTGTCTGTTCCGTACCACACCCGGCTCGGCCTTTCAGCCCCCCGTGTCCTACTTGTGATCAAAAGCTCCATTTAAAAAGGCAAATTTTGCAATCAGACCTCACACATTTAGTTGGTGGCTCACAGCGGCCGTCTTCTTCTTTACAGCTCGTGTGGGTCGACATCACGACTCTTTAGTCCTCGCTGGCTCAGTTGTGCTGTTTAACATACTGTACTCTTCTCATAACACAGAGCAAATGTTCAGCTGGGACACACTGGAATCTCTCATCTCATAAAGTCACAAACTAGACAGACATCAGACCTTCTACACCGCAAAGATGACTTTCTTACTCAATGGCAATCTTGTTTTGCAATTATTTATAACATCAAAAATCAGATCAGATGTTTCATCCATTTTTTTCTGTCCGATGTTAATGAGAGATGGGTTGTGAGATGAACTCCTCTCGAGCGGATAAACCCACAGACGGATTGGATTGAACTATTAGTCCCATAATCCACTTGAACAATATTTCATTCATATTATCAACTTCATCTAAAGATCTGGCAGAAGATATTGAACAGAAAGCCATTCAAACTAATGTCATGTTTGAAATCTAAATGTAATTCTTTATGTGATTTACTGTCATTATAGGATTGTCTTTAAAAATAAATTTGGTTAAAGTTTTTCATGTATTTTAAATGCAATCAACCTCCTCATTTTAATTCATCATTTTCAGTTTAATAGCGAAATGGCATGCGTTATTTTACACATTTTTATTCTTTTGTATTGGTCGAATCAGAATGCAAAGATTGATGATATGTTTGAAAGAACCCGACTTTAAATATAAAATGCTTTGAATACTATGTGCTGGATGTTTACATCACATGATTCGTTGCATGATTTGAGTGTCCATTTCCAAAACTAAAATGCCTAATAGCCAACTGGTGTTATTTTGCAGTTACACAGTAGCCTCCAAGAAAAAAAGTGACAAGAGCATCATTCTACATTTGATTCTGAAACCTCCAAAGAAGAGTTAAAACTACACCAGATCTAAAAACTTAAGGGTCACATATAATAGTTCAACAATAAACAGACATAAGACTGAATGTGAAGAAACCTTTAAAGTCGAAAGAAACCTCTTTCACACCCAACAATCTTTAATGTAATAATGCAAAGATTCCACAGATGTTAAAAGTTCCTCATAGGATAAAATAGTTTGATTTGTAAAAGTATATAAATCTTCTATTCTCTTTTGGTTTTGAAATGTTTTGGATGTGAAGTTGGATGTTTTTGTGTGAAATGCTCGTAATGAATAATGTAATGATGTAGAAGAGTTATCACAGATGCTCTTCTCTTCTTTGGCTTTGTTGACACTGAACATCTGCAGCATTATTTTCTACGATATTGACCTCAAAACTCTTCAACATAAACTTTATTTTTCACTCGACAGCATCATTCAGGTCATTCTGAATAATAATCAAGTGTCCTATAGAGGCAGTCATTTATTCCATGGTATTGTTGAAAAATGATGTTAGTTTTTATAAACACGTCTCGACTGACCGCATGTCTCCTGTATCACTGTGCGGTTTCATTAAGTAATCTAATAAAATAACTCAAATCAATATGTGATGTCCTTGTATTCATTTAAATATTTGATAAGTGCCATCATTTACATATAATAATTGAATGACTGTGTGTTTACTGTAAAAAAGTCTCAATTTTTTTAAACTTTGATTGATGTTTTAATATAATACACTATTCCCAGAAGTCCCATTGTCTTACAATAACAACCTTTACAGTAATCTATCCATCTTCCTGCTGTTTATGTGATGGAGCCCAATGACCAGACGGTCCATACATTTACTGTGTAAAATGAAATGTGTTCACTAATGTAAGAGAGGAATATATAGCCACAGTATTAATGTAAAGATGAGAATGTCAGGAAAGGGTAAAAATAGCGTCCTGTGGTCAAGAACGGTCGAGAAATGACTGACCTTAATTAGATGGATGTCAGGATGAAATATTCAACCAACGAGTTTCCATCTGCAGACTCAGGAAAATCTCCTTCTATCGAGCTGAAATAAGATCCAGTTGCCCCGAGAAATATACCATCAAGATACTTACAGAAGAAATGTTCAACATTTTGATTTATAGATTCACAATCACATCATTTATTGTTTGCCTACACAGGCCTGTCACACATCAAATGTCTGAAGGTACACCAGTTTC
>CM017901.1:806081-903581 GCA_008369825.1 Triplophysa tibetana | reverse complement strand
AGAATTACGGACGGCAACATTTTCTGCTGGGTTCTCGACATCCAAGATGTGTTGTTTCTAAAGGTTTCCATGCGTCTGCTGGTGGGCTTATGGGACCTTTCCCCAAGGTGTACTGCTTACGTTATGTTTTCTTCAAAGAAATACAAGACAATCTCTAAAACATCAGCTAAGATAAATACCACAAATATTGGCACGCGAATCATACAACACAAAAAGAACATGAAGAAATCTGCATCAAGTGACTAAAGATTGAAAAGATACAACGAAACCACCAGCAGTCTGATTCTAGTGAAACAAAAACAATGAAGTGTACAATCCGGAGTGTGTTATTGGATTGTCCTGCACCTCCTGAAGTGTGGAAACACACACTGACCTTCATAATGGTCCTGTTCAATCTTCGTCAAAGTGTCTGAGAACTTAACCAGAATGCACTCCGACTAAACCAGAACCACTGAGCGTAGAGAGAGGAGACCCGCTCGTATCGATCTCAGTTCATCAGCAGAAGAGCATTGATCTCTCTTCAGTCACCTCACATTGATTATAAGAGCGCTCTGAGATCTGCTACACGTCATTACGGGTGACATTATTTCACCTGCTTGAGTCGGGTACGTGCTGTCATAAATCCAGTATTCTGTCCTTCATGTCTGCTGAACGAGTGATGGTTACGATTACGCTGAGGTGATCTGTAAACTTCCTGAAGGATACAAACCCTGACACTCTCTGACACATTTGAAAAAGATTTTGTTGAGAGAAAATGTTTTGCATCATTGGTTTATCTAACGCTGTATGTTTCAACCATTGACTAACAGTTTAAGAAAATGTGCTTAAATAGTATTTTTTTCTATTTTGTTTGTTGACATTGGCACAGATATGACATCATCTCCAGTGTTTTGATCCCATCATGTAACCGTTTTACCACACATCGCTTAAAAGTTTATAGCATGACACAATTATTGATTTTAATATACAGTATGAGCGCTTGTAGTGTGAAGCCATCTCTCATCATGTGTTTTAATTCCTTCATGATTTGCGGATATCATAGAAATTTTATACACTTCTACTCTTTTATAGACAATTTTGGCAAATGACTCTGAAAAAGAAATAATTCATGACTAGTTGCTAATGACATATTCAATAGTGTAATTACATTACTGTACAAATGATTCTGTCCAAAAAGTATTTGAGAACTTATTGCTAATTACTTTGTATATCTTATATCCACCTTGATTAGTGATTCAAGGATAGACATAAAACGGCTCTTAATTCATTCAAATAAATGATATAAACTACATAAAGTATTCTTATTAACTGACCAAAGCATTACAAATGTAAAATGTGTTTATTTTAAAGCTTGTTTTATCATGTACACAGTAAAATGGTCAGTGTAAACACGCTCAAATAAACTATCAGTGCATATACTGTATGAAAGTGAAAGTGACCGATTCGTCAGGTATAGTGACCCATACCCGAAATGTGACCTCTGCATTTAACCCATCCAGTGATTAGTGAGCACACACACAGCAAGTTGTGAACACACGTACACCCGGAGCAGTGGGCAGCTATCACTGCAGCGCCCGGGGAGCGTGTAGGGGTTAGGTGCCTTGCTCAAGGGCACCGCAATCGTTACCTGCCGGCCCTGAGGATCGAACCGGCAACCTTCTGGTCACGAGTCCGACTCTCTAACCATTAGGCCACAATTGCCCACACTCTGAAATTGTTGATTATAAATACACTGTGAGAGTTAATTTGACATTTTTTAACATTAACAATTTTGCTAACGACGAATATTTTCTGACCTGTAAATATCCGTCACGCTGAAGTTTGACCAAACACTATATAGTCAACGAATTTATGTATATTAATGCATCCACGAGCCAGTGGAATGTTGAGATCCCAGCGGGCGACACTTTCAGCCCGTTGCACTTCAGAGTTTATAGCATAATTCAGAATAACATTAGCCGCCATAATTTCTGATCTGTTGTTCTCTGTGGGATTTTAAGAGCCAAATTTATGAGCATTTATATGAAGCAATATCTCTTCATCCATTTTTAATTCCTTCATGTATTGAGGAAAATGGCACCATTAGGACTCACTTAAACGCTATTAACAATTCGTTTCTCGCAGTCAAGTAAAGAGCGCCGGCAACATTCTCGCGCTAACGCTGAAGCTACTTCGCCAACGTAAAACAGTAATTTAAGCCCCGCCCCCAAGCAGAAAAGGACACCGACCTACCCGTCTAAATTCCAAAGAGCCATAAATCTGAGCCGACTCGTCTTTATTACAATCCGGACTGGTTCGGTCATAAAATATACAGCATGTGATTTATGAGGTGGGTGAGCGAGGCCTGGAGCCGGGATTTGGAAGGCATATTTTATGAATGTTGGATATGGAGGATTTGATGAACTACTGGGTCAGTCAATGAATTCTGCGTTCACTTCTCTTCTCGCTCTTGTTTATCTGAAAAAGAGAAAGACAGAAATTAATCAGTGTTTCACGATATAAACTCAAATCCAGTTATTTTACCTCAACAGTCTACATCCGTTTTACACCTCCATTCTTTTCGGGTTTACACAATCACACGCTCATTTGATTTTCTTTTTAATTCTCCTGTGCAGTTTTAGTTTAGGTTGAAATGAAACGCAACCGAGAATTCGACCCATGAGCAATTCTCCTCTGGAAGCCCAAATGAGCGATTCTTGCGAGAGATAATGTGCTGATCTCAGACCTGTGCTGTGGCCTCTGGCTTCATTCACAATCAGTTTAGCAGTCGGTAACTCTGTAAGCCGGTCAGTGCGCTCAGGCTGAAGCGTGATAGTGTTTCTGTGCTTGCCACACTTCTTTCTTCTGCTCCGTGTTCCCCGCTGGCTTCCGATCTGTCCGGCCACCGGTCAGCTCCCACTCTCGGGAAAACATATGTGGACTTTGGCGAGTCTTTGGGTGATTTGTGAAGTGTGAGGGCACCTCAGATGAAAAGTCAACGGAGCAGAAAATACTGCTGATGCTGGAGTTCTGATGTGGGCTGCAGCCTCCTCGTCTCCGTACGAGCTCACGGGCTCAAGGTCACCTCCGCCCGACCACGCCGCTCGCTGTCCACCAATCACAAGCTTGTGTTGTTTTTATAAGAGCGCGGGCCGCACGAGGGGATCATTAATCAAATATTAGCATTGCCTTTGTGTGGAATGAGGCCAAAACACACGTGATTATTTCTGCATGTTTGTATGTTGCCTTCTGAAACACCGACCAACATACGGAAGAGAGACTTGAAGAAAAATGCTGAACTGACTAAAAAGTGCTTTTCACTTTATTTGTTGGAGTCAGTGCTCCATTCAGAGCAGACGAAAAACACAATGACTTCCCTACAATTAATATATACTCTATATAATCTACATAAATAAATGTGCAGAGTTAAAATAAAAAACATGATAAACAATAAAATTCAAACAATTGTTTATTTATACAATAATAATACAATAAAATAGTAAAATAAATTGAATATAAATTAAATAAAATCTGAAGTAAAATTAAAAACTCGAACACAGGAACACAACTGTAGAAATCCAAGCTTCAAAATAAAAGTCCAAAAGCAGAAATAATGTAGTTGACACATCATACTTCACACAGTGATGATTGCCTGTTCACTATTAAAAAATCAGCGGTATACATCGTCAAACGTTTCCATTGTTACGCCTGTCAGTCAGTCAGTGTTGGGTGTAACTAGTTAATACGCAATTAATTGCTGTAATTTAGTTTCTTTTCCCTTAAAAAAGTCAAGCAAGGGATTACTGTTATGTTTTCTGCAGTTGAATCTGATGTAATTAACCTAAATACTGTGTGTAATATATTTGTGTGCGATAGTGGAATTGACACCAAAATTCGAACGTATAATTCTCACATTTGTGATACTTCGGACAAATGGATTAATAATACTTTATGTAGTTTTACAGTATATTATTAAAATGAATGAAGTAAATAAGCTGTTTCATGTTTTTTCTTTAATCACTGAACTAATCAAGGTTAATGTATGATATAGAAAGTCATTAGTAATAAGTAACTAAATATTTTTTGGAGATAGTCATCTGTACAGTAATGTAATTACACTATTGAATATGTCATTAGTAACTAGCAATAAATTACTTTTTCAAAGTAACTTACCCAACACTGAAGACAGGTGAACACATGACTAAATGATAAGCTTTAAATCTTTAGTCACACTAGATTATTTGTTGTTGTGCAGTAATGACGGGAAAAAGTTTGATATTTTACTAGCTCGTGTGAAAAAGTTTGGCATTTCATCGTGTTCACATGTTTTAGTTTGGTAAAACCTGTGGATTGGTTTCACGTGAGGATGTGTGAGCAACAGACGATCGATACATCACGATGTCACACTTTAAGACAATCCAAGATGGAGGAAACACTGATAATAGCAATATCGCACAATGTTAGTTTTAGTTTTTATTTGCAGTGTAATGACAGTTTTTGACTGAAACTCATGCCAACCAATCGATCGATTAACTGAAACCCGACTGGATTAATCTGGTTTCCCGTATGAAATTTAATCATGGTTTACTATAATAACCATAAATAGCATTGTGAAATCATAGTTATCACAGGTTAACTACCATCACTATGGTGACCACAGTTTAAAAGGACAAAACTTTGAAAATACTGTTCAATCACTACAGTAAAATCAAGTTAAAACAGTGATTCTCTCTCAGGTATAACATGAGATGAATATTGATTGTGTTGCTGGGGATTTGGTGATATCTCAAAGCACAACACGCTAACACATTCATGATCTTTTCTAAACATGTAACAATGCGTTGCGTTGGATGAACCCCTGCAGGTTTAGAAGTGGGCCGGCTGGGGAATGCCACGGTAAAGATTCTCAACGTTTGCTTCCTCGTGTCGACACCTCCAGCTTTAAGAAATCCTATTACCAAACTACCTCACAAGTTTTATCTGCAAACACAGCTGTTCTCACGGCCCTGTTTCAAAACACCCAGCTTTCCTTCAAGGCAACTTAAAGAAAATCCCTCCGTTTTTATTCTGTACTCTTTATAAGAACCTGCAAATATTCTCGCTGTTGGAGATGTTGAGAAGGTGCCGGTGAGAGTTAAATCTCTGTACACAAGCACACAATGTCACCTCGTGTGTGTCATTGTGAGAGTATTCATGAGGTCAAGCTGATATATAGAGTCTCACCATCTATATGTCTAACGTGAACTGGGTCATCTGACAAAACCAGCACAAGTTCTGCTGTAATCCTGATATAAAACCAGACTCATATTCTACATGTGTGCAGAATCAGTACAACACGTGTGTGTGTTCTGATATATTTGTGGGGACTCGCTGTCCAGATCTAAGGGTGTTTATTTACTATGGCTGACCAAAAACACCTAAAACAAACCTTTCTGCATGTTTACATCTTCAAATAAACATTATTTAGTTTCACCTATAGTCAGTTTATATCATGGGGACCAATGACTGATACACACAATGTGTATAAAACTCAGGCTTTACTCTCCGTCCCCGGACATTTGCTCACAACCGAGTTTAAATCTGACACATTCACACACCTACTCTACAGACGACACTACACCACACAAGTAGAACTTATATATATATATTTATATATATTTGGGCCTTCAAACATTTAATCGCGATTAATTCAAATCTAGAATAAAAGTTTGTCTTCACATAATATATATCTGTTTATGATGCATATTCATTTTGTATTCATAAGCACAAACCATAAACATCCTTGTCTATATATTTAAGAAATAATTAAGTGTATTATTTATATTTACCAATACTTAAAATTCTAATTGAACGTATGTAATTTGTTATATTTTCTTAAATATATGCATTTATGTGTATTTGTTCATACATACAAAATTAATATGCACCGTACACAACATATAATATGTAAACACAAACTTTTATTCCGGATGCGATTAATCACGATTAATTATTTGACAGCCCTAATATGTATATATACTATATATAGGATTTTAAAAGAGTTTGGTTCCAAGATTTTAATCATGTTTTTATCATGTGATCGTGTTTTTATTGTGTTAGTCAGCTGTATTTTGAGTATGTTTAAATCATTGAGTTATCTCATTTTGGAACCACACTCATCATATATACTGTATAAAGAAATATACACTTATGAAATATATCGACTTTTACATGTTTTAGCTTATTGTTGATGCTTGTTTTGTCTTGCAAATAATTTACCGTCATCTTCACACAGACTTAAATGATGCCCCCTAGTGGTCCCTGGCCTCGTGTGTTGAAACATCAACATAAGAAAAACGAAGGAAATGAAACCTTCAGTTGAACGATATTTTTATTGAATTATTTCTTAAACTCTTTGTCTACATTTCTCAATTTTTACAGCCCGCCAAAAGCCCGATGCATGCTGGGATTGGCGTCTGCATTTCCTCCACAGAATATAAGATGGAGGGAGCAACACTTCCACAAAACAATAGGATGCTTAAAAAGACATGTATAAGACAAACAAAACATGCATTAATAGACCAAATCGTAAACACTGTTAGAGAAGCACTTTCAGTTTTTATTAATTTATGATTATTTTAGAATCCTATTTATGTCATTAAATCTTAAAGATATTTTTTAATATTTGAATCGGTTATAAATTAAGAGTTTGTTTAAAAAATGAGCTAACTCCGTATTTAAAATCATGCTTTTTATTGTTATCAGGTTTTATTTAGTTTTCATGTGTTTATTAGCTGTATTTTTTAGTAACTATGTCTAAAATCAAAACAAACCAACTGCAGTTTGATTAATATTAATTGGATGCACAATAAAACTACATGATTTCATTTTTTTTAAACGGAGTATTCTCATTTTGGAACCAAACTCTTCAAATATTGTTTGTATTTTGTTCAAATGTTTGTGTATTGAAACGAGATATCCGCGTTGCTTACTTCATCAAAATTACACAGCGCATATACTCATATAAAAGTAAAGTTAAAAAGTAATAAAAAAAGAAACATTTCATTATATGTACTGTAAGTATCCCTTCAATGTTATTTGACATGTACTATTGTTTGTAATGTTCAGTTTTAGTAAAATAATTTCAGTTTTACAATGAGCTCTTCATGTTCTTCATTTTACGAGGTCAAACAATCAACATCGCGTGACAAAGGTGAGCAGGCGCGCGCGCTCCACATTCACCTGAAGGGGGCAGAAGAGATTCACTGAAGCTCATCGCATCAGATGCGTCTGTCTGCGCGTGTGCGCGCGCCTTCACAAATGTGTGCGTTCATTCAGCAGGCACGCGGCGGGGCAGAGAGGGGACGGAGCTTTGATGCTGGCAAACACCAACCTCAGCTGTGCACACAAGCAAGGGACACACTCTTCCATTATTTGTTGATTTTCTGCTGAGAATGCCAACTAATTATCAGCAAATGAAGCCGAGCTGAGATTCAGGAGGCAGAATTAGTGCAAATCAAGACCTGGCTGCATCCTGCACGTTTTTTTTGCCTTTGCTCCATGGATGACACTCACACACACACACACACACACACACAAAGCGAGTCGGACGAGTCCTCCAGTAAAAATAGAGTCCGGCCTACTGGGCTACCTTCATTAAACAAATGACTCTTTTGTCTAAAATTAACTTTGAGAAACAGTGTGGCCAAGAACACAGTCACTTTGTTAGGATGTATTTGCCTGAAGGCTGTATGAAGATGAAGTTTGTTCTTTGTTGGGACAACGGGAGCAAACGCAAGCTACCTTCATAAAAGGACGACGACGTGCGGCACAAATAGGGTTTTGCATGAATAAAAGGAGCACAGTTTAATAAAACATGATGATTGGTGAATAATAGGGCTGGAGATCCATCTGATGCGTTGAGAAATCTAAGAGCTATCTTTCACTAAATAAAAACACGACAGTTCAGCAAAACAGAATCTGTCATCATTTATTCCTACACAGATTGCCAAATGACTCTATCATCCGTGGAACACGAAAGAAGATATTTTGAGAAATGTCTCAGTGGGTTTGTGTTCATACCATGGATGTCAATGGAGATCAGTGTTGTTACATTCTTTAAAATATCTTCTTTCTGATCTAATGAAGACAAAAACACGCTTGACGCGACATGAGGGTAAATAAAAGATGAAAATTTTCATCTTTGACTATCTATTTAACATACTTAATTCCACTTTATGACATGTCTTTAGACGTGTGTGCGGTATTTGATGGACATTAGACAGATATTAACAACAGTGACATGTTTCACAGGTGAAGATCTCAACACGGCTCTCTTAGGACGATGCATGCAAGAGTAGCGATGGAACATATTTTCCAGACGTAATGTTCTCCGGCTTGTCAAGCGTGATTTGGGGTTTGTTTCATCTCCGAGGCATCGCTACGATATTACACGCTCACAATTAGAGAAATGGCAGAATCCACGCAGCCGTATTTACTCATTTATGTATTTCAAAGAGTTTGCCATGGCAGAAGACACGAGCCGCTGGCAGCTGAAGTGAACATTAGTGACAGAAGGCATTAGAGCACTGGCCGCTGAAGAGCTTTCTGTTCATAACACCACTTCACACTAACTTTAGAGTTATATATCTAGTGGCTTTGGGCGACCACACATGTCAAGAAAAATAGAAACATATTATATAATAGAAAGAAAAAAAATACAGTATAAAAGATTTTCAGTTTGGGAGCATAAAGTTCAAGTCGGAGCTCTTCTGATGTACTGATTTTAGTTGTAAAACTCTTTTTTTCTTGTGCGCTTTAATGTGTTAACTTAAAGCTCACTCTGAACCTCAAGCTTCTCTCTGATTGGTTGATATCATATGACAAGTATCTTTAAAAAAGAAATTAATATCTTGTCTATACTTCTGCATGCGTGTGTGTAAGGACTCTTATTTTGAAGTCTTTTACTCTATATGTGTGTGTTTCTCATTGTCTAGTTATTGTGATTAATCTCTTGTGTATTTAAGCCCTCATGTTGTGTGTCCTTTCTTAAGTGTGTTTGTATTTTATTCCAGGTAGCTCAGTTGTGTTTCTGCTTTTCACGTCTTTTGGTTTCATGTGGTTTTGTGTTTTATTTTGTATAAATACAAATATGCATTTACTATATACCCTACATTACAAAGACATGCAGATATAAAATGATATCATAGATCTTAACTAACTGTTGTGTAATAAAACCAGCAGCTAACAGGGACACGCTCAGAGCTCATGTTCTACCAGAAAGACTCGGAAGGCCAAAGTTGAGTATTCAACATTTATTGGACAGCTGATAGACAGAATATATATGGTTATAATAAAGATGGTTATTGGTTTCTTTGGAGTAGGCCCTGTCCGTGGCTTGCATCCAGAGGGCCAAGAAGTCCTCCACTTCCCGCCTTGAGATGGTAAGGCAGGGGCGTAGCCAACCCCCCTGGGGTTATATTGACAGGGACCTCCTGGTGGTGGTGGGGAGGATGGGGACGAATCACTGTTGCTTCGAACGGCGGATGTAGAAAGGGGTAAGTGGCGATCTTTTATGTATCATGCTGGAAGGTAATTGGTTGGGTGTTGATTGGTAGTGAGTGATGCAGGATTGAGTCTTCCTGGCAGAACTAGCGCTGAAGCTATATTTCTCTTAAAGGGATCAGAAACATTATTGATAATACATCTTTTACTCAAAATAAGTCATAGTTACACGTACGTTCTAAAATATTCTACAGGCAAAAGAAATGTGACTGTTAAAGTCACACATCATTCAGATAGTAAGTGGACAAAAAAAACAATTCCTTTATATTCATACAGTAAACTGTGAATGATGTGTAAGATTTTTCTTGTGATGGATGTTGTGGTGTTATTGACTGGATAGTGAAGTGTAGAGGTTTGGTGTATCCTCACAGCATCTTCTCTTCAGCAGACCCGTCAGATAACACAGATTTCACGCACCCTCCGGCCGTCATTATTCTCACAGCTTCCAGAACGTTCTGACGCGTGTAATGTGGCACACGCATGACGGAAGCGCACAGAATCAGTTACAGACGCATCTAACACTTCAAAAGAAGAAATAAGATCTACATTAATGTACATTTCCAGCGCCGGGTGAGCAGAATTCCTGAAAAGACCTGTTTTAAATGCTTGATTTTTTTCAGTAACACAATGCTCAACCGTGCTAAACAACCTCACGGAAATAAGAAACTATTTAACATTTTTCTTAAGTCTGCTTTTACACCAGTCAATCGTTTTTTATAATAATTGTATGTTGCTGTAAGATTCACAGCCCACAAATTCATAAAAAATGACTGACTTTATCATGTTCGATCAGGTTGAATTGTGACATACGCTTAAAAAACTGCACTTAACCTCGGTTAAAGTTGAGCAATAAAAGTCGATTGAGGCGTCTTGCCTCTGGAAGCTTTCTTTAGTCTTGAAAATTCAATGAATGTTGTTGTTCAACAGAAACTGCAGGATTAAACATTTACAAGACTGTGCTCACATTGACTACTTTTTTGAGTAAAAGAAATGTCATTGGTAAGATTTGAAAAAAGGTGCTTGATGTAGGCCGTGTTTTCTGGACATAACATCAACGTCTGTCAGATCTTCCTGACCGATGTCCGATTATGACCTGTCAATCAACTGCTGAACTTAAACAAGAGATTTACATTTTACACCAATTACACGCAGCTTTAAAGAACCATTCAATTTCAAGTTTGCTTTTGGTTAATTTAAAATAAGAATTGAAACTGTGGTTTATGGCCGAGCCCCTCCAGTATTCCCACCCGACATCTCGTGATGAGATCTTGGCATTAGGAAAATCCCACATCCCCATTCTTTAATGTCTCAGTTTTGTTTCTTAGTCATTAATGATATGAAATGGAGAAGAATCTGAGAAACATGTTCACAGCAGGTGAAGACGGAGAAGCATATTTCACAGCGTCAAATCTTGATGTATGTGAGGACAAACGCTTCTCCTTGTGACGGGGTTGCCAGGTCTCGGTTCAGAGTTCTCCTGCTGAGAGACGGGGCTGACAGCCTCCCTTGATTCATAACAGCACATAGACTATTGGCCGTCATCTCCGGGGACAGAATCTTCATCAATGTCCCGTTCGGCATCTCCACACGTTGGTCACATGAAATGTAAAGTGACAGGCCGCTGGCGTCTCCGGTCGGTTCACTGATATAATCCAGTGCTGTCTGTGTCACATCCCTCAATGCTTCCCCTGCATTGTCTGGAAGATAGAAAAAAAACAAAGCTTTTTATATCCGATTGCACTGCTCCCAAATACCTCATGCAGAAGGAGGCGGTCAAGCTTTTCTTTCACATTCAAGTCTAACAGCACTTCTACGTTGCCTCAGTATAACTTTTAACCTCACTTGTTAATGTAGACAGTGTTTTTATATCTCATATACGTAGAAGCCTTTACCTTAATAGAGGTCAAAGCATAAGGAATCAACATTCTGTGACATTCTGAGCTGTGTCCTTGAATTTTGACATCAGAAACACAGAACTGTCAAACTTTTACATCAGTGACACCAATTCAGTGTTCAGCAGCTCCACAAAAATGCAGCAGATACTATCGTGTTTTACTACAACCAGGAGTCATCATGTAACGTAATCCTCTTATAATAATTATGTTTTTAGCGGAAATTTGGTTGTTTGCTTGACATGACTGGTGATGTGATGTCATGTCACAGCTCCACGTACAAGAAAAAGAATTACAATATTATTAAAAACACAAAGTACTAAACTGTTTTTGGTATTACAAATGAGCCTAAATTCTAGTCTCAGTAAACAGAAACCAGATTATTTCTGGGTCAAAAGGGGATAAACTCAATGGTTGGGTTCTAAAACAAGGCTGTCAAGATAAAAGTTTGTTTTATATATATCTGTGTACTTTGCAGATTATATTGGTAATCATAATAAAATATACGTACAAGTGTTTATGTAAGATAAATATGAAATATTAAAAAGAACAATCATTTATGTATAATTTAAATGATTGGTATATATAAATAAATACATGCAAATATTTCCTATATATGTGCACTAGCAGATACAGTACACTACATATTATATAACACAAGCTTTTATTTTGGATGCGATTATTTGTTTGACACCCTTAGTATTAACACATTTTTGGCTCAAATATAAACAGGTTTTTGACCCAGAGAATTTTTTAGAGAGCATTTGACAAAATTCCGGATTTAAGAATTTCAAAGTGTGCCTCAACCTGGTCAATACATTAAATACCATATAATCCAGCGATGGGTCTAAAAGAGACAAACCCAATTAAACAAATGGTTGGGTTTATCCATTTTTGACCCAATGCTGGGTTCGAGAATGAACCAGCAAATTAAGATCAATTCAACTCAATGTTTTGAAATAAGTACGGCTTCTACTAAATATAAAATAATTAATCAATTGTAATATATTCTGACATAAAATCATTTCTTACAAACATCGTCCATCTCTCTCTCTCTGTAGACTCTGAAGAATTCACAGTAGAAGCTCATATAACCCTCAAAGCTCAAGTCTGTCAAATCTTTTTTTTAATCAAGGTCTTCATAAACATTCAGTGGTGAAGTGTGGGGGTGAGGATTCACATTCGAATAGAAGAATATTTCCATGAGTCTTTCTTTTGGGTTGTTGTTCACTCAGTTTTTGCTCTATCTCTGTGGCCTTTTGTTCAATAAAATTAGGCTTTCATTCATACTGCATTTATGATTCAACTTATATAACCACCCTAGAGAAGGACACTAGAGAGACTGTATAACATGAAATGCTTTGAACACAATGACCTCTGTTATAAAGCGCTCCTTTCATAAAGCATCCAACAAAATACAACACAACTCACTTTGTCTCCTTTTAGCCGAGGTTTTACGACACTCAGGGACATTTCTCAGATAGACTTTCTGAAGAAAAAGAGTAAGAAATCTGACAAATGTCTCTGGGAAAGTGTTGCTACTTTCAGCCCGACGCACTTCTCATTTACCCGTCTTGCGCTCCGCTGTTTAAATAGCAAATGTCTTTGCGCTCATTTGTGCGCCCATGGGCGTGCTGGTCTAAAAAGAGAGGGTTTCAGGCGCATTGTTGGCGCGTTGCTATTTTGAGGAACTGAAAATAGACTGCGTCACAGACCAACTCAAACCTGTTCTAAAGTCAATGGCGTGATATTTGATTTGTTATTTAAAGAGTGCGTTAGTAGAAAACGCGTCTCTGGGGTAATACAGAGGGAAGCACACAAACATGCCAAATATAAATATGACATAATATGAAAATTCCGGCTTGTCCTGTAGATGCCTTTCCTCTCTGGAGAAGCGTCCAGTAATTGCTCTTGCAAAGTCCGAACCCAACCGCAACTGGCTCTTAAAGGGAATGAGAGATGATTAGAGATGATAAAACTCCCTTTACTCATTAAGAGAATCAGGACAACCCGTTTAGACCACGTGCCCGACTGCTTTCCTGTCGTTAGATTAATAAAAGTGGATTCGGACAAGCCCTGAGCCCACCTGTGCCTTGTGCTATAGACCATGCGCTTAAATCTTTTAAATCCGGCCCTATGTCATGAGAGTTTGAGAAGAGACATCAACAATGTGTCAGACTGAGCTTATGTCAAGTCTGAAATCAAAAGTCAAGATTATTTAAGATCTTCAAACATTTCTCATGAACTTTACTCAAATCCAGATCATTTTACCTCAACAATCTACATTCATATGACCTTCTTATTGCATCAGATAAAGGTAACATCTCACTCTTAGTCCTGCTTGACCTTAGTGCTGCTTTCGATACTGTAGACCATAAAATACTATTAGATCGTTTACACAATTATATTGGTATTCAGGGACAGGCACTACAATGGTTCAGATCTTACTTAACAGACAGATATCAATATGTCCATTTAAAAGGGAAATCGTCATATCTTACGCAAGTAAATTATGGATTACCTCAGGGATCGGTTTTAGGACGCTTGCTTTTCTCCATATACATGCTGCCCCTCGGCAACATTATTAGAAAACATGAAATTAGCTTCCACTGTTACGCAGATGATACTCAGCTATATATCTCATCAAGACCAGATGATTCCTTCAAACTATCCAAACTGGCAGAGTGCATCGAGGACATAAAACATTGGATGACTAGTAATTTCCTTCTTTTAAACTCTAACAAAACGGAAATATTACTTATAGCACCAAAAACAGGTAAACAGAATATCTCCGATTACAGCCTGCAAATTGAAGGCTGCACTGTTACTCCAACAAATACAGTTAAAGACCTAGGCGTTATATTAGACGGAAACCTGTCATTTAAAAATCACATCTCAAATATCACAAAAACAGCCTTCTTCCACCTTAGAAATGTTTCCAAGTTACGAAATATTTTATGTTTTGCTGACGCAGAAAAGCTTATTCATGCATTTGTGACCTCACGACTTGACTATTGTAATGCTCTACTTAGTGGTTGTCCTGCATCATCGATAAACAAACTACAGTTAGTTCAGAATGCAGCTGCCAGAGTTCTTACTAGGTCAAGAAAATACGATCACATAACCCCAGTTTTATCATCTCTTCACTGGCTACCCATTAAGCATCGTATTGATTTTAAAATTCTTTTAATTACATACAAAGCCTTAAACGGTTTAGCCCCTATTTACTTAACTGAGCTTTTATCACGTTACAACCCAACACGCTCTCTAAGATCTCAAAACTTAGGACTTTTGACAACACCTAGAATAACTAAATCCACCAAAGGGGGTCGAGCTTTCTCATACGTAGCACCTAAACTCTGGAATAGCCTTCCTGATACTATTCGAGGGTCAGACACACTCTCCCAATTTAAATCTAGATTAAAGACACATCTTTTCAGCCAAGCTTTCACTTAATGCATAGTTAATGAACAGCAGCTACGCTAATTATTCTCTTTATTCTCTTTCCGCCTCTGCTTCGGGATGCCCATCCCGAGGTAGGAAGAAGTTCCACCATGTCCAGACGACCGACAGATGCCCATCCCCAATTTGAGATAACGCCAGCTACAGCTGCAGACTGACTGACCATCCCAGCTCCATCTAAGGCAATTCCACCACCAGCCAAGAGAAATATGACCATCGGACCATCCCAGCTCAGACCAATACACCCCCAACAAAGAGCAAAGACGGACTATTTGTCTCATTAATGCTGAAGTTACAATATTTGGTATTGAATGCTAAACTTAAATCACATGTCAGCAGTTTGAGTGCAGCTATGACACGTCAGAGGGGATCTGGCCCTCCCGGTTGAGCCTGGTTTCTCCCGAGGTTTTTTTCTCCATTAATCAATCATTGGAGTTTGGGTTCCTCGCCACAGCAGGGCAGTGTTGGCCTGCTCACCGGGAGACTGCATTTATTTATTTATTTAGAAATTATATATTATTTATTAGTATGATCTTACTCGTTGTATAAATACAATGCACTGTGCTGTGTTTTACCTTTTCTGTTTTTCCTGTTTGCCCTGTAAAGCTGCTTTGAAACAATACACATTGTGAAAAGCGCTATATAAATAAACTTGAATTGAATCATGTACACCTCCAGACTCTTCATGTGGTTCACAAATGAAATCTCATTTGATACTTCTGAGAACTCAAACCAAATCTCCTGACCTATGAAAGAGAAACATCTGAGCAACAGAGTGTGGAAACTAAACAATGCTAAAGAATATTGTAACATTCATTCTCATGTTGTTTTCTATTCACATGCTTAGTTTGAGATCTGAGCAGGAACACAGTTGAAATCTTCCAATGCATCTAACAACCACTTTACTGTTTCTTTTAGTTGCCATAGAAACAGGAGGAAAAGCAGAACGCTCTCATCATGAGGTCAGAAGTCTGATGAAATGATTATAATTCTCATCAACAAATTGTTTTGGGGATTAAAAGTCATTGTGGTTAATTTCACATTCACCTCATGAATATAATGCGCTCCCACACGGAGAAACATGTTATAGCTCAGATGTCGCTCGTTCATCGCTCAGGAGATTTGATGGAGTTCTCAACTCAGTCTCAGATGTCTTGGCTAAAAGTGACAATAATGTCCAATGACATGAATGTAAATAGTTAGTCATCAAATAATAACTACAGAAACAACATTTTCTTTTCTGAAAACTTTGTCAAAGTTACGTTTATTGTCATTTATAACAGATTTCAGAGGTAACAGAGAACAGTGAAATGCTTCATGATAATACAATGGTTTTGTTGAGTTTGAGAAGAGCTGATGGAAAAGACAGATCCAGATGAACGGCCGCTTTATGTCTGCTTAACATGTGAGCTCATGAGCAGTGGAGGAGAGCCAGCCGTTTTATTGGTAAGCTCAGCGTGAGACGGCTGCTTCATTCCCTCTCCTCCTCTGTGAAGTAAACTGAATTAGGACTGTGAACATCTGCCGGCGCGGGTGCGAGCCTGCTGATATTGAAACAGGCGTTATCAGGTCAAGAAAACAGAGAACAAACATCTTCAGTAAAACTGGAAGCGTAAGGCTTGAGTAACACAAACAAACAGCCAGCGGTTAACTCGTGGTGGTATTAATGTTAGAATGATTATATCATAAAATATAGACCAATCAGATGAGACGACTCATGTCAAGACCGCACCTGCAGGGATATCACTGAATGTCTGGTGCATCGTGTAAACATCATAAAAGTGTTTTTAATTTTAACATAAAAGTTCTGTTTTAGAATGCAATCTTCAAATAAATAAGATCGGAAAAAATAATTTGATAATAGTTATTAAGAACTTGTTTATTTTATGATAACATCTAATATAAAGCAATGTTGTATCTTTATCTTTTTAGAGTGGATCTGTCAGATGAATTTGAGGAGTGTTGGTCTTGTACTACTTACATTTTTTTAATAAAACGTCTGTAGCAGTATAAGAGCAATATTTTTTAATATTTATTAATATTTCATCAATGTAACTAAAATTCAAGCCTTATTTTTGTCTAGAGTTGCAATGCAAGTGTGTGTTCATCACGGTTTTACAACAGAACCCATAATAACCTGATCTGATTTTAAATAAATACACAAATCACTGATGAGATTGCTTTAATATCTGAATTATGTCTCCAACACATCAGTGAGATTAGCTTGAGAGCAAGTTAAAACTTTTGCTTACGTCTCTAATGATTATATCATAAAATAGAATGATTATATCATAAAATATGGACCAATCAGACGAGACGGCTCATGTCAAGACCGCACCTGCAGGGATATCACTGAATGTCTGGTGTGTCATGTAAACATCATTCTCATATATGTCTCCTGTACGCAGCTGCAACATGTCAGAGGAGACCTGACCCTCCCAGCTGAGTCTGGTTTTCTCCATTTATTCATCTTTGGAGTGTAAGTCCCTCGCCACTGTGCCGTGTTGGCTTGCTCACCGAGAGACTGATGATATTAGCTTAGCTTATGGGCTTCGGTACATTTCATAACCGTTGCTTTATTCGAATGGTCCCCCTCTTTCTATTTGACTGTATTTTATTCTGCATCTTTCTGTTTTTCTTTCCCAAAAAGCTGCTTTGAAACAATGCAATGTGGTAAAAAGCGCTATCGGAAATAAAGTTGAATCAAGAAAAAGAGTCAGAAATCTGCATTAATAAAGGCCTAAAACTCCAGGCAAGCAGACAGAAGAGTTCAGCCACCAGCTGTATATTGACACACTGCAGCGTGAGGTCTGCTCAGTCAAGCATCACTCACATTCACTTCGAAACACAAGTTGAAATCTGGTTAACCTTAAACTTTCACAGCCAGACAACAGGCCTCATATTTCAATGGCTCGTCGTGATCTTCTTTAGAGCCGAGACATTTGTGCCTCGCCGCGTCGGGTGCGAATGCGACAAAGGTCAAGCGGAATACGAGACCTCTCGCTGATGTGCGGCGGTCAGCACCTGAGTTATTTCTGGCGCTTCCTTTCAGTCCAAACTCCATAATGTGCAAAAATTCTCTCTCGCTCTGTATCCATTGTTCCCTGAAGATGTCATGGGTCTGTGTGGATGTGCTTTATGTTATTTTCAGAATAACGCAAAAATTCCCCCCTTCATTAAAAACAGACATATTTACCCCGACAGCCTCAGACATATGTTTCGACGTTATCTGGGGAGATTTGAGACAAGCCGAGGCTCACAGGAACATCCGGTCTCTCTGCCCTCACCTTTCCACGGATCCCTCCAGCCCACCTGCCGAGGAGCAGACGCTCTCACCTGCTCAATACAGACCGGCTCGGTGTTTATCTGGATGGCTGTCAGGCGTGTTTACCGCTTTACTCGTACAGACACCAGCATGTGCTGGCGTAAAACAGAAGCGGGTCTTTCTCTTCTGGTTCGGAGCGTGATGTGATGGAGTTAATTACGGCTCTTTTGATATTCGCAGGTTTGGTGAGAGAACGGAGGTGTAGAATCATGCTCGGCAGGAGCGGCGACACCGCAGGGGATAGGGAATCTTTTTAAGTGCTCTTGTTTCTTAGTAGCACTAAGGTGTTGTCATTATTTCACCGTCACAATGCTTCACTTTACCTCGTGCCATCTTTTCTCCTCCTCTTATTTTCTATCACCTCTTTTTAAAGAAAGCCCACCCCCTCAACTTGGCAAATCACAGTTTGTAGATTTCCTCAGGTGTGACTTGAAATTTAACCAATTTTTCCAACTCCACAATTATCCACGACTTCTCATCTGATGTCTACTGTGAATCCTCTGAGACTGTTCTGAAATAAAGAGAAGAGAAAACAAAAGAACACTACACTAGACATTTCCTGCTCACCCGCAAAACTAAGATGTAGCTGGAATGGTAACCAGGGTGTTGCTATGGTGTTCTGTGACCGCTTAGGTACAAGTCTGTTAAACAATTTCATTCATTAAAACAACAATGATAAAATAATATAATTAATATTTCTATATTTATAGTATAAAAAGCATAATTAATATAAAATATTTTTTTATATACCCAACAAAGGCTTTCTACACCATGATAATTGCTAACCCAGGGTCACTCTTAACCCATATTTTTTATTGCACATTTCACACCGCTCATACTTGTAATATAAATGAATTTGATATACAGTATGTCGACAAATTACACAGTGCACAACATAAAAACGGCTGAAACTTTGCCTTTTTGTTCTGTGTAAAACTAAACCCTAATCCAGAGTAAAGCTCATTGTGAAAAGCGTTCTAGAGTATATCTACATAGTTCCTGTAGCTCAATTGGTGAAGCATTAAGTCAGCAACACAAAGGTCATTGGGTCACCCCATAGACGCAATGGTTTTTATACTGTACAAACTGTATATCACATTCTCTACCCCTAAAGCTCACAATCACACAAAACGTTCTGCTCTCTTAGATTTTCACAAAATTAATTCTGTATGATTTATAAGCTTGTTTCCTCATGGGCACCAAAAACTGTCCCCACAAGGATAAGGATTTTGGATATTGCTATCTTTGTGGGGACATTTTGTTTCCGTACCGTACTGTTTACCAGGTACACACACACACACTTATAAATAAAATGTGTAATGCTTAACTGCTCTGTGAGTCACTTTAAATGGAAGCATCTGCTCCAAATGACATGAACTATACTATAGTGAACTATACTGCACATGAACTATACATGTTGAGTCTCAAACCTGCGTGACAGACAATATCAGGCCTGTCTGGTCTCACTCAGCTGAATCTAGAGCTCTTAGGAAACGATTTTGAGTCGAGCACATAGTCTTTCTTCGGAATCTGATGCATGAGGTGAGCAAAACATTCATACACCACGAGTGGCATGGAAACAGAATGTGAGCGCATGCGATCAATGCAGCGTGGAAGAGAATACAACAGGAGCTCCAGACACCGGGGATGATGTGGCTTCAATTTTAGTTACCGCTGTAAAATATCTCACACAAAATTCCCCCACGGACCCCCACCGGGAAATCTTGACGGATGGTGACAGACGGACCTCTCAGTTGTACTGAATCCAGCCTCTTCTAAATGGCTCATAATTGTGAGAGGTCAAAGATGGTTTGGTTCATCTCCCGTGCCACAGTAAGATCTGAAACACTTTCATTTTTCACTGTCGCTGCAATGCTGAATTCTCCTCTTAAAGGTCCCACATCTAGTGGTAAGCATTATCTTGTCTCAATGACACCGTGTGTTTACTCTCCGCATATTCTGCTCATTAATGATTAAAAGATTCCCATCAAGACACATGACAAGTGAACAGTGAGTTCTGCCAACTCATTACTTAGAGAAACAAGAGGTTATGAGTCCAAGCCAAACAGCTCGGCCCGTGCCAACACAAGTGCATTATTTTCCACAGTTTTCTCTCTTCTGCTGAATACCCAGAGCTATAGAAAGAGGACACAACACTCCAATCTTTGGCAGGAGCTTCACAGCTGGCGGCCGTACCCATCGCCTCTGGTTGTTGGGTGAGCAGCATCGCCGTGCCGGAGGGTTGATGCCACCCGTCGAGTGGTCAGGGAAGCCAAGAAAATATTGACTTTTGGAGAGATGTGAATGTTTACGTGCTGGAGAACACAACGCTGGACGATGAAGGAAAGTTCTTTAACGTGTGCGTTATACGATCACACATTTTAATTATTCGGTCATTGAAAAGACATGAAATTTAATGCAGAAGTAAAAAGTAACGCTAGATTTTTCTAGAGCCGTCAGGTACCTGGGAATGGATTACTTGGCACGGCAAGACGTAGATTTTTCCAAGAATGTCAATAAGTAAATGAGCTGGGTATCTCCGAACAGTTTTCATTAATGAAGCATGGCTGTAGGTGAAGGCCGGATCCGTCTGTGATTCTGACGCGGTCTAATTGGTATTGTGACAGTAACGAAAATAATTCAAATAAATGGAAACCCAGCTTCTCTTGCGAAATTACCAGCATATAACAGCGTGTCTCATATTCAGCCCAAGTAACCTGATTTCTTTCAATTCTCCGGGGAAACATGGTAACGCAACACATATTCCAGACACAGGGTTTGTTGCATCATAAAGGGTAATGAGAGTACGGCAGGCCTCCAGGGCTCCGCTCGCACACACACACAATGTGGGAGTATTAAATAAAAGTACAATCTTTAAGACAAGTCGCTTACACACACATTGATTGCCGCTCCACAGTTCTAGACGGGTGTGATGTCGTTTTTTAATCTGGTCTCATATCGTAACGGCCCATTCCATCTTCTGCTAGAGTGAAATGAGTGGAGTTGGTGTGAAAGTCTCTCTCAGAAATTGCCTTCTGCCTCCAGGCTGTGTGATTGGGTCACACAGGCGTCCATAAAGACTCCATCATTCTCACGAGATGCACCTCAACTCTGAACCAGTGATAATGTGGACAGAAACCTATTTGCTTTAATGAAGTAAAACAACAATGGAGAAATGTGGGCCGTTTCTCTGAACGCATTAAATGTTATGGGAAATTAGCGAAGTAGTTAAATGTGGGCAATTACTGTAATTATGTACAACGCCGGTACTTGGTGTAATTTGTTTTCTGTTCTCAAACGATCTGTCTGGTTTTGTCACTTATTGCTCTCTATCAGTTATGCATCCATTAGATGGCCAGCATTACTAATGTAACATTTTACGTTTCTGATGTGACATAAAAACACACTCAGAGAATGTATTTGTTTTCAACTGACTGAACCATCGATGTGACAAAAAAGGACAAGGTGTTTGAGAGACGACATACTTGATTTCCATGAACTAAAATTTACAAAGAGAAGCAAAAATGCCCGACAAATGAAGAAGCGATGACTCTTCTCAGAACATAAAATAGTTCATTTTTTGCCCATCGATGGTGAATATGTACCGTTATGGATGTGACAATCTTGAAAAGGGAAGTTAGCTGACCATGGAAAATCATGCAAAAAAAACAACCAAAATAATGCTTCAAAAACATTCCCTCATGTGCCGCATTTAACATGACGCATTTATATAGTTTAACTGTTTCTTTGAAGGCGATGATGAGGACTGAGGGTTCAGTCAGTGGAGGAAGAGGATTGACAGAGGTATAAACAATCCCATCGCTTCTCCCACATCACAGATCCAATTTAAGTGTTTAAGATGCTTGGGTGTTTGCGGTTTTATTATTGTTGTATAATATGTTGCGTAGAAAAAAACAGTCCTGAATTTGATTTTACGATAATTTGTCAAATTACGATTGTGATTCATCAAACCAAATTACGTATAGAAAACTTGCAAACGCCTCTCATTAAGATGTCAAGTCTGAAGATTGAAAATGATATTAAAATTGTGCACACTCTTCGATGAAATATGTGCATACACAGGTTGTATAAATGAGGCCGGTTTAAGTCAATTTAGCACAGCACACATACAGTAAGTGATTATTGGAACAGCATCTAAGCATGACTTGAACGAAAGAGGTGTGATGGTTCAGACACAAACCGCCCGTGTTTTCATTTCTGTGAGACTGTTTTGTGTCTTGTTAATAGTTGGAAAGCATTGATTTGTGTAATGTTTCGATAAATTGACGCTCTGTGTACTCCTTAGTAAATTGCTCAGGATGCAAAGTTATTTTTATCTGATTAAAGTTAATACAAATTGTTTTCCACAGTTCCTGTTTACAACAGAGAATAAATGCCATTAAAAGTTAAAAAGGTATCACTGTTTGTTGCTTATTGTAAAGGTTACTGAACTATGCCTTAAATACTGTATGTACATATAAATAAACAACATGATTGGCCCATCTGTTTAAATTGTGGCCCCACTTTGGCCCCTGGTGGAAAGAAAATCCTAGTATCGCCCCTGGCTGTTAGTTAAGTAAATACTTTTCATGGTAAGTTTGACATTTGCATGGAACTGCCTTGAGATTATATTGATGATATTTCCCACAAAGCAAGAAAGCATTGACCAGTTGTCATTGTGTGTGTTTGACAATGGAAGAGAATAAATGGCATGTACTGTGTATGCACACATATTTTACGTATGTAACTTACATTGAACTGTGTGAGAGGTTTCCTTCAACAGCGATGAACAGCTGCATTATTGTTCTACACTATATCAGGTCTGCAAGAATAAGAAAAACCTGCATGATTTTAAACAAATGAGCGTGGATATAAAACCTCTCGCATAATACCACAAGGTTAAAAAATGAGCAAGCTTTTAGAATTCACTTCATGTCCGCCTGCGGGCAGAAATCTGTGGTTAAGAATATTCAATGCAAACGTGGAAACGAGGCTGTTGCTTAATATTGCAGCGTGTCACATCTGTCAAGCAGGGATTTCTATTCCTGACACATTCTTGAATTTCCAACAAATCAACACTTTTCCACTCGGCTGTCAACATGCTTAGCATTTTTTGCTTAACACCTACACAGAATGGATATGTGTGTGCCGTTTACACTGTTTCAGTCGCATGCACACACACTTTTAATTGACTATCTTAGCATAAGTCTTTACACTAAAACATGTCAAGGTTACGTAAAACATGAGCAAACCATTTTCCAAAGAAAACATGTGACACCTGACTTCTGAAAAACTTTTTCTAATGTTTCAAGCTTAGAGTCATTTTTTTAATTTTAATGAGTTTTAAATGAAGGCATTAATCCTAACAGAGTGTTTTGTATTACAATAAGTGTTTTTAAAATGTAAAGTGTCCAGTGTGGATGAGATGAATAGTTTATAAGGCGGCTATAAATAAGAAGCAGGTCATTATGTGTAGAACTGTGATGCATGTGCTACAAAACTAAAAGTGCAAACATCTAACAGCATGCCTTGTGTATTTAAAGATATTGAAGAAGCCCTAGTTCTGAATAACACATATTTACATTTCCCAGAAGTCCCTGTGGTGTAAGGAAACATCTAGTTGGAGTATTCAAGAACAACATCTTCTGTGCAGGCCAACAAGACAACATCCACTCGTGCTTTACTAATGTAATATTGGGTGAATGTTTATGGAAAATAATGATTCATACACAGTAAAACGTGTTAATGTCTTATATTTCCATGACAGGGGTTATTTTGTGACTGTATACGATCTCTCTTATTGGACTGATTTTCTAAGTCAGGATTTGATATCTTCTAACTGCTCATGTTAAATCTGTTAGCACATCAAAATTGCTCACACGAATGAAGAGAACAGGATTGAAAGAGTGATACATTTTAATTGAATTATTGGAATGCTTTGGGATGTCAAAGCTCAAACACGGACACATCACAGGATTGATGTGATGTGACCCCAGCCCGTCTAAAACAAAGAAATCAATTAGCGTTGTATTTAGGCTAATGTGCAAACGTTTGGTGAACGCCGGCGCTCTCGGGCTCTTTACACGTCTCTCAGGTGCTGTTTGAGCTTCTATATTTGGACGCCCTCACTTCAGTTGACCTCATTCAGCATAGAGTCACTCCAAAACAGAGAGGCGTCCTATCCCGGGCCGAATCCCCGTCATCCGGTCACACTCTGAACACTCATCCATTAACCCCTAAACAGATGGAAATAAATAAACAGAGATGCCAAACCAATGAGGTGGATATCACATGAGAAATGAGAGCGTTTTAGGTTAAGCAAACGGAGGCGATGTGATAAAACCAATAAAAGCAGCTGTATATGAACGCTGTCGATTCGTTTGTTAGCGGTGTGCAGATCGACTGAACATTCATCCTGGGCTTCATCATCAGGTGTGTCAGAGCGGGACCTGGCTCTCACCACAGCCACATGTGCCAGGAGGGTCTGAAAGGTAAATTACATGACACAGTCAGAAATTAAATCAACTATTCCATAGGAGAGAAAGAAACACTTCTGAGTGCCAAATGCTTTCTTTTTTATTCCATCTTTTCTCCAAGTCCAGAAATATTTTTTCAACTCAAGGCTTTGGTGCTGGGGTGTATAGGGCGACTGCATCTCTTTGAGGTTAATAGTGTGACACTAGGGTGCTCCGAAGAGTTGCTAGTGGATAACTATATAGGTTTCTACACTTTTGAAATATAAATAAGAATAATTTTTCACTGAAACAAAAAATATGTTAATATAAATCAAATTAAATATAGGCTAAATAATATAGGTCTATGAAAAAACACAATGAACTAAAATAATTCAAGGCACTAAAACTAATAGCAGAATAAACCATAAAACAAAAAAATAGTAATGTAATAAAAAAATAATACAAGGTTTTTTTACAAGAAATCTAGACAAATAAATGCTTGTTTAAAATATTAATAAAAAATAAAAATACACATGTGACAAATCAATACATCATTTTTCTAGTTTGATCAATTGATTATATTTATCAAATATCAATTTACTGTATTAATTTTCAAGATATGATGTATCATTTGTTTGAACAGGTAGAATAAAATATTGAAATAAAAAAGGTTTAGACCGTACAGACATCATAAGGTTGTTGGGATGTTGGTGATAAACCTCGTAAGAATTTGCATTTAAACTGTCACATTGGAAAAAAGAGCAACACAATGGTCCTGTAAAGTTCAGTTATTTCCATGAGACAAAAATCGTAATCAAATATGGCAGGAATAATATAAACCATCTTTCTGTAAGTGTGACAAAATGTCTTATTTTAAAAAGTGGATTCCAAGATCTCATCTGAATTGTCAGACAGTGTTCTAGTCATTTACAAGTTTCTGTAATGCGAAGGAGTTTCTCCAAAGACAAATGAGCTTCTCTCTGTGGAGCGAGCGTCCTCACGTCTGTCCAGCGCCGGCCAAAGGTGTAATTCTATAAATGAACGACTTTGATTAATAAAACATGGCCGGCCGCTAATGATCTGCACGGGACACCTTTGAGCCTCTCTGGGATGATGAAGAAACTTGCGGCGGCGGCTGGCAGTGATGAGGGAAACCTCTGTGCCCGGCATGTCAACTAAACCTCCAGATGTGTCAATTATTCATACAGGAATCTGCCCGCAGCCGCCCCGCAGACTCACGCTCACTGAATGTGAAAAGCGCTCGAGTGGAATGGAGGTTATTTTGAGGTGCGCACATCACAACTGGACTTCTGAATTGAACCAATGTGTTATCTCATTCTTTACAACTGCTTTAAAACACCTTTGAGGGATTAATGTTGAGAAACATCTCCTGTTGCAGCTCAAGAGATTCACAGAAAAACTCAAATGAAATGGGTGAAGTGTGTTTAAAAATGTATTTCTTTTATAAAACAAGAGCTAGTGGTTTTTATTATTTGCTGCCGACTGCACTCTTAAAAAAGCGTCATGGAAGAAGAATTTTTGGATCCCAAAGATTCTTTAGAGAAACATACAACCCATCGAAGATCTTTCAGAATCCTTTAGCTTTAAAGGGAGAAAACTCTGATGAACACAGAGAAATATATTTTGAAGAATATGAGCAATATTCAGTTCTAGTAGATCACTGACTAGCCTGGTAATACTAAACTCTGATTGACAATTGTTTTCTTTCTCGTGGGTCGGGTGCTTGTCTGGGGTTTAAAATCATTGGTGTACCCATAAGCAAATCACATAACGTTTGGTTAGGATGTATGTTGTGCGCCTGCTGTAAACACAGGTATGGAGCAAAAACAAAATCATTGAGCAAAATACCGGAGTGAAAATGGTTGTGAACCACTTTTGCAGATTATGTGAAGTAAATCTACACAGCAACAGTACAATAAGTGCATCTGAACTAATATTTGACAGTAGAGACAAACAAGAAAATATTTGCAACAACATAGCAAATAGCATCCTGTGTCTCTATGTCCGCTGTTCTTTTAGATTTCTCTAACAAAAATCTTAAATTCGGGACTTAGCGTCTACATCACAGCCTTCAGCCTGTCCTCTGTTCACTGGTTGGGGACCCAAACGGCTGGCTTTCCTAAATTCTTCACAATATCTCATTTTGTGTTCAATAGAACAAAAAAAAAGAAGAAAGTTTTCTACTAAAGTAGTGGATGATATTCTAGAATTAAATATTACTCATATTCTTCTAAATATGTTTTGAAATAAATATTAAAATTATCTGTGTTCAACAGAACAAAGAAATGTGTTCCAACAACTTGAGGGTGAGAATTTTTTTTTCATTTTTTGGGTGAACTATCCCTTTAAGGGTGTAAACATGACAAGTCACATGATAACGATGACATCAAGAGATGGTTCGGACTAAATGTCAAGTCCATAGAGTGAAACGGTTTAAAGCAGGAATAAAAAGAACATGCTAAACATGAAAAAATTAAAGATTCTTTGGGGTTATTTAATATTTGTTATTTATGTTCGAAATGGAATTGCAAAAGTAAATATTGTTTACCAACATCTAAACACGCTACTATGTCAACAATAAAAGAGGACCTGAAATCTGTAAAAAAAACACAGACCAGAAACCATTTCTGCCTCCCTTAACATCGACACGTCATTTTAGTTTCACAAAAAGTTTCTTTAGAATATAAAAAGTCAAGAATGTTTCTCACCTACAGAATGTTTCCAGAAGAACATCATCATGTTGTGTTGTTTTCGCTGTCTGAACTCATTATACAGTTGTGTTTTCTATCTCTCAGATAAATAAGATAGTTGTGATGTTTCACAGGTGCAGCTCTCAGCTGTGCGACTTCTATTTGAAATGCAGAGTTATGTGATGACATTGAGTACTTGAACACATTCGTGCACAGGTGATGTCATTCAGGATTAATACTGAAGACACATTCACAGGACTGCATTAGTATTGACGAAACACAACGGGTCTCATTCATCAAACATTCACAAATACACAAGTCAATTCTGAGTCATTTGCGTGTACTAGTGACCTTCCCAAAAACTCTCCTCTGGATTCACAAATACTTGGTAAACGTCAGATTTGATAGTAAATATGTGTATGTTAATGAATAACAATCATTTGCAGACAGGGCGTGCATGCAGGCTCATTTACAATTAGCATAATCCCTGGTTTGGCACGTTTGACAAAAATGCTGTGAGCCGAACCGCACTGGCGTTACATATACATACAATTTATCTTCTCATGCGACAAGCAACAAAATGTTAGAAATCGCTGGTTAATATATTTTTAAAATGTTGTAGTTTCAGGAGAGACAACCAAGAGTGAATCCTCTAAAGTATTGTTAGCTATAGTAGCTTTTCTATATTTGATGAGCGATTTATGAAATGTGTTTTGATTAATGCAGAATTTGTTAAAGTTAGCCTGTAATGTTCATGTGATATTAACAAGAGGTTTTCTTATTTAAAAACACACATAAAGATTAACGCAGACAAGGGCCGAGTAGCATAATGAGCTAAAACGTTTATTTCAATTGTCATCATTTATCGAGTCCTCACTATAGCTCTCCATAAGTATCTTATTGTGAAGAATGTTACTAAATATGAAAATGCAGAAACCATTAATATTAACTTCTCCATTGTTGTGTGTTGGTGGTCAATAAAGTGTTTGTCCCGCCTCTTCTCCACTGTGATTGGACGGTTGACAAGCTCTGTGTTTTACCAAAGGTTAAAAAAGTAAAAAATGATAAAGGAACTCGTGAAATATCATTGTGATACACAGTTCGTCATAATGCAGTGTCATCAGTTTTGTCTTAAAGAATACAGAACGTTTGAATGTTTAACACACTGTTAACATGTGGTAGGGAGCGGGTGTACATTTCTTACGTACTTGCATTTTAAAAATATGAAAATTTACATAAGAATGGCTATTGTGTTCTGCTCATGAATTAGTTTCAATATGTGATAGACAGATGAATCTGACTGATGCAGTTTTTCACAGAGACTTACAGAGTGTTGGAGGTCAGTCCATGTGTTCTCTGTGACTCCAGCTCATGACGATGATGCTCTAGAGGACGTCTGTATCATCACTCTTCTCACATGAGACTCAATCTAAAGCCTGGACAGAAGAGAAGATCTCAGGATCTGATCATTCATCACAGTATGTTCTTTACTGTCACACACATTCAGATTCTGTTCCCTTCAACTGACACAGGAAATAAAATAAATTAAAAAAATAGTTTTTTTTCTGAAATTTGTTCAGAAAGCAAAGATTTGGCACATTGCACATTCATGTGCGTTTCTTCAGTTATGAACCGTCAGACATGAAAAACAATATTCTCAGCAAATATGAGCATCATGGCACCATTCAGCACCAACAAAGGCTTCAAACCAAGTCTTTTGTTTGGAAGTGTCAGCAGAGGAAAAGCAAGATTCAACAATATTAGTATAAATGGTGTCGTGTTTATTCATATTTATTTGGAATACAGCATTATAGCTAAAATCACACAATTAAGAATATTCTGACGTGATATTTTCTTTCACGCGACAAGTTTCAAGTATCAAGTTTCGCAAAATTAAAAATAATGTTCATCATTTTCACAGAATTAATATTGACAAGGTTAACTTCAGGCATTTTTAATGATGCATTTTCTTATTACAAGCAAGTCCATTTGTTACTCTGTCTTATTATATAAAAGCCAAATTAAACCATAACGTAAAATAGAGTTGAAACCAGTCGCTTTTAATTAAAACATAAAAGTTCATGTGGTTTGAGAAAGGATGTGTGGGTATCGGCCAATGAGACGATTGCTGAGCGCTGCGGTTCCTCCCATTGATTTAAAATGAATCTTTATACTGTCTCTAGTCTCTAACTCAATGAAATCACGTCGTTCTAAATAACCGAAGACGACTCTCTGTAGATAACAGCGCTGTGTCAATATGTAATTTAGCAATGGGATGTGCTCATGAGTTCCTGAAGAAAACCTCTCTGTGTGGTGTCAGTACTCGATTTATGTTGCCATATCCTCATGTGCAAACGCTTGACCCGTGCACAATCCTTACCCAGAATCCCCGGGGTGACGCAGCCGTGCTCATTAGAGGAATGCTGATGTGCAATCAAACAATTAGCAAAAGGTCATGCTGCCATCCAAGGGAACAGAAGAGATGCTACCCTGCCAGGAAGCGAATGTTTCTGGGGATAAATGGAGCGCACACAGACCTTTTCACCGGAGGGAAGACACATGCTCTCGTCTGGACGTCAGTCTTCTCTCAGGCCTTTAGCTTGACCGCACGTAACATATGTCATTTATTTCTGCTATATACACGACTGGGTCCATTGAGAACGCATCTCATGTCAATCAAACATCAGCGCGTCATACTGCACATAAATAACTCATCGAGAATATACGACATTTATGTAAATGGCATTTATGCTTCAATTTGGTAAAGAAGAGATGTCTGTACACGGTCACGACTCAGCATCATCACCCTTACGTCCCTCCCTCTATTCTCTGCCATGATAAGTGCTTGTGAAAGAGCATTGGATTAGTGAAATCTTTTTATTGGACAGTGGACCAGCAGGGTCCGCGGGCGCTCTGCAGCGAGGAGATTCACATTAGCAGTTATAATAGGCTTCACGCTGATGTGAACGGCAGAGCTGGTCATTACGGACGGCTTCGGGGGTCCACCGAAGGACGGGCACCTGTTGAGGGCCACTGAACAGGATTAACCCATCAGAGAGACCCCATGTGTCATGTGACCGATGGCAATAACACTTCATCAATCATCACGACAGTTTTACTACCAAACTCATGCAAACCTGGGACTTCGTAAAGGAACAGTTCTCCCAACGTCATCCCGAAAGTCTGAATGTAGTTGATCTGTAAAACACACACCTGATACATTTTACGTTTATCATTTTATATCAAGTCGCTGGTGTTGTGTGACGCAGTCGAACAGTTTTTATTCATTTCACAGGTTTGCTGCATCAAGATGTCTTCCAGAAAGTTGGCGTCAGGAACCTGGAGAAGCTGTGATCTTTAAAGACCTCCTCATGCAGAGACCCACGGGCATGTCGAGCCCTAGGCCGCTGTCAACCTGTACATTACTACAGATACTAGAATAAAATAGATCCACACAGATAATTAAACTACTTAAATTCTGGTTCTTTATGAAGCTGGAAAATGTGAGTTTTGGGTCAGATGGCGTATTTGAGGAGGTAAATACGGTGTGTTCATACTTCACACGCACCTGTTTAAAAGAAACACAGTCAGTAGTCACAAAATGATTCATTCTGGCTGCTGGCTGTTTTAGATGACGTGCTTTCTGTGAAAAAGGGCTTATAGGCACCACCTAAATATTTAGCTTTTATGGACTTATATTTAATTATTTATGGAATTTATATTACAAATTATACTTTATTTATTTGTGTGCAGATGTGAAGGCCGAATTTTTGAGTGTACAGTGAGCTTCAGCATCATCTTCAACCCATCACCTGACGTTTGCACCTTCAAAGGTGAATCTTAAGAGCCAGAAGATGGCACCCTTTACAACACCTTTCAAAAAACCTCCAAAATATTATATTACTGTATTAAAACTCCAAGCGAGGATGAAAGGAGAGAGTTCTAGGAAAACTGTTTATCTTGGCCAATGTGTTAGCATGCCGTGGCACGGATGAGATTTCCTCGAAGAATAAATGAGAGTGATATTAAATTACGTAAGCGGTTTATTAGATTAAAGCTTGATTCATTCATTTACTCCGTCATTCGTTGTTATTTCTGAGAGTCGATTGGCTTTGATGTGCTATCATCCATCATGTTGTCCAATAAACTCAGCATCTGATGTGTACCGTGACAGGTGAAACTTTACCCATCCTCTCAGGTGTAGTTCACAGTAAACAGCTCTGTGCATTTAAAGAAGCGTATTTAACAGGTTTGACGTCTGACGTCTCAACTTTCATGCATCCCGAGACATCAGATTTTCAGTTCAATTGATAAATAATCTTATGGCCTCAGAAGTTGAATACAGCCCACAAGTTGTGTGCGGTTTGTCATTCTTAAATGACAAACTACATTTTCAATGTCTGTGACCGCACATTTATCAACCTGTTTACATGGATGTGCAATGGTGAGAGGCTTTTAAAATAGCTAATTTAAAGCATAAAAACGTAACTTTAAATTCCAATTCCAGTTTGATCTCAAAGGAATGTGTATTTCACGAGGTGCTTTTTCATATGAATTCACATTTAAATTATATAAATGCATAACATTTAAAAGAAAAAGGAATGATGAAGCCCAACCAATCCCCTAATCAAAGACACGCCATAACATTCATACAAACTCTTGAAATATTAAATATTGTCATGAGATTGTGTTGAACGTTCTTATTTACATTCACAAATTTTATCCAAATTGACTTACAGGTCTCATTTTTATCATTGACCGATAAATCGTGGGTCAATATCCGCCATATTGGACAGGGCAACACTACCCAAAACACATTCAAATGAACGGGAGCTGTGATTGTTCTGCACAAAATACACAATGATGTTTACATTCACAACCAATTTGAATGATTAACAGTCTACTTATAATCTTAAGCATAATGTACATCAAAGTCTGCACCCGTGTTTCTCTCAAGAAAGATTATACAAAAATCCGTCTTTTAATATGAAATAGAATGGGGAGTAAAGAGAGATTTTTCACTTTTTGTTGAAGACGACATTGGTGTGTGTGTGTTAATTGTGTTAAGTGACAACTGAAAGCCCACTCTTCTCGTCTTTACACATTTGAGCTTTTTGTTTTAATTAGAGGAGTGGGTTCAGATGTAAAAGAAACCTCGGAGTGGCTCACATCTCATCCATCCTCACACCTCTTCTTACAACAGCGCCAGTATCATTTCATTAACCGGCTACTCTTCTGCCTGCTTGCTGTCTTTAATGAAGCAATTTTTCTCACCGCGCCTCCATGTCGCAAACAATTCAAAGTGGACGTCTGATGTCACGCGCCGTTCGCTCCTGTCAGTTTATTTCCTTCCGTTTGACTCCGAGCAAAGCAGATCTCTTAAGGTAAGAAAACCTGCTCTGGCATCACTCATGTTTTAATTGGTTTTTCCTTAATTCCTCTGGACCAATTTATAATTTATCATCTTCCAATTTTCTCAACATACGGGGGCGAGTTCTGGGTTAATTACTATTTAATAGAGAATATCTGCAAAAAAACAAAAAAAGCGAGACGGATGAAAATGACGGCGCTTCTGCATTCCTGTGAAATTGGCAATAAGTGCATTGATCCAGTCATCGGCGTTATTAATAAGCGATGTGTGAGTTTATCCATTATACATGAAACGCTTTTGAAGGAAAGTGCGGTGATTAAAGAAAGTTTGAAGACGTCAGTGCTGTTATTAGACGTGCTCCGGTGCTCTGTTGAAAAGGGCATCAGTCATATTTCTGGCCTTATCGTTTTGAAAGTTCTCACACGAAGAGCAAATCTTTACGCCATCGCAGACACAATGACTTTATAAGGCTTCCTCTCGGGACACTGTGGGCTATATATCCATGCCCTTAAATGGAACATCAAGCTAAATGTCAGAAAGCATCCAAGTTCATATGGCAGCTTCAATCTGTTTCACACAGAACTGCACTTTATAGATTTAATCGTGCTGTAATGGCCAGAAATTGAAGAAGCCCTTTTAGATTTTTAGATATTGGGGCGACAGGGGCCCACAGACCTCGTGGACAGTGAGGTCACACTTAAGGTTTTTAAAGGGATAGTTCACCCAACAATAGGAATTCCCTTCATCAATTATTCATCTTCATGTCATGTCAAACCTGTATGTGTTTCTTTCTTCTTCAGAACACAAAATAAGATATTTTGAAGAATGTTGAATAAACAATATAACATTTTTCTTTGAAACTTGTGTTTTGCTTTCGTTTTTACTGTTTCTTAATGAAGTTTAACATGCTGAACATGAAAATCACATAATCATTTTTTCCATTCACGGTACTTGTACAAATACATATTATCACACATTTATACATTTGGATATTATAACTTTTACGCAAAAGGTGAACAGGCATAACACTGAGCTCAAAACAACAGTTATGAAAAATGAGTCGTCCAAAACTTCAAAAGTGTACATTTGATTGTTTAGGTCTTTTATGACAAATACTGTCTTCACAAACTAAGTATAACCATATTACATACACAAACAAAAAAATCTGTATAGATATTGTTTATTTGTAATATAACGGCGTGTTTAAAAATGTACTTGAGCTAAATGTACACTAAAACATTGATGCTATTTCAAAAAAATATTACCTCAAACAAAAGCACCATGCAATTGTGACAGAACTATAAAAGCTCGGGCGAAACAAGAATTTATTACACTGTGTGATCAAACAACACTGAACTCCATTGATTTCCATTGTATGAACACAAAATTTTGACGTTTCTCAAAATATCTTTTTTTGTGTTCCACTGAAGAAAGACTCATGTAACAGGTGTACAACCACAAGAGGTGAAGTAATGGTGACAGAATGTTGATTTAACAAAAGCCAAAGTGAGTTTTCAGTCATGAAATGGACCTAAAATATCATCTATTAAAACAACAGATCTGCACTTCATATACAAACACAAACAAATATATACTGAATATATAAACTGAATATATATTTAATGCAAATAAGCCAATTTAAGAATATTTTTTCATTGTTTTATCATTTCAAACACAAAAACAAGTTCAGCGGTCTTCTTCAAAGAGAATGTGTCATGTTTTATTAGTTTCCTTGAGGTTCATTATAATGTCAAAGTAAATAGCACCAAAAACACACTGGCTTTGCAATACACAAACAAATGTCAGCCGCCTGGTTAAACATCACACATGTGACTAATACATAGAAAGTAACACAACAGTCAACAAACCTCTTGAAATCAAACTGTCTGCGTCATTTTACTGATTCATTATCCATCACGCTGAAAAATATATCATCCTGAATGAATGAGCTTACACATCATGAGCTTCTGAAAGGGGAGTAAAGACACATTCAGTCTGTCATAGAAAGTTTAACAGCATGGTTTGTACTTTTAGATTTCACATGACATTACGCGACAAGAAACACAATGACGTCTATCCAACATATTCTTCTATAAAAAACTGAAACTGTGATTCTCAGACCCCTACACAGCGATGTCAAAAATGTGGGAGAACAAATCATTTTAGTTTTAAGAGATGTCTTAAGTTCAAAAACTCTGTTCTATACAACAATGAACTTGTAAATCAAAGATCAAGGACAACATGATTCCTCACGTCATGACCCCCGTTTGTCTGATCTTTCTTTAAATATCACTGGGATTTATATTCTGTTATCTCACGCAATGACATTCAGACATTTATTCAGACGTGCGGCTTAAGAGCACAGAAACTTTTTGGGGCCATTGCAGGTCACATATAGAGAAAATGTAAATGCACAAGACACAAGTGTTTAATCAAATTATCATGTATAAATGCCTTGAAATGGATGAATTCAATTCTCTGTGGCTCTGAACATGGATACAGACAGAGAGACATAAGAAGAAGAGAGAGAGAATGAAAATAAACATTAAACAAATATATATAACAAAAATATAATACATTCACACAAGATTCCCATAATGAACGTAATGTAATTATTGTAATGATTTACTTATTTCTTTGTATTAAGTATTTGTTTAAATACTATTTCAACTGATCAGTTGTTGTAAATTATTTTCAACGTCATTGGCAATGCAAAAATATTTTTGTTATGCCAATCAAGCTCTTTGAATTAAATTGAATTGAGAAAGAGAGACAGACAGATGGACAGTAAGACATTTACAGAAGACAGACAAACAGAGCTGAAATTCTTTCTCCATGAGAAAAACAGAAACCATATGCCCCTGAAGTAAATAAAACCCAAAAGGAAAAAAATAAACAACCAGCTACACCAAAATGAGTTGTATACTGTACAAACTTTATATTTATCCCCTAAAGATTGTAGAAAAGATTTTGCATTTTTAGATTTAAAAAAATGATTTTTCTTTACAATTTATAATCTTTTGTGCCTGTGGGGACCTCAATTTTGAGTGACACGAGTCCCCGTGAGTTGGTGTGCATAAAGGTTTAGGTCCCTACTAACATATAAAAAACAGATCCACACACACACACACACACAAATCTGGTTTACTATCTCCGTGGGGACAGTCCATAGCTTTAATGACTTTTAAAAACTGTACTGTAAAAACTGTATATTTTGTCAACTATACTAGAAAGCTTTTTGCCTTTTTAGATATTTAGAAAACATTGTTCTGTACAATTTGTTCACTTTTCTGCCCGTGCGGACCAAGACGCGAGTCCCCATGAGTTGGTGTGCATTCAGGTTTATGTCCCCAGCGGGATATAAAAACAAGGCAAAACGCACACACACAATGATTGCAATATTACTTTTAGAAATAATCCACAGCTGGTATTCTTTCCATATAACTTCATCATTGAGATCTCTGTCTGAGATGTCACTCACGTCAGTTCATGTGTAGGGGTCGTGGTGAAACTTGTTAACCTCTAGGTGAAATGACCAAACACTCTCACACACAAACCAAACCTACAGTCCCACGGCCATTACATTAAAGCACACATTTATTCTATCTCACATGCTGAATATCTGATGTTTATTGGGTCCTCTGAACACATGCCCAGATGCTCTGGTACAAAAGGTCTGTCTGATTCAGCCGTTTAGCTTCTCAAAGACAAATGACAGTATTTTGACATGAGACCCAGCGGTGACGTCGACGCACGAGCGGACACAGCCAATCCGCTCCATAAATGATGGCGCTCCTGCGTCCGTGTTCTCTGGGGTTCAGACCCCGGTCAGACTGTAGTGTCCTCCCTGTCACCGCCGTCTCCCGCATGAACCCGCAGGCCGTGACAGGTAATCCTCAGGGACCGAACCCGGAGAAAAAACTGCTCCGCTACGCCGGAAACTTTGGAACGGTCTGATGGTGTCAGAGCGGCTCACCTTCGTCTGTAATCCTTCTGGAGCGGAAGGAAGAGCGGCGGACGCCCATAAATTGCACTTGACTATTAGTGACTGGCCGCTCTCTCTCTACGGCACGACGCACAGTGAGCATCCTTACGCATTTACCTGTCCTTGACAGCAAATTAATATTTATCTCGGCCTGCCCAACGGATGATTTATGTTGTTTTTTTGGAGGTGACCTAAAAATAGCTGAGAAAACACACGACGCCGTCTTGCCTTTTATTTAAGAGAGCGAAAAAGTCACACAATGCTCCCCTTACAGCTCACACAACACACACAACAGAGGTGTTCATCTGAGGAGACAGGAGTCCAGACATCCAAATATACCATTAAAACCTGTTCTGACATCATCCTACAGGAAGTGACATCATGGTGAGACTTAAAGCCGTGAAAAACTCAGTAATTTTGTGACAATAGTTGCTTTAAAAAATGTAATACATTTTCAAAACTGCGTTTGACATTCACATTTCAAAAGATTTTTGCAAAAGATCTAAATTGACAACTCATTTAGGCTATGCTAATTGTGAAACCATCACTTGTTTCAGATGACATGCCCACAGTTCATTCACTGAGACCCGATCCACACAAATCTTTTCTCTCCGTTTTGTCTTTCGTCCACACTGAGACGGCATTTCTGTCAACGAAAACTGAGCTTTTCAAAAAAGCACTCGAAAGTGGATGGATTTGAAAACGACATTTTATCGTTATAGTGTAAATGAGGAGAACGGAGTTTGAAAACCATGACACGTTTTTCGTCATGTGACGTAGTTGTTTCGGCTCCTCTTCTGTTTGATGGCATTAATGTCAGTTCATAAATACTTTAAATTGGACTTAAGAGACAGAATATCAAATTACTGGCAGTCATTGTTTGGCAGCGGAGCGGACAGTTTAAGGGATACTTCACTACCAAATCAAAATTTCCTCACGTTATACTCACTTTCAAGGCGTCCTTTTCTTCTTGAAGAATAATGCAGTTGGAGTTATAAAACCACATATCGTTTTTCTACAGTAGAATGAGACTGAATGGGTGTTGATTTTTTGAAGCTCCAAAAAATGGATCCATCGATCAAAGACCTGCTGGTCACGGCTCTGTGGTATTAACAAAGGTCTTCGGAAGCGAATCCATGCGTTTGTTTCACAGAAAAAAACATATTGACGATGTTTTTAATCTTGATTTCTAGCTTGTGTCGTCTCTCGAATGTGTGTGAGGCTTTTTCTTCCGGCAGATGTCGCAGATGTGTCGTAAGTTCCGGTGACGAACGCTGCATTTTTGGTTTTAAGCCAAGAGGATAGTACACTAAAAATTTGAATGCATTGTGGGTAAGAAGTAGTGAAAGAATGTAGGGAACAAGTCGTTTTCTCAGAATTCGGACGACTGTACAAAATGGCGGACACCCAAAATAGTGCACTATAAAGGAAATATGGGGCGAATTCAGACTTATGTCTTGTGTTACCCGCAGCAACATCTCAAAGTTACAACTGTCTGTCTATTTAAAAAAACGTGTCTTTGCTCCACATCGTGTGACATAATAAGCCAGAAAGTAAATAAACGGGTGACAGAAATGACACATGCTGACGTATCTTAGGTTCGACTCATGCGCGGTACATAGATGTAAGTGTTTTCAGACGTTTAGGAAATGCATGATAACTCTATTGTGGACCAAGAGTGTTTTGAAAACAGAAAACTGTTCAAACAGAATCTGACTCGCTCACCACACGCACAGATGACAACGATTTCTCATTCTACTCAAAACTTTACACAACAAGGGCCCTCGAGAGTCTGTCCTAGAAACAAAGTAAAAAATACTGCTTGATACATGCAGCACGGAATTCCGAAAATGTTATATACCGGTCAATATACAGTACTCACAATCCACAATATCTCTTGATGTTTTTGCTCTGGAATGATTTAAAAAGGTTTCCACGCATCCTAGTTTAAGAAAGTATAACTGTGATAGAACATTTACAATTTTCAGAGCACAAACACTTTTAGTAACGTCAACGCTTTTTAATAAAATGTACGCATGTGAATGATGTTTGAAGAGATGAAAGAAACAGTTTTTCTTCTTTCACACCTTACAAATAAAGAGGGACTCTCTTAAGGTCTGGTTTACACATTCATAGAAAGTCTTTCTTCGCTGATAACACAAGCATATTCTTTTTGTAAAGTACTGCGTAACCAGGCAGACCAGACAATCCACTAAAATATGCAAATATGTCCCAGATTCAGCCTTGAGTATCACAGACTGAAAATCAGACCTCCTCAAAATCCTTCCAGCTCTGTTATCGCTTGCTTCTTAACAGAGAGTGTTTATTTATGTGAAATAACACGCACCAATGAACTGTAGCAAATAAGACCAGAAACATGTTAATAGGGTCAATTGTGATTTTGTGTCGCCTTTAAAATGCACCAGACTTGAATAAAGATTTAATGAGAAATGCAAACACAGTACACACATGAGTCTTATCTGAGACAGACCTGTGGTCGATGTCTTTGATTAAAAGCAATATTTTAGCACAGAGTAGCGTCTGGAAAATAAAGAAATGAAGGTGGAGTGCAAATGTTTTCAGAGCATTTTAAAGCAACATCTTTGCATGTGTGAGGATGCTGAAGATCACAGATGTATTGAAATGTGAAGGACAGTTTTTTCACAATCTCTTTAATTCTATTCATAGTCCTGGAGTGCACGTCTTTAAAGACTTTGAGAAGCATCAACATGCTTGTGTTGTGTCAATATATATGTGTTTTTTTATATATCTGTGACATGTGCTGGTTAGACAGGAATCTCAGATCATGGGAAATAACATTTCCCAGCTTTTACAAAATGCTTTCAACCCAAAAAGGAAAAGGACCGCTCTGATTTACATTTCTTTCATGTGCAATTTTCTGCAATGACTAAAAAGGGTTTTGGAGTGGTGCCGGTGCTTCGTTTGAGATGCTCAGTCGTGTAAAAAGCAAAGACGTTGTACTGCAGCACACACGATGGCGTATTTACAGTTATTTGTCTTTTGTCTTCACACGGTAAGCTAACTACATACAGTAGATAGCGAGACAAGTGTTCCCCCTACACAAAGATCCAAAGCAAAAGTAAATACTTTTCAAAATCAACTGTGGATTTTAACACAACGTTATGGATGTTGTTTTGACTTTTTTTTAAATGACAGTGAAATGTATTTTGGTATCAAATATGAATCAATCGTTGCTCAGGTCCCAGAATACTGTACTCAAAAAAATGAACTGTCGCTGTGGTTAGTTTTACTAAACCCATCTTTGTTCACAGAGCATATCGAACACAAGTAACTACATTAAGGTAAGTTAACTATGTTTTTATTCTAAAAAGTAGTACTGTCGGCTTCACTTAACAAGTGTTTATCAACTTAACATTGTAAAATCCCAAACCCTACAATACTGGACCTATTGTTGAGCTTACTTAACATAAACAAGGTAATTCAACACGCCTTCTTGAGGGGGATTTTCAGTTCCCAGCATGCTTTGCGTAAGACTGTATTTAGGCAGGACATTTCCAAATGTAGTGTTTTTCAGTAAAGATAAAGACCTAGTGGTTTATCTTTGAGGTTTAAAAGAGTTTGTTGTATTTTTGAGTTTAAGGGTGACCATTGTTTAGAAGAGTATTACATGTGCTCAGGCTGTGACAGGTTACTGCCCCCATGATGTCTTTCGCATCATTCAAGTCAGGGATAATCCAGAGCGAGCCGTGCGTTAAAGCCGTGCATAAAATCCTTTCACGCACGGCTAGCTGTTGATTATCCCGCTTATACCATGGTCATTTGCCAAGTTAAAGCTTTTATTGATGTCTACAGTTTAATTTAGATCAAACAGGTAAAAATGGCAGTTATTTTATAAAGTTATTTTAAATGTATTCAAACTGACTGGAGCTACACGTGTGTTAAAGGGTTTTAATGCATACCCCCTCAGCCAATCAGAATCCAGTATTCAAACAGACCAGGAAATAATGAGCTTAAACTGTGCTAATGCCAGTACTGTGATGCCCCTCATCTGATTCGCTTTTTGTGTTTTGACTTACATACAGTAAGTCTGTATAGAATTAATGTAAGACATCAATAAGTACGATTGAGAAGGACAAATATTGAGTTTGATTCCACACGCTGTCCCAACACAAGTAATATGAACTAAAGACGATGTTGATTATGGACACCATAAGATAAGCTCTCTGATGCCTGTCTGTCTGTCTGTCTCTCGGTCTGTCTGTCTGTCTGTCTGTCTGTCTGCGAGTGTTAAAATTACAGCTGGTGCGGGTGATGGCGATGTAATGAAATGGTCCGTGTGCTCTGGAGAGGGACGCTGCGGATGTGCCCAGCTGGAACCAAATTACCCAGGGAGAAACAAATGCCATTTAATTTGCAAATGAGAAGATAAGTGTATTTATCAAGAAACGTTGTTCGTCTGCACGCTTGAGTTTGCTGGAATACACAAATGGAAGTTTAAAATGACAGCAAACGGGAAGCTTTCAGAAATGTTCTTGTTTAATTAATGGATATTTACCCCCGCCAACCTCAGCCAGATTGACTTCCTTCTGTGGAATTCTGGTTACAAGAAAAGTACCACACAGTGCTGGAAATGTGCATTTGTGCATAAGATACAAGAACTACAGGATGCATCAAAATATCTTGTGATTGACAGATCAAAGGCATTCGTGTGTTTGTGTGTGTGAAGAAACAAATATGTTCTTCTCTTAACATGTCTTGTAAACACCTTCATTTTGATATTAAATATCAATCAAGCACAGTTTAAGCCCCAGAATACTATGTCATGCAATCTATTTAAAGTCGTGAGATACCATACATGCATATTGAAACTAATAAGGCAATTAAAGAGAGATTACTACATACTTTCTTATTTTAGTGTCCAATGTGCCTTCATGATAATAAATGACTGGAGCTTTAAATGAACAGAACGGCAACAGATAGAAACTCCCTTTTGAAAATTTCTAATATAAAGTTCCCATCGTAAACTTAAACTCAAAAAATGTGTTTGCTACTTGTTCAATTTTCTTAATTTAAACATGTTAATCCAACACAATTGGTCAAGAAGGATTTCCAATTCCCAAGATTGCCTTAGGAGAGTAAATAAAAAAAATGATTCTTTTATATGTTTTTAGTTAAGTTAAAGACTTGTTAGTGTTTAATGTTCACTTAGGAACAGCTTAGGAGAGTTTGACATATTTTTCAGTTTTGTGGTTACCATTGTTTAGAAACTGGGACATGTGCCTAGTTTCTGCGAAGCTTCATTTGATTTGTAACATGTGTTATGATACCTTATGCCAGTTCTGAGATCAGTCTCTTCTTGCACATTTTGCATTGCTTAAGTCAAGGTATTTGATTTATGCATATTAAGACTAAGGAATATGCAAGATAAAGAAACTGAAATAATTTAGTTTAGTTAACTTAAAAATGCATTTTTTTTAATAAATTATTTGTCTAAGTTCTGTCTACTTAATTTCATAAAAGGGATAAATGAAATGTTTAATTTGCACTTTCTTAGATTAGTTAAGAACTTTAACTTAACAGTAATAAAAATTTGAAAGTTCTACTTACTCAAACCAAGAACCTCTAAAACTCAAAAATTGTAGTATTTGAGTATTGCCAACTTATCCGGGTTTTACAGTGTGTTACAGATTCATTTGAGATCGCTCACTGTCTGTCTGTGTTGAACATGATAAGAGCTGCTCTTTTATCTAGTTTTTAGATGTTATATCGAGTCAGACAGAGAGAGCTTCGCTGAAGAGTTTCTGTTGTTTTTTTTCTAAACACAATGACTCTGTTTAATGAGCTCCATATTTCTGTGTGCACTGATGTTGACTCGTAACACTCTGTGAAATCTCTCGCTCAAGCACAACCGGATCCGGCTGCTCTTACAAACACAACTTATGCTAATCAGACTCCAATTAGTCATTGTGTTGGAGACAGCAGAGAGATTCACTGGAACTGACGGTGACCGCATGAGTCTGAAATATTCAAATAAATCACACTTACAAAAAGAAAGATAATGTGGTATTATCATGGCATGCTGAGTGTGTACTATGGCTTTACCATGGCGTTCTATAATCAGGCATGTGATCAGCCAAAGACAAAAAATATGAAGACTGCACCCACCCTTGCCCTAGTAAACATTAGTCAACTGTAGCATGTTATGGATATTATAGGATTCTATATTATTAACTATACTGAATAACTGTAGGTTAAGATTAGACTGTATAGTATTCACGGGTTAGATCAAAACACTTGTTTATAAGATTAAATACTAAAGTTTACTATGCAGTATTTTTTAGTGGTGTAAGATAAAAATTTAGAAAACAATCCGTTTGTTCAACCATTTGTTATTTATTTGTGTAATTCTTAGAAGAAAAAGGAAAACCCTCTTAGGAAAAACTAATTTCTGTCTCATTTGTAAATGTCTTTTTTATTTGTGAGGATAGATATGATCTGGACATGTCTCTGATAGGTCCTGCGTGAGGAACTTGTTTGTTTAAGCGGTCTTTACAAATAATGAATCGAGGTTTTTTTTTTTTTTTCTCCGTGGTCACTTCACCGGTTGGTAATGCAACCCGTCACCTGTGATCTGTTCAGTTCAGCTTCTGACACAGATTAATGCGCTCTGGGTCAATGCGCCTCAAGGTTCAATCTACTTACCTTTCCACGGTCATGTTGAAATACAATATTTCACAGGTATTAGGCCAAAAGAGGGTTTCCAAACTTCTGTTTCTGACTTGTGAAAGGCGCTCAGGAGTGCGGCAGCAGCATGCAAGATTAATGCAGCGGCGCGCGGCCCGATCAATAATTTATATGCCTGTATATTAGGTGCTTTTCAATAGGAAGTGCATATGGATTCCTAGATCAGGGACATCCCTGATTTATAAACTTTCAAATAAGCATAAAACTGTTGAATAAATCACTGTCGGCTAAATTTGAACAGCGCTTGTTAATTTTGACGTCTCTGTGTCAGAAGTCCAATTATCATTGTTTGCTCGAGTTGAGAAAGTGACTCTTAAAACGCACATTCATTTAGACATACATAAGGTTATGTCAACAAACTTGACTCAATAATGATGTTCAACTCCACCAAAATAGCCTAACATGTGAGGGGTACAGTATAAAAAGTGACCTCAAGTGACCTCATGCCAAAGGAAAGTTATAAGATGACCTGTCAGGTTAGATTTCACAGAAAATCTTATGAAATCATAATGAAAAAGAACGTTTCAAGATATACTTACTAATTAACTTTGGCTCAAATGAATGGCAATTCATAAGCGTCCCGTGACACAACTGCTCCCTGAGGTCCAACATCATCCCCTGCTCAAGTGAATTCTTCTCACTGCGATACAGTCCTCTGTCAGGAATACTGTAAGATCTTTAAGAAACTAGTCACTCGTAACCGTTGGAAATTCACAAAATACAATGCAATTATATTTGGTGTGCGGGCGAGGCGAGGGGTTTATTCGAGATGAAAGGCAGGACTGAACGGGCTTATTAAAGCGCACGTCCCGGAGCGTCCCATCAATTTAAAATGATTACGTACATTTGTTATTGCAGAGGGACGGGTCACGCAGAATACGCCGTCTCGTTTGTTAAAGGCATGGCGAGAGATACGCGGCCTGCTGCGACACCAAAACGCTCCGTCATGACCCTGTTCCCTCTGGTATCTTTAAACTTGGGAGAATCGCTTGCATTTTTTCTGTCCTGTGTAGATCGCTGAAGGCAGAAGAACAAAGGCGTCTGCAGTAAAACACGCTTTACTGTCATTATGAGAGAATTACAATGTGTAATGGATGCGTCTGGGCTCTGGGCTCTTCTGCTGGGAGACTGTAAACGCTCGACCCATTTGCTCTCAGAAGCACCGGTTTGCTCTTTTTATGATGATGAACTGATTAGGCCGTGAAACCATCAACATGCCGTAACCACAGGCGAGCACGGCTTCCAGGAGAAATATGCCAGTGGATCTCATTAGCTTCAGCAGGAATGTGTCGAGTACATGAGTCTCTAAAGATGTTTACAATAGACACTCACAGATGTCTCTGACACATGACACACACGCCACAGGTGACTGTCTTCAAAATTACCCACAATGCCACATCACGACTGCTGTTTATCAGAGAAACCGAGGAACAGCGTCTTTAAGGGCAAATTCATTTAAGAATGTCATATCTTCTTATTGCTGAAATGTAATTATCATCAAATGTTACGACGTCACATTAACATCATTCACACAGTTACTGGTGTGTGCGTGCTGTCACAAACACCGTTCCCACAAACCTTTAGAAATCACATACAGAAAATGTCAAATCAGGTCAATGCACAGTGCTGTCTAATGTTAAATGAGTGGAAATAAATTCTCTTGATTTATGATTCTTTGTTAGTTGGTCTTTACTTAAAGTTCGGTTCTCTTGCTTCTGATCAGGACCCGATAAGAAAAGAACGGTCAAAAAAACACAAAATTACGTCAAAATTTTCATATTAACAAGGGTCCATGTAAAAGTAGACCGTTGTATGAACGTTAACAGCTGGTAAACAAAACGGACGCGTCACAGTATATTAGACCCGTATATCTGTATAGAGCGCTCTTAAAGGGGCAGCAGCATAATAAAGATCTCTGTTTATAATCACAGAAAAGTCGATACAAATTTGAATCGTTGCAAACTAATTTTGGTCTAGATTTTGTAATATTTGAAGTAATGTTTACTCTGTTGTTCGCATGTGGAGAGAAGAAACCTATGTCCATTTTCACTCCTGGCTGCAGGTTTTTAAAGATTCATTCATCTTCCATTCTGACCTGACAGACGCTTCAGTCTCGAGCGAGTCAAACACACTCGGCCGCCGTTGGACTCTAGAAATACTGTTCTTTTGATCGGAAGATGAATTGTGTGTATGTCGTGTCCTTTTTTTTGGCCAGAACGTTTGATTCTGGGCTTATCTAAACAATGCACTTTTACCTCTAGGACAAAGAATCTCTAAGGTGATGTTTTTACTTGATGGTTAATAAAGCAATAAGCCCCAAGAAGCCGTGGGTTACAGTGCATTTTATAACAGCTAAGGGGCGTTGTTAGGCACGACGCGAAGCGGATTGCCGAAACCCCCTTAGCTGTTATAAAATGCACTGTAACCCACGGCTTCGCAGGGCTTATTGCTTTTATAAAACAGTTACTCCATATGCTTAGCAAGGTTTCATTAAATAAAGTAAATAAAAAGATATTTAGGCAATGTGGTGCAGTCAGCCGTTATATATCGGGGTATTTTATAACGGCTTAGAACTCCGCTCAGCCAATCAGAATCAAGGACCAGAACTTGCAGTTTTAAAAATACTCTTTTCCATCCCAGTTAAATATTCAGAGACAGCTGTAGGAAGCCATGGGTCGGGTGATTTTTCTGTGAATATATATAGTTTGTTTATTTCAATTGGTCGAGAATCCAGACCAGTGTGAGGTCATTTAGAAAAGTAATATTACACGGGCCCTTAACAAACCGCACGATTTAATACACGAGGTGAAATACATCAGTGATTGCTTTAACCAACAGTAAATATTCATTCACTTATGACTTCCTGAACATTTACTTCTTTGGCGGATGTGATTTGCTATAAAGATGAATCAAGTTTAAATGAATTGAAATGAGGATATAAGACTTGTGGTTCCACTGTAGTGACTCTAGATCAGGTTCACGGGCTGACGCAGAACTCAAGCTCAAGAAACAATCTCATTTATTCTGCTTCACTGATGCACACAATATTTCATTAAACACTCATTGCAGTTCACTGACAAACTGTATCGGCGTAACAAACCCATCACTGTTCTGTTTTTTAATCTGTTTCTTGTATTGGATGTAGAGCGTAATTTATACATACACATACAATCATGATTAAGCAAGTGATTCACAAAAATAAGTCAATTAACTGAGGGGGCCGGTTAAATAAATATTGTTTTTAGACTATAGTCTGACTAACTGAAGTCAATGAAGAAAGACTGTTGCATAAAATAAGCTCATGGTTCACTGTAAAACAAATCTGTAGAAATTAAGGTATAACTGGCAGCAGTTCGCCAGAAACTTACTGTAGGGTTACATTTCTTTAATTTACTGGCAACAGTTTGTTAAAAGATAAATGAACATTAAACAAGGCTTTATCTTCACAGAAAAAAAAAAGTTTAGATAACAACCTCATGCAAAGCATTCTGGGAAACCAAAATTGTAAAAAAAAACGAAAAAGGTTGATGAGGATTTCTGGTTCCCAGAATGCTAAGCATGAGGATAAAGACTTAAGCCCTGGTTATAGTCGACGCAGTCGCTAGTTCGCCTGGGTGCGCGCGCCAAATATGACGTCATCGCGGAGTTAGCGGAAGTTCGCTTTGTGTCCGCGCGAACTCATTTCGCGTGGCGGCGTGCGCGACATTTTTTATGACTCGAGCGAACAGTTCGCGCGGCGCCGCAGTCAACATGAAAGCGTTGAAGAGATTTTGGCTGAACAGGTTTGCCTGTACAGACATCTTTTATCATCAGTGTGTCTGTTTTATATTGTATTCAGAATAAAACGATATTTATAAACATTGCTCTGTTGTACTGTTCTTATATCTTCTCTTTTTATGTAACATCAAGACATCCAATGGGTTAATCTATGGTAATGTACATTTAGCAGTCCCTAACCAACAATGTGTAGACATGTGTCTGCATTATGCACAGAAATGAAAGAGTGAACAAAAAGTTTGATATAAAAATTTATTAAATCAATAGTTCGAAATGCATTTCCCAGTCCATCACACGCATCTGCTTCACAAGAGCAATATATTCTACATCTCCACGTTTTTTGGCATGCAGTCTGCTTATAGCCCTTTTTTTATAGTAGCAACAACACAAAATCTCCTGTTTCCTTGTCGAGAAGCTTCTCGCAAGACGCCATTCTGAATGATCTGACGTAATTCCGGTAAAATTCCTACTTTTCTTCTACACCCTGCGGATTTACAGGACTATTTCGTTTGTGCGCCCCCTTTCGGTTGAAAGAATACCTCAACGGCGAACGCGTCAAGTATAAACGTCTCGTCCGTTTGGGGAGTTGCGCGCGCGGTCAGCGGAGGCTCACGAAGCGGAGCCAGGCTCGACTATAAACACAGCTTTAGGGTGCTTTTCAATTCTTATTTGTGCATCCTTGTTTCCTTTCCTCGCGTCTTAGCTCCACCCCTTCAGGAAACGAGGGATGGGAACAATTAAAAGAAGTGAAGTGGCATATCCTCCCTCCCTTTAGCATCACTTCAAAGTGTCGTCAATTACTGATGACTGTACACATTGCAATTATAAAAAATAAAGTTAAACACATGCTTTAGGCAGATTTCACAATCCCCATTACAATAAAATAAGTTAAAAACATGCTTAAAAGTGGTCAGAAACGTATATATGGTATTTCAAATAATGTTATACATAAATATGAACTATATGAATATGAACTATACTGTCTGAAATATGTATACATTTACAAAAAGAAGCATAATTATCAGATTTATGTGTGTTTGAATATGATCTAAAGATGTCACAATGTGGGGGGAGGAGAATAATACGCGCGTCAGGTTTCGTGTATAAAACACTACAGTGTATCCTCACTCAGGACTCCTCAGAAAGCTCCCTCTCTCCTCGATCCTCCTGGTGCAAATAGTGAATTGAGATGTCTTTAAATAGGGCTGTACTCGATCGCTTTCCGGGTCATAGGACGGAGGAGCGAGGAAACGAGGAGGTATGTTGAGCAGCACCCTTAATGTTTATTGTTCATTTATCTTTGAACAAACTGATGCCAATAAATTAGATACTAGCTTAGTTACTGGCAACTAGCTGCATTACTACAGCATTTTTTAACAGTGTAGTCTTTACTTCTGTACACAGAAAAAGTAAGACACCGAACAACCTAAAACAAAATGGCCGACAGCAAGTGCTAAACCCAGCTTTTCTTTGCTGAAAATGTTTGCACATTAGAGGAATATAATGCTTCCAAATCAACTAAAATGAACAAATTGTGTGAATTAGACCCATTAGATTTTATGCAACTGACTTAAAAAGTAAACACTTAAAAATAAGATGACTAGCTTTTTTATGCAACCAGCCCCAGAAATCTGTGTTTGGGCTTTATGACTATGTATACATACTAGTGGTGGGCATAGATTCATTTTTTTAATCTAGATTAATCTAGATTAAAATGGCTCATTTGAATTCTGCCGAAGGCATTCAGAATATGTGTGCTACCCAAATAATGACTAAAAGTAAGTCTTTGAGAACGGGTTTCTCAAGCCAGGTGGCGCGTTAGACCAGGGGCTCATCTCCTGTTTCCAAAATGCATCACAAACTGATGGAGAAAGCTGTTCTACTATTATAATTTGTGATGAAAATTAAATTATGTTCAATAAGATGTACTTGTGTTTACTTCCGCATTAGCTAAGGGATGCTTTGTGTTTAGGTGGTACTAGAGACTGGAAGAGCTCCTACAGTACATTTACATTTAGTCATTTAGCAGACGCTTTTATCCAAAGCGACTTACAAAGAGTTAGGGAGCAACAAGCGATATGTCACACAGGAGCCATAATACATTAGGTGCCAATACAAAGTTACTGGTTTCAACTAAAGCTAGACCTGTTGAGAGAAAGTTTTTTTTTTTAAACCAACTGTATGTAAACCAATTCCGTACACTAAACCAATTCCACATTGCACAAGGTTCAAACAACCTTAGTCTTGTCGAGGTTTCCATTGGGAAGCTTCTTAAAGATAAATTTTCCCTGAAGCAAACCCGGCGGCTTCATAGCTGCATCCATGTTAGCAAGTCACGTTTGATGTGGTCATTTCACAGTAACGTTATGTTGTGTTCAGACCAAACGTGAATGGCGTATCAAGCGCGAGTGATTTACATGTTAAGTCAATGCAAAGAGGCGATAGACCTACTTGCTGCGCGAATCGCGCGAGTTGAATAATCTCGTTCTCGCCCCCTACAGTGTAATTAATCTATGTATACATCCGCGCTAAAATATCAATGTGAAAGTCATCATAGCTTGCCTATAGTCCCAGCTCCCAACCCAACTTTGAGAATAGATTAACTGCGACATTTTCTTTATCGCCCGATAAGAGTCTCACGTTAACGCAGCACGTTAACTCCGATAACGGCCCACCACTAATACATACACAATCTCTATCTTTACAGCTAAAGACAAACAATGGGCCTCCTTAACTTATAAAAACAGTATTTAAGTTCAGCTCTATTTCACGATCACTTATCACAGTGACATCAAGCATGAGAGATTGTTTTGTAGAGAAGATCAGATATCCATTAAAGTGCACGAGAAGCTCTAGATAATCCTTCATGTCTACCTCTTCCATTCATCTTCTCTTAAATGACATTATCATGATATTTGTGTTACATTGAAACAAGACTGGCAAATAGCGTCATTTTCAGTATTGTTGTCATGCGTTTGGACCCAGCGCTGAATAACACAAGTGCTGTGTAGCAGCTGTCGGTCACTGGATTATTAATCTTGCAGGAAAACTCTGAATAAAACACTAAAGCAGTGGAAACACACATCCACCTGTACTACTGCATTACTTATCAAGCTCTCTATGAGAAACACAATGATGTGACTTTCTGGGAATTTAACAAGACATCCTCTGAGTAAACCAATGGCTGCTTGACTTTAAATAGAATTTTGCTGGAATGCTGTAGAATATTCTGCTAATGATTCAGACCATCCAGAGCGCTCTCACAGGACATTATCACATCGCTTTGCTGGATCCTGACATTACAGGAGTCATGTTCAACACAATATGGAGAAGGGGACTGTTTGTTTTTGAGATGTGCCAACACGCTACCTTTTTTCAGTCATTTTCTAAAGATATCAAAATATTTTTATCAAGATTAAATATAAAAGCAAAGCAAAATAATAAAAGCCAACTTCTCATTATTAAAAGGGATAGTTCCCCCTAAAATGAAAATTCTGTCATTAACCCCAAATTGTACCAAACCTGTAAATGGTGTCCCACAAATGTCAGCTGCTAACATTTTTCCAAATATCTTTCTTTGTCTTCAGCAGAACAAAGTTAAACAGGTTTGAAACAACTTACTGGTGAGTAAATGATGACAACATTTTCATTTTAGTGTGAACTATGAACTAACCATGAAGTAAATAGCCTTGTACTGTGAGAATACCTAAATATTCTGTAATTTAAGTATTCAGTGAAAAAGAGCAAAATGATGCCTCATTACACTATTGACTTAATTTATGAAATGCAAATCATCTTAAATCTATTGAAAAGCAAGTCATACACAAAAGACATCCTCACATATATTGGTGAATATCACATTGCTTTTTAATATACTAAAGATATTTCGCAATTGACCAACTCCATTATGTCATTCACAGAAACTCTGTTTCTAGTGTACCAGCAACGTCTCAGATTGGTGGATTGTGGGTAGTGTAGTTTCCAATTTGCTGGGATTAATTTACTGTGATATCAGATTGACTCGTATAATAAAAGTATATATCATTTCTAATGCCATCTTGGAGCCGATAAATCTTAGAAATGTGATCATTATTATTACAAAACGCTTCCTTTATGAAGAAAATGAATGGGATTTTATCTGCAGGACTGTACTGTTACTGTACATTGTGTTTAAAATATAAGATTATCATCAGCAATTAAGTAAATTATTTTTCATCGTGCTGTGTTTGATATGAGGAGATCCATTTATGTCTCTATGTGTTCAATAGAAGACAAAAATACACGGTTTAGAGAGATCATTCACCCAAAGATGATAATTCTATCATCATTTCTTCTTCACAACACAAAAGAAGATAGTTTGAAGAATGTCGGTAATCAAACAACACCAAAGCCCACAAAATCACAGAGACATCTCTGAAATTATAACATATATTTTGTGTCCCATTAAGAAAGTGTCACATACAGGTTTGTAAAGACGTGAGAGAGATTAAATGACAGAAGTTTAACTGTGAACTACAAGACTTTAGCTTCAGAGTCGTCTATAGAGTGATGTTTTCTTCTGAAAGCATGCCAAGAGCAGCGCAGACATGAGGTGACTGCAGTAAAAAGCCATCTGTCGACAGTAACTTCATACGTGTTGATCCAGTTTCTCTGGCCAAACTGGCGGGCAGCAGATTTCAGAGCCGCACATCCATAATAGTTGAAAGACCACTTTCATCAGCGGGTACGTCGAGCGTGTTTGAGCCCGTTCGGCAGCTTTTTTAATTAGCAGTAATTGATGAGAGACAGATATGGAGGCATCTGGTAGAGGAACAACCTTTATAATCAGATGTGTGTGAGATGAGAGAGGAGCGCTGGGACGCCAGTCAAACAGCTATTGACAATAAACTGAGTGAGATAAACACACGGGCGGGAGGGAATGATTAGCGTGAGGCCGCTCGACTTGTTCAGAGGCTAAAGATATGAGGCTTTCGTTGATTCTAAACAGAGATTTTATTGCTCAGATGTTGTTCTTTCAAAGCTGATGTACGCCAGTAAACAAGAAGATACACGTGTGTTTGGTAATCACATTGGTACAGTAAGAGTGTGCTGGCACCTCCCACCTCAAAGCATTTGTGTACTCATGTACGTTTCCAGGTGAAATGAATGAGAAATACTGAAGAGAGACATCAAACACTGTTGGACAGTTCTGTTCTATTAGTTTCTATTCCGTTCCTTTCTTTCTTTTCTATTATTTTCTATTATATGTTTTCTATTCTGTTATGTTCTAGTCTACTCTACTCTACTCTACTCTACTCTACTCTATTTTATATATCCTATTCTATTATTTCCTTTCCCTTTATTTTCCATTCCATACCATTCTACTCTTCTCTTTTCTATTCTATTCTTTTATTCTTTTCTATTCTGCTCTAGTCTATTCTATAATTTACTTTTTTCTTTTCTTGTGTTATGTTATGTTATGTCATCTAAAGTTTTTTTTCTATAAAAGTTTTTTTATACCCTAACTGTTTCCATTATAATCTCTATTTATTCTTACTTCGCTGTTCAAAAAGCAATTACGGTTTAATTTGTGATTTTTATTTTCTAGACAGACCTATTTTCAAAAAATAAATAATCAGAAAAATGAAAGCATACTTCAGAATTTCTATAAAACACAACATGTAGTGTATCCAAAGACCAGACTTTATCCAGACACAAATAACACATTCTGTGAAGGTTGTCTTGTCTTCACGGCTCTTTAAACAGAACTGAAAAAATTTGTCTTTGTTTTTTTGTGAGAATAATCCTCATCTCCACGTGTGTTTCTGTTCGTGTGTGTTTCCTACAGTCATAATCAGTTATGTGTGGCTTCTATACAGCCACGGACGTTTAATTGAACAGAACGGTTGGCCTGAACCGATAAGAGAGGAAAGTATTTTGTGTGTGTGTGTTGTGTGTGCGACCAACGGCTGTAAATAAACCTGAAATCACATGCAATACACTGCTGAACAACCTCAGCCCCCACAATGCAACAGGTTGTTAACTTACTGAATAATGACAATATAAAAATACAGCAGTGTGTGAGGAAAAAATCTTCTATTTATTATAACAAAAGCTCCTAATGGCACGATAGAAAAAAAAAGTTATTTCAGTTTTTCAGTTCACGACCAGTCAAACATTTAGGATAAGATAGGTTGATTTTTCTTCACATTTTGGATAAACAGTAAACTTGTTTCAATCAAGTGACCCTTGACATTGAAATGGTTGTGTAGAAGTAATTCAGGTTTTTTTTACTCATATGTCTATTAGACAATGTTCCAAAATCTTAAAAGTACAAACTCCCGGCTCATTAGGAGATTAGATTCACAACTAACTAAAATATTAAAACACACTTGAAGCTCAAAAATCTACAAAATGCCACCGAGCTGAAACAGTTTAGCACTGAAGAAGCGAGCTGAATGCACATTACACAAATCTACAAAACTTGTTTCAATATTTAAACTGGGCCAAACATATTCTGAAGACATGCACGAGCAGCTCAGGTACGAGATGACTTGCTGACAGGATCGTCTTTCATTGATCTGCGAGGATTACACGTCTATTGGCAATGTCACAGAGTTCAGACCTATTTATTTCCTAATAAGTCACTTGACTGACAGTCTAATCTTGCATTCAGCTCATTTAAACATTCCCAGAGTCCCGTGAGAGGGACAAGCATTGGTCAGGGTGTGTTTGATGTAGATGGCTGATAGCCTCCTACCAGCGCGCCACAGCTGCTCAATAAAACACCGTTTTGAAGCAGGTTCAGTTCAGTCATCCAAGCATTTTCATACTTTCCTCCCTCGACGACCGCTGTGGGAAAGATAAGAAACGTTCAAAGTCTGTACGGGCCGCAGCTCTCGGTGTGTGTTCACAACTGAAAGATATATTCATGATTTTGAGGAACAATTAAAAAAGTGAAAATGGAATTTTAAAATGTCTGTTTAAATTTGTCGCAGTGCTTTTCACAATTTTGAATTTTTGCAAAGCAGCCATAGAGACAAAATATTGAAAAATCATACAATAAATATATATAAAAGATCATAATAATAGGCTTTCCTGTGGCTCTGTGGTTAAAGCATGACATTAGCTATGCCAAAGTCATGGGTACGAACCCAGGGATTACACATACTTAGAAATAAATGTATAGTATAATGCTATAAGCCACTTTGTCAGCCAAATGCGTAAATGTAATAAACAATAATAAATACACACATAACAAAAAAAAATTGATTTTCAGTCAAGTAATGCAACATGCACAAAACATGTCCACATAACTGTGAAAAGCCTTTTAAACTAAATGTCAAGTTCATTTGGCATATTTTTAGCCGTTCAAATACTGTGTAGCAGCTATAAATGTCCACACAACTCATTTGTTGTAAAATATGGTCATGAAAACATAAAGTCAAGTTTTATCTCACCTCTACATGTTCTAAGGTTCGATGGGAAATAAAAGGCAATAGTTTAGTGATTCTGTTATCTTCTGATAATTGTCTTCACTGTATATTACACTGATGCACGTTGAAAGCAGTCGACCCGCCAAGTCTTGAACGAGCAGTGTTTTGAGCTCGAAAAGCGAGCGTATCTCTCACTGCATAAAGTAGTTCAACAGTGCCGCCATGTTGAAAAGGGCACAACATGACTGATACACAAAACAGACGAGCTGCTGGTTTTAATGTAGAAAACCATTAAGATACGACAAAAAATACAATGACTTGTACATCTCTCAACCAATTTGTTTGGCTTGCGATCTACGTACTTGTTTGTGTTTTTCCGGCAAAAAGAACATTCGCTGGTGTTTCAGTGCGTCAAATGAGCAAGCTTTAGAGTCACGTGTCGAGGTGGAAAGTGTGAATGCAGTGCTTTGGTGTAATGAGTGCGTTTTCTCCGCTGTAGTGACGATATGCGCACAGAAAGATAAGGTATGACAGAATAACGAGTATCTGTATTTTTCGTTGTGTTTTTGCTGTACCAGGATTACACGCAGTGCTCGAGCTAAGTAGCAGTTGAGAAGCGGAGACGATAAAGATTCAGAGGGTTGTATGTTTGATTTAATCTGTTTTAGACCACAGGTATCAGGCTCCATGATCTGGATTAGAGAATAAATCTTTCAGCCTGATGTGTGAACCAATTCACTAAATAATAGAAAAGACGTGACGGCAGTAGCTTAGTGACAAAGTTTTGTAGATGTAATGCAGTTAAAATACTGATGTATTAAGTAAATAAAAGTGAAAGTCAACAATACTGTTTATAACCAAGTACAGTATAGTGTTCAACAGCATCACAGTTACAGGACCAGAGTATGGAGAATGTGAAGCTGACGTCACGCCTTATGTCGCATGTTGCAGCTGCGCCGCCATCTTGGGAGGATCATACACCACTGCTATTATTGTGTTGATATGTACCGTTACATGTTTTCTATGATATATTATTTGGAGAAAACGAAAGTGAAAGAACCAGAGTCTTTTCCTGAACGACTCTTCTTAATGATATTGCAGTTTTAAACACAGCAAGACTGAACCACCATAGTTATATTTCCTAATCAAACTAGCAAAAAAAAACACTGCATTGAACGCACTAGCAGCGATCCTCCCAAGATGGCGCAATACTTAATGTGGCGTGACATCGACTAACAAGCTCCTTAGAGAATACACTATGTGTCATGGTTTAATGCATGATGCATAATGCGTTTATTCAAATGAGTACACATCCCAAAACACTTTAGTTTAAACTCATCTTTATGTTGTTGAGTCAGCGTTACTGTTATTCAGAGCAGAGCTGCACACTGACTCTAGATCAGTATTTGTGCCCTGCTCATGAATTCTTCATACGGAGCAATACTCCATTCACTACTGCTGATGAAATATGAATGATCTCATTTCATTTATTAAGAAAGCCAAGTTATACAGTATTCAGAGCACTATGATGCTTTATGTTGGAGATATATAGTGCTGGAAATGGCTGAAATTCACTGGGGGCATTCGAGTTAGGAAATCGTCTTGGTTACGTATGTAACCTCAGTTCCCTGATGGAGGGAACGAGACGTTGTGTCGAGAACGACAGATGGGGTTCGCCCTTGAGAACCAATCAACTCTGACTACTATAGAAATGGCCAATGAAATTTGGCGAATGAAATTTGCATGCCGGACTCCCCCCCCGGATATCCGGTATAAAACGAAGCCGTCGTGCAGCATTCATTTAACACTTGTTCTGAAGAGCCCGAGAGCCTCTCAAACTGCAACAGAAACGATACGTGTTTGTGGCATAAGGGACACAACGTCTCGTTCCCTCCATCAGGGAACCGAGGTTACATACGTAACCAAGACGTTCCCTTTCTGTCGGTCTCTCGACGTTGTGTCGAGAACGACAGATGGGGTTATCTATGGAAAACGCCACAAACCCTGTATCACGTCACAATCTCAGCGAAGCGACGATTACAAGCCTGGGCGTGTCAGCTCGAAGCTTTCGTGAAACTTGTAACCTTCCAGTGTGGTGGTCGGGGGGTTCCAGAGCTTTCCTGGAGAAAGATGGGAACAGCCCTGACCGCTAACCTTTCACGGACGGGGCCTTAGCTCTCTACAGGCGAGAGGCCGTCCGGATCGGTTTACACCGGGAAAGCGCACTCTTAATCAGAGAAGCGCTGCAGAGGCCACCTCCTACCCGTGGGGAGGAATATGGTGGAGATAAGTATGGTCTCGTCCTAGGAGGAGAACGCATGGAACGTGCGGCCTGGGTAGTTCACCGCGAGGTGGAGGTCCACCTGGGGAAGCTCATGGGTTACCAAGTGTGGGAACCATAGTCATGAGGCTATGACAGACGGAACAGCCCGCGTTGGGGGTGTTACTGCGTCTGATAGCACAGGTCCGGTTAGAACTATGTGTGATAGGTCATGATATATCCCGGCCTAAGGGGGAAGGCTGCTCTGCTCAGCCAACCCCCAGGAGGTGCTTGCTTAGTGATGGATGGAATGCCTGTTCTTAACCAGAGTCTGGGTAAGAAGGAAGGCTGGTGAGGTACCAATTTTCTTAGCCATGTGTTTGGGTAAGAAGAAAAAGGGTAGATAGCACACTGACCCAACCTCGGGGAGGGTGGGAAGGTGCTTTCGCAGGCATATGCCCCCCCGGATGCCAGTCCTACATGTCGCCACGCAGGACGTGGGCTGACACCGGGTTTACGCGAAGGCTGTTAACCCTTGCGAAGGTGTTTGAGAACCAATCCCGCAGCTCTACAGATGTCTGCTAGAGAGGCGCTTCTGCCAGTGCCCAGGAGAGGCTAAACTCCGAGTGGAGCGAGCCCTGACTGCCAATGGGCATGGGAGAGTCTGAGATCGGAATGCCGTCGTAACGGCATTCACGACCCAGTGCGCCAGCCTCTGCTTGGAGACAGCCTTCCCCTTCTGCTGTCCTCCAACACAAACAAGGAGCTGGCCAGAGCTAGTGAAGCTCTGCGTGCGGTCAAGGACACAACACGGATGGGGTTGGGTCTTCCTCCCCGATGGGGAGCGCCTGCAAGTCCACCACTTGGTCCCCGAAGGGAGAAGTGGGAACTTTGGGCACGTATCCGGGCCTGGGTCTCAAGATAACGTGAGAGTTTGCCAGGGCCGAATTTAAGGCAATCCGGGGACACAGTGAATGCTTGGAGGTCCCCTACCCTCTTGACTGAAGCGAACGCCAACAGGAGGGCAGTCTTACTCAGGTGAGGAAGATCGGAACCTCCGAGGGGCTCTCAAGAGGGTCTGGAGCGGAGATGAGGCGGATTCCGCCCTCTCGCGTCCGTAGGAACCTGGTGACCAGGTCTTGTTGCCCTCGAAACTTTACAACAACTGAGTCGTGATGAGTGGCGGTAGCGACTACATACACTTTCAGTGTGGAGGGGAGATGTTAGTCTCCAGTCTCGTGAGAAGGACAACACAATCCTGATCCAGCACCTCAGTGGATCTTTCTCGTTGAGAAAGAAACCAGGAAGAGAAGAGGCGCCGTCTAGAGGCGTGTAACCGCCTAGTAGATGGGGCCCTGGCCTGGGTGACGGTCTCAGCCGTATGGGGGAGTAGCCATCTCAGGATCTTCTCGTCCCGTCTAGAGACCAGACATGGTGTTCCAGAGGTCTGATCTGGGATAACAGAACGTGTCCTTCCCCTGAGAGAGCAGGTCCTCTGTCAGGGGAATGGTTCAGGGGGAGTCGCTGTCCAGAGCATCAACTCTGAAGCCAAGTGTGGTTAAACCAGTGCGGTGTAACCAATAACACTTGGTGCTCCTCTTCCCTGACCTTGCACAGTGTTGAAGCGGTCTCATGTGCATCAATCCGAGGGGTATTATCCCCGCGGAGGACGCCAGTTCAACACTGACTGGGCGCGTGCTGCAGACAGCTGCACCATCATGGTGACAGAGTTTTGTTCCATACCGAGGAAGAGGAAGCTCTGCACTGGGGAGAGTTTGCTCTTTTCTCGGTTGACCTGAAATCCCAATCGATCTAGATGCAGGAGCACCAGGTCCCTCTGTGTACACAACAGATCTCACGAGTGTGCCAGGATAAGCCAGTCGTTGAGAAAGTTTAGTACCCGCACACCTTTTTCCCGAGGGGGAGAAAGGGCGGCTTCCACGATCTTGGTGAAGACGTGTGGAGACAGGGACAGACCGAAAGGGAGGACTCTGTACTGATATGCCCACCCCTCGCACGCGAACCGTGGGAACGGCCGGTGTCGAGGGGATCGAGACATGAAAGTAAGCGTCCTTCAGGTCGAATTGCCACGAACCAATCCTGACACCTGATAGATGTCAGGATGCGCCTCTGCGTGAGCATCTGAACGGCAGCTTGTGAAGGTGCTTGTTCAGGGTACGCAGACCCATGGGGCGCAACCCGCCGTCTTTCTTGGGAATGATGAAGTGTGGGTCGTGACCCACTGAACATCTTGGTTTGAGGGACGGACTCGATGCCTGTTTTGCCAGAAGGGTGGTGACCTCTACCCGAAGTACGGAGGCGTCCCTGCCTCTGAGAGGAGGGAGAGATGATAGCCTGAAACTTGGGAGAGTCTCTGACGAACTGGATCGAGTAACCAAGACGGACGGTTCGCCGAGCACGGTCCAGTGGAGTGTGCGATCGGCTGTAAGTACACCCGGGGAGAACGGAAAAACTCTGTGAGTAAGTGGGCACCAGGCCCTGACAAGGGCCCGGCTTAGGTGACGAGGTCCCGTACCGACCGATCAGAGCCTTGGCTGTGAAGGTTCGGGCACGAAGTTGTCCTCCCTGGGGTCTTCCCATCAGTGTCCCTTTTCGCGAGAAGGTTGCTGACGGAGTGGAGGTTTCCCCCTCGACCTCTGCTACTGGGGTGCCGCCAGTGGGGGCACAGGAACCGGAGCCGATGTCAAGGGGTCCTGGGTTGAAGGGAAGCAGACGTCACGCGGGATCTCGGAGGCCCCTAGGCGGCCGAGTCGCGGCGTGAAAAAATGTGGCTTATTGCCACTGTCTGCTTCACCGTCAAAAACTGCTGAGCACAGTCCTCGACGGTGTTACCAACAACCCACCCTGCGAGATGGGTGCATCAAGAAAGCGGACTTCCTTGGTGTCACTCCTCTGCACAAGGTATAACCGGGGGTGTCTCTCCTGGACCACTACTGTGGACATCGTCCGACCCAGGGCCCGTGTCACCGCCTTGGTCGCCCGTAGAGCGCTGCCAGCGGTGGCACGGAGATCCTGCATTATACCCGGGTCGGCCTTACCCTCGTGGAGCTCTCTCAACACCTAGGCCTGGCGGACCTGCATGATGGCCATGGCGTAGAGAGAGGAGGCAGCCTGGCCCGCGGCATCGCAAGCTTTCGACACCGTGATGACGAAGTCTTGCGTGCTTTAGGCGGTAGGTGTGGCCGATTCCCCCCAGGTGGTAGCCGTCCGCGGCACAGTTGCACCGCGGGCGGACGTTCCACCCGGTGGATGTCGACATAGTCCTGGGCTGCCCCACCATCGAGAGAAGTAAGGGAGCCGGAGCTGGTTTCACTGGAACGGTCCGTGGAGCGTTCCAAGTTTTACACAGCTCCTCATGCACTTCCGGGTAAAACATGGCACACGGGGTGGGCGCGGTTTGCACCGCGCTCCGACCCCAGGAACCACGCATCCCCGGGTTAGCACAGGTGACATCACTTCTGCTTCCTCCTGAACTCGACCCGGGGTGGAGCTCAGATTCGTCAGAGCCGGATGCCAGTCTCCCTCCGATGCTGGGAGCGACGTCTCATCTACGTCACACATCGTTTCCGAGTGTGTGCGTGAGGATCCGGACGGTATGCCACCGCCGGTTGGGGAACGTTTAGAAGAGCGAATCGGGGTGCGATCGGCCCGTGAGCACTTGGCTGGCGGGTTTACGTTCGCAGAGTTCCCCATATCACTAACGCTGCTAACGTGGGTGGTCATCGGGGCCGTAGCCACAGATGTCACAGCCCAGGTAGCAAACGAAATGGTGGCTGGTTCCCGTAGGAAGACAGCCACACGTGACCGCAAATTCTGAAAGACAATCTGCCCGCAGTGCGAACGCTGCTTCAGTGTGCTGGACGCCCAGACACCTAATGCAGCGATCTTGTCCATCCCCCTCCTCGATGAGGGTGCCGCACCCAAGAGAACAGCGGGACATGCCGCGCTGGAGAGTGCTCAGTCAGTCCTGAAAAGGACTTTTTAGAAAATCTCTAACACCTCCGGAACCGCCGAGACGCCCAGGGGAAGGTCGCTGCAGGTAGGGACGATCCGCTGCAACACGTCATAGCACCAGCAGTGTAGTTTGTAGAGGATTTTGAATCCTGAGTTGTACTCATGAGCGAAGGCTCTGAAGAACAAAAGGTAAATGAATGCTGCACGCCGGCTTCGTTTTATACCGGATATCCGGGGGCGGAGTCCGGCATGCAAATTTCATTCGCCAAATTTCATTGGCCTATTCTATAGTAGTCAGAGTTGATTCGTTCTCAAGGGGGAACCCCATCTGTCGTTCTCGACACAACGTCGAGAGACCGACAGAAAGGGAACTATATTTTTGAACCATGCAGACAGAAAATCCCACACTTATGTATGAAATTTTGATAGTGTTTAGATGCTATTTCACATCTACATTGTAAAGTGGATCTTTGTCTGTGTAGGTGGAAACCATTTAAAAACACAATGTATACGAACGTTAATGGTTGAGAACAGCTCAAGCCCTGCAATCTTACAGATTCTCATTACTGTAACTGTATTGTGTGAATAACACTCTCAATTTTCTCACATAGGGAACATTAAAATGAACCGTTTCACTGGCCTGAGGATCTCCATTGTAATTCACTACACCACGAAGCTTGTTAGGGCTAATGAAATTAGTGTGCTTGTGTCTTGTTGACGGATGACTTTTAAGTAATCTCCCATATGCCGGCAGTGCTAAAGAAGAATCGTAATTAGGCGATGCAACCACACAAATCTTTCATTCTGCGCTCATAAAAGTGATGCATATTAATATCAATGTCCCGAGTGCATTGAGTCTTAAAACCCCAAACAATTAGCTAAGTGAATCAACTGATCGTTTTAGGCCAGTTAAGTGTATTTTGTCTTTGGTAAGCTTGTGGCTTCATGGCAAGTTTAACAGAATTGCCATATGCTGCTCGTGACGTTTGACCGATGCTTCAATCGACACAATTACTCGTAAGAAATGGGAACGGTAGTTCATTACATTACTGATGCCATTTTCCAAAATGTGTCTGCTTTGAGGTTATGAAAAAAAAACCCTAATAAATAAGAACAAGATGCGCCACTGCCATTACATTTACATTTAGGCATTTGGCAGGCGCTTTTTTCTAAAGCGACTTTCATTGCTTTACCCAATACATGTTACATAGGTATTTGCAATTTCCTGGGATCAAACCCACAACCTTTCGTTGTTAACACAATGATCTTACCACTGAGCTACAGGAAAGCTTTTGCAATACATGAGGATGGAGTCCAATGCTCAATATGACCACCCCAGCAAATGAAAACCCATCTTCCAGTAAAAACAGTCAATCTGACCAATTAAAGACTGACTGTTCTCTTGAGGCGGGTTTCAGCATACGCCCATGCGCAGGTGATTGTTAGCACATTTAAGCTTATGATACAAATGTTATACAATTCATTTAAGCTTTACAAGCTGTTCCTAAAGATGTCGTTTAGTTACTTTATTAGCCGGCGATTTTGGAAATATCAGTATTCCCTGCTCATGTCTCGCTTGAATTACTACCCTAACTGCCCAGAGGCGTGTTGCAAACATGGATGCAGAGTGGCACGACCTTCATACTCAGATTTTGGTTAAACTGACTGTAGGATGCTTTGGCCCAAAAAGTTTGATCGGACAATTTCAGTTGTGTATTTAGTCAAAGTTATAGTCATTTCAAATTTCGTATCCATTTGTGACATCATTGTGTGACTGTTTTTATTCTTATATGCAGCCACTAAACACGATTTATGTGTAATGACTAGGCATTCATAATACAGCGTTTCCAGCACTGTGGTTGATTGGTTGACATGACACAAATGCAATGACAGTTTATCCAGAGAAAAAACTGGTGAAACTGAATGAACAATTATTGTGTCTTATGTGGCCAACTTGTAGCATGTAGCTTAGCATTAAAACCATGAAAAAGTGCTTACATGACTGACATTACGTAAATCTTGTGCAGTTACATATGAATCAAATATATAGGAATTTAAATGTATTAAAAAATATATATTGGCCAATTGCAAAAATTGATCTATACTAAAAATTCATGTTTTCCGGACCCCATGTGTATATTGTCCACAGACATATTACAGTCATTTTGGCAGACGCTTTTATCCAAAGCGACTTACAGTGCACTTATTACAGGGACAATCCCCCTGGAGCAACATGGAGTAAAGTGTCTTGCTCAAGGACACACTGGTGGTGACTGCTGGGATTGAACCAGCAACCTTTTGATTACCAGTTCAGTGGTTTAACCCACTAGACCACCAACATATATCGGTATACACAGAATTTAAAGCCTTAACTTACCTAAACGCTATTCTTCGTTGTCCCGCAAGATGTGAAATCCTTCAGGAGAAAGCAAAATGTTGTTGAATTCTTATTGATATGATCATTTTAGTATGGCTGGCAGCTACAGCAGCATTACACTAGTGAGTTCAATGTCAATGGCTTTGAGACTGTAGTACGACAGCAGGCTTCTCTCCGTGATGTGATTTTCACGTTTATCAGCGTCTCGCTCCCTATGGGCTGCTGCATTGATGACTCTACTGACATCAGCACCTTCTTCAGCAGCGTATGAAACTGGCAGCTGCTCGTATAGATTGCAAATAAATTACATCCAAACTACAGTTCGGTAACAAGGCAGTGAGTGTTAACCCTTCATAGAGCTGACAAACAGAATGAAAAACAGTGATCCCAGAAGGCATTTGATTCTCTTCTGTCATTATTCCCTCACACAAACATCTCTTCACTTGACCTCATGCACTACAACAGCTGATACACAAAACAAAGTGGTACTATAAAACACTAAAAGTGGTTCTTGGCCCGTAGACACTTTTAGTGCTATATAGAACCATATGTTGGTGCTTTAGTGGTTCTCCACGGGAGGACTGAGGTGCTGTATAGAACCCATTTTGGTGCTTTAGAGGTTCTTCAGCTGGTCTTTGCTGAAGAACAGCTGAAGAACCTGTAAAGGACCACTGAAGCACTACAATATGGTTCTATATGGCACTTAAAGTGGTTCCCCAATGATACTGAGCCAAGAACCACTTTACGCGCTATATATCAACGGTATAATTTAGAGTACATAACCTTTCTTAAAGGACTACTGCACACACACGCTCATACTATATATTTGTGAGAGGAAATATGTTCAGTTTGAGAGCTGAAAACAATCTCAATTGCTTTGAATCTCCATCTGTTTGATGTCAGATAGCACATCAGTATTGGTGTTACGGGCTGTTTGTTATGAATTTTACATCTTTTTTCTGACCGTGTCTGTTTAAATTCCTCGAAGATCTCCATCTGTGAACTTGAACACATTTCATGGCGTGTGTGAGCAGAAAAGCGGGTGCTTATAGTGTAATTGTGGATCTGGTGGATGTGTTGTGATAAATCACATAAGAGCGTTGACTTTCTTCTGCACATAAATAAACACGGCCAGTCTCCCGTGTCTGCCATGCATCAGGTATTCAAGAAAAGCAAGATCAATAACCAGAGCCGCTCTCCATATGAAGTAGATAAAAAGGCTCTTGCTCCGGGTGTAATGAGGCCTGTGCTCCCCGTGCAGCGCTCCGTAACCTGTTCAGAAAGAGAGGGAGGGACTCCTGATTTTCTGCCTGCTTCAGAGCTAGTTTAAGGTTCAGCGCAGTTTCTTTTGCTCTCGTGGGCGTTTAATTGCACTATATTTTGAAACCTGTCGAGAAGTAAAATCCTGTCATCATTTCATCTCTCATTTGTTTGTAAAATTGAATGTGACTCTTTCATCGGTGGAACACAAAAGAAGATATTTTGAGAAATGTGAAAAGTGGTTTTGTGTTCATACGATGGAAAATAATGGAGTTCGGTGTTGTTTGCATCAACATTTGTATCAACATTCTTCAAAAAATCTTCTTTTATGTTCTGGAGAATAAAGAAACTCAGGTTTGACATGACATGAGGATGAATAAATGATGGGAGAATTTCAAATTATGGTTAACTGTTCTTTTAATACCAACAGATAATGTTTTAGTCTAGGCAGTTAAAACAAAAACAGTTGTGAATGTTAAGTCACTATTTATAAATATTGTTACAGATGCAGTGTTTCGTAAATATTATTTACAACAACAATGTTAATGCAGTGAACCCTTCCCTCTAACTGTCAGTCTGCTGCTAGTTCCATTTTGAAATGAAACGGCTGTTTTTATGCATCCAATCAAACAGCAGCGAAAGAAGAATGCCCCGCCCACTGTTTTTCTCATTCAAAATTCCCTTCCACTTGGAAATGCGTCAAAATACGTGAGCGTGACGTCTGAGGCTAAAACTAGCATTCCTATCACATTTCTTCGGAAAGTGTAGAACGAGTGTTTGTCCTCTTTTTCTCACATTATAAAGGTGTTTACATAATCAGAAGATTATCTACTGTATCATTCTCTGTTTCAGGATGTTTATTTTCTCCTTTCGTCTCTTTTGGGAGACGTTTGCTTCAGTGCGGTGTGTCTGGTGTGGCTCTCTGAGCATCTGTCAAACGTCTCTGGGGATTAGAAACACAGTATATGTACACACGGCGTGCTCTGAGATTTCCTCAGGCTTTTCTTCTTCAATTATTTCTTCTTTTCTTCACTTCAGTCTGCAGTAGATCAGCGCCCGTGTCTGGGAAACAGTCAGGGAATAGTGTGCTAGATGACACGATATTACTTGAACCAGAGAAGTACTGAATGCTGTCTCCTGACCTGGAGGATAGTCTTAGTTGTTTCTTTAAAACACTCTTACTTTTTACCTTGAAATTCAGTAGGCATTATACTGCCAGTTTCCATTATTTTAAATATTTTATGTTTACACACTAGTGATGTGCTCTGCTCACATCACCACATTCAAATGATTTTAAAAAACCTGGTAAGCCACAGAATTTGTTAACACAATACATTAGGTATAAAATACCAACGTAATATTGAATGATTAACAATAATTTATTTATTACCATAACTTAAGAACATTTCTTCCTTTTAAATTCATGTTAGTTTTTTAAAAACACATCAATTGAAACATAAATTTCACAGCAACCAGTCAATTTGGGTGTAGAATAAAACTGGCCTTTAAATACATTTCTAGTTGAAATTTGAACAGTTTTTTTTTTTGACAGTTGTCAAATGTTAATAAATGTTAATTTATTTTATGTTTATAAATGTTAATGGTGGAAATATCAAAACAATACAGAAAGATACTGGTTTGGACGATAGCATCGCTGTATTTAATGGCACTCTGGATAATGTTGGAACACCTTTTAACGTATCAATAATTCTGCGTTGCTAGGTTTAAAATATAATTTTACCCTGAACCTATTGGTGTCACATACAACTATTTTGCAATCGTTTGAAATATTTTATATTTATACATTTTTTGAGTTTTATTGGTCAAAGGGTGTGCTAATATATGTATTGTATGTTTTTACTGTGTGTAGTACCACTAGAATAATTTCGATTAAAATACAAATTTGTGATTCCTAAAGAAAAGTGTAAAGTAATTGAATGCTCGTGGTGCTTTGAAAATATGACGAACATGTTGAGTTATGTCAGTTTCATGTTTGATCCGGTTCGGTCTGAGGTGGACCTGCTGGAACTGATCTGAGTTTCTGGTCTTTGCAGGCTCTCCGAGAATCTCTTTATCACTGTATTAAAGGTCAAAAGACTTGAATAGCTTCTCAAAGAAGTGCTTTATACTCACCGTGTCCACGACGAACAATGAAAATAAGTTACGACCCATAACTTCCCTGTTGGCTTCTTTATGATAGAGTTGTGGGTTTTGGGACTAACGTTTAACACCAGCTTCAGTATTTCATTCTGAGAAGAAGACATTTTTACGTCTGACATTTATCTTTTGCTAAACGCAAGCCTATAGCACAACTTAAAAAATATACATATAAACATCTGCACTGCGTGTGTTGCCTCATAAAATGATTGATGGAGTTTGTTGTCTGATGAAATTTGACGGCGTGTTGTAGATGTCTGTATATCTTCACTCTGACGTACTGCCAGCGGAGCAGAGATGATGGGAGAATAGACCTTCAACAAAACACAATAGTCAGATTCCAAAAGATGAACAACAACATATGAATCTTTCAAGATAGAAAGACCTACATGAGCATCTAAATACACTTACGTCTAAAGTTTCAGGTCAAATGAATGATTGTGCTTCCATGATCAAGAACCAACAAAGTATTTGACAAAAATGACGTGAGTGCCCAACGTTCTTTCAGTTCTGTCATCTTTCTTTTTTTCATAATTGACTAATCAATATTTTGTATTGTTTTTCTGATTCAATTTTTTAAATTAGCAAATAGTTAATTCCCTTTCTAAAACTTTAAGTACAATTTTCCACTGCAACAGTTTTATTTATTATTTTGCATGTTTTCAATTTGATAAAATACATTCTTAAAATCAAATAATGTAATGTGGTTCAGTTTTGTTCAAGGCTCTCTGTGGAGCGCGGCTTCAGACAACGCTTTATTTTAGTGCATGTTTCTTTGTTATCAGAAAGACAGAATAAATACAAAACAAACATCTGAACACATTTCTCAAGCACTAGGGTAATCTCTCTCATCCGAGAGAGTGCTTTAAAAGTGTACAGAATGATTCATACCTTATGTGCTTGTTCAAAACATTCATCAGTATTAAAGCAATTCTGAGAAAGGAAGCTTAAATTACGCTTGAAGATGATGTTGTATCTTTATAAAGAATTGACGGACCGGTGCTATTTAAACGTAACGCTGTTGTGTCCTTCTTGACAAAATGAATGTAGGTTTGTTCAGTCCTGCAGAACCAGAGATAATGGATACACCACATATTATCAAACAGACGCTGAATCATTAAGTGATACAAACATCTAAAAATACCAGAAGCCTTGCAGAAAATCCACATGAATTGTGATCACATTGAGGTAAATATTCCCATCTAAACACATGTGAAATGCCTTTGTTTGTTTTCTTACAGGAATATAACAAAGACAGAAAGAAGAGTCTTAAGAATCCAGTGTTTAGTTATAAAGTTAGAATGAAAGAGCGTTTGAAAAGCTAAGCAGGCGTATGACAAAATACATGAACAACTCTTGCTTATCTTATGAAATGAAGTACGAGGCCTCTCAAGAGTGTATTTCAATGATTTTACCAGAGTAAAAGAGCATAGCCTTGAGTGGATCATCGCTTTGATGCTGTTTTATAAAATACACCAGTGTTTAATGAAATATATCAAAAATAATCACAATAAACGTCTCTTCTACCAACTAATATAGTTCATTACACTGTTAATGGTTGCTTAGCAACTTTACATTAATAGAATTCACTGGATCAGCTCTTTTGCAGAGAAATGATGGTTTCTGATTTATAAAACAGATTTATTCATTTCATAAAAGGACCATTTCAGTTCCCATCATCATCACGCTTGGTAATAAGGTAAAACTTCACCCTTGGATGTCAAACAGTGATGTTGTGGTGGTCTGTCTGTCTCTGTCCTGCTGAAAGTCACTTTAACTTCACACATGTGTTCAATGGCTTTGACTTGTGTTATCTTTACTGACGCAGACTCACCCACAATTCCCCCGTCCAACACAAGCGTCTTCATGATTGTCACAACCTTCAAAATAAGAAATACTTTCAATGATTTCTGTTCTGTCATTTCATAAATTCACATTTATTTCTACAGTACTTTTCACAGTTAGGCATTGTTGCAATGCCGCTTTACAGTAAATACATCTTTGCACAAATCTCACAGCCCTGTAGGAAAAATCACATCATCAAACCATTGGATTAGATTTTGTTTGATGGAAAAAAAGTGGGAAAAAAGAGGTTTGGGTTCTCTCTTGTGCACACTACTGTATACACATTATTACCACATTTGAAAATTATTTCATTTTGTGAAATTTTGTACTTTGACATTCCTGATACACCAAATGTATTTTATAAAGAAACAATTTGCCGAACAACTTATTTAATAATGTTTAATACAAATAGTCATGTCATTACCTGTGATAATAGTTCTGCAGTCTTTTGGGTTCTTCTGTTAATTAAATCCATCGTATACATATGCTGTTATGTTTTGAGGCATGTCAAGTCGACACATTACATCATGTGACAAACCACCAAGCTTTTATTTAAAACAACATAGTTCACAAAAATACGTCGTTTTCATCTCTGCAATCTTATCATTTCTATTTTTTACTGTAAAACCATTGTCTTCATTATGTCTCACTACACAGTCACAGTCATTAGCGCCAGCCTGTAGACTGTCTCCTTCAATTTGATTGGCTGAACGTTCTGTCTTCTTTAGGTTTATTGGTTTATGATGCTTGTCTCTGTAATTTGATTGGCTGGAATTCCATAAACCCTGTTTTATTGTTCAATCTGTTGCAATTGGGTAGCTTCTCGTCTAAAACCTAAGATGCAAGTACCAGCTACATGTGACAAGGGCAGGTACGCAAGAAAAGGATAAGGTAAGCTAAAGATTAAAACAGAGAAGTACCGGCCTAAGCACTGGTACTGTATGTGTAGTACAATACTATATGAACTCTGTTAAATTGCATGCTTGAGAAAAAAAAAAGAGTACCCTGAAGACACTCAATTTGCATATCTGCACAGTAGTCAGGGGTGGACTGGGAAGCAAAATCGGCCCTGAGTCGTCCGGCCCTCCACCATTTCTGTCGAGGGGGGGGCTGGGTGTTGTATGTAATGTGCCATTCGTGTCCGACTCGCTAATGCCTTCGCGTTGTGTGCATTTCAGATGGACAGTCCGCCCCTGGTCAAGGCTGTAGACCATCGGTGGGACGGCCGTTCGGGACTTTGACAGAATGTCCTACCGGTCAGTTCGCCCCTGACAGTAGTGATGTCTGGAGGGGATGTTTGCACAATATTATTTCCTTTTAATGCTTCTGCAGGTGTGTGGTACAAAATTGACAAAATGATTTAAATGCATTTACAACGTATCCCTTTAAAACATCCCGCATAGTGAAACATGTCTATTTAATCATTTTATACTTTTAAATATTTGTATTGGTATTTAGATTGTTTTAGTTATATTAGTTGACCTAATAACACCCAGACATGAGCTTGACTTGTGTTTGTGCTTTTGCTATGCTACTAAAACTGAGTTCACTTCCTCTAGGATGATGTCTCTAAATAATAAACTGTTAGATCTTTCTCCTTTTCAGACTGTATAGCCAAACTTGTCTACAGTGCCTTTACATTTGTTAGTGTATACTACCTTGGTTTTCTGGATCTTTCTCTTTAACAGTCAACCATTCCATCTTGAAAATGACTTGTCAGCTATACAGTTGAGACCAATAGGTTTGTTTAAACCACTTTGGATAACGGAAAAGCGCATCAAATCCCTCTCTATAATGCCCCTCTCCTTTGTTACAGGCTTGTGCATGTCGTACGGTGCACTTATTTGCATATCACCCATTTCTTTTAGGTCATAAAATCAAATGTAGCTCTGCTCAAGTCAGTGAAAATAAGCCAATTAATATCACGGGGCAGAAAGAATGACACATGATTGGTTTAATTTAAAAAGTCTTCGTCTAACAAGCATTAATTACAGTTATTTTATTAACAACAGCCGGAGCAGACGGTCTGAAAGCTATTCAGAGTTTATTCACTCAATGCTGTTTGCTATATAATCCAATGGAGTATTCATTAAACAAAATGGAAGCAACATTATTTGACCAGGATACGTGATTTATACATTCAGTTTTATCAGAGCAACTGATAAGTTATTACTTACTTTAATTTAATTACTTTATTCTTAAAAAATAAAGTAAAAGATTACTCTTATTAGTTACTTCTGATGTAATTTAACTAAATACTGTGAAATATATTTCATAGTGGAATTGACGTCAAAATTATAAGTCTAACTTTAAAATGTATGTTTTATCCTTCTCACATTTGAATACTTTGGGCAGCTAATAAGAATAATTGATGTTGAATCAATTAAGAGCCGTTTCATGTCTATGCTTGAATCAATTCTGACCAAAGTTGATTTAGGATATAGAAAGTCATTAGTAATAAGTAATTAAATACTTTGTGGAGTTTGTGCAGTAACCTAATTACACTATTAAATATATAATAAGTAACTAGTAATTAATTACTTTTTCAGAATAACTTACCCAACACCATGAGGGTCTACAGGTGAAAGACATGCACATTATTTCTAACAAAGTGTGCATTGTTTTAATAAGTTTCTGCATCCATATGCTAAGAGTTTCTTCATCACTCTAATTACTGTCTTCTTCAGAATGTATCGCTACGATTAAATATCTACACCGCTGAGAATTTACCAACCCGTTCTTTTCAATATGAATCTAAACTGTTGGACATATGTTTCTGGTTTATTGCCTCCAGATGGCCTGAGATTGTATATCACCAGTGTTTCCTTCCAAACATCTTCTGTTTTGTTTGGTGCAGGAAGGAGAAAGTGGTTACGGTCGTGTCTCGAATGGATTGTCGCTCCTGAAATTCTGGGATTTCATGTATAATTGATTCGTAAGAAGCTGTTGAAATGGCAACGGCTTCAACCTGTCTACCCAGTCCCCTTACACAGAAGAGCATGCCAATGCCAATGTGATTTTTTATATCTTTTATTATATATATATCTATATATTTGGCATGATTATTCCACAGGACCAGCTATAACTGGCTATCGAATTTGAAATCAAAGCTTGTTATTAATGTTTCTATTCTATGATTACACTAGTAATGATTCCCTTAAGATCACAGATTTGTTGATTATCCAAACAAAAAACAGAAAATGATTATTTTAAAGTGGGGAAGGTGTTGCATTTACGCTTCACTAGTTCATCATGCATCATATCATGAACAACGAATGAAATATTGTATCACGCTCATATGGACAGAAGTTAATGCTGAAAGAACAGATGATGTGTTTTGCTGCTCTGTCGTGTGTGTTTTAAAGTGAAATGTCTTGTGCGTTGACGCTGAACATCGACATAATCTGCTTCTTATAAATTAAGAAATGTTCTGCAGAAAGAAAGAAAAATTAAAGACTGAACACCTGACACGTGCTGTTATTGAGTTAAGCTTTCTAGGGTGTTGCTAGGGTGTTCTTGGTGGTTGCTAGGTGGCTGCTGGGGTGCTCGCGGGCAGCTTCTGAGGCTGTCTGAGTGAACCATCAAGTGCTAAAGAGCCCACCCTCTATGATGTTCTGGAGTCTGTGAGGTTTTTTACTCATTTCATTGTGTGTCAGATTAAAGTATCTGCTAGAAAACCATCAATAAATCAAAAGCGTGGTGAGAATCTAACGTATGAACGATAACTGCATTTGTATATTCATTGATTCAGTTGTTTTAACTAACTTCGGTAGGTAAAATATGAACAAACTCAATATATTAACCCAGAAAATGTTAGTATTTGAATTCTTCAACATTTTTCACATTGAATGTAAATGAAAAGCTTGCCCATGAGCTTGAGTCTCTTCCATATATATAAAAAAATACACATATTTTATAAATATATAAAGGTGTATTTTCCTGCATGTATCTGGCCGTGTAAGTGTGTGTAATGTATATGTGTGTATGTGTTGTTCTCATGGATGTTCGAGTGCAGTCTCAGCACCTGATGAATCCATACGGCCTAATTGTTCCGCTCTCCATTTACCAAGAAACATCAGGATCGTTCTGTGATCGTCTCTGTAGTCACATTGGAAATTGGATTGCACCAGGAGATAAAATCGCTCCCTGTGTTCTGCCGAGATAATCTTTGTGAATTTGTGGAACTCTCGACGCTGAGGCTTTCTGGCTCTGTAAGCCTGTGCGATGTTCTGCACAAACCTCGTCATGACAGATGGAGGCCAGAGGAGAGGTGGAAATGAAGCCACGGAGGAGGTGATGAGTGGAGAAAGAATCGAGACGCTCCAAGAGAAATCCAACACGGACGTTTAAATTGGCTCAAGGAAAGATGCCACGGAAATCCTTCTTTTTTTGGAACGGAGAGATAGGACGGCGATATATGAGGGCATCTGGTCTCATGCTCTCCGTTGTGTTTCGTTCAAAGTGTTTGTTCTTCTGCTGGCAAGATCAAAACTTGGTTTATTTCGCGTGTGTATATGTGCGGCGTGCCGGATGGGAAGCGCGGTGAGGGATTTACACAAGCCGTTCTGCCAACGCGCTGATAAGAATATTAGTGTGCAGGAGGGCTCCAACCGCAAAAGATAAAAATGCAGGAGAGAAAAGAGAGTTAAGGGAGATAAAACACAGGTGAACACACTGGATACTTATGGCAGAACCTCTGAATTGAGCCCATGACATGTACTGAACACAAAGACTCAATCTGCTTCGATTTCTTCAACAAAACCTTTGATACTAAACATTATATCGAGTCAAAATGTGAAAAATCAGTCATTGGTGTGTTAGTTAATCTGTTTGTGAGTCTTTCTTCGGTGGAACCCAAAAGAAGATATTTTGTGAAATGTCTCTGTGGTTTACCGTTCATACAATGGAAGTCAGTGGGGTTCAGTGTTGTTCGATTCTCAACATTCTTCAAAATATCTTCTTTTGTGTTCTGATGAAGAAAGAAACTCATACACACTGAATAAATGAGTTTTGCACTATTGCAGAACAAACGTGTTTCCAAACAAGCAGTTCATTCCTGCGGCAAATACAAATCACTTTCGTTTCTTCAGAGAACATCGATTCAGATTAAAACCTGATCACAGCGTTTCTCTTCAAACATTAGACAGTTTATCAGCCCGGAGCTTTTCCTTTCAGACTTTTGCTTTCAGGTTTGTGTGGAATGAGTACAGACAGAGCGAGCGGAAATGACCTCGTGCTTTTAAAGCCCCGGCTGAAGAAAGAAAGAAGTGCATTGGAAGGCTTGACAGCTCACAGATAAACTGGTTTAGAAGACATGACGTGATGAAAAGGATGTGCGTTGCTTTCTTTTAAATTGGCGGAAGACATTTGCATCTGTATAGACCTCAGCTTCAGAGAAAATAACAGAAATGACTGTGAAAGATGTCCTCGCTTTCTTTCGTGTTCGGACGGAAATGCTCAGAATGTGCAGAATTATCCAAACTCTCTCGTGTTGATGTAGGAAATGTTTGCATAAGCAGATGAACCTGTTTTTAATGTACCGGTCAGGTGATCAAATTTATTGATCTGTTTTCTACAGACATTATGTCCCAAAGGCTTTTCAACTCAAACAAAAGAAAAAAATCAGTACATCAGCCTTTTATATGTGCCATGTCATACAGTACTTATAAATATATACTGCATCTGTTATATACAGCCGTGGATAGCCTGGATTGCTCTTGTCATGCAGTCGAGACATTGGGTCTCATGCGTGTTTGTGCATACATTTGTGCGTGAAAACTGCGTACGTATTACCGTGATAATACCGTTATAATATAAGATCTTTTGGCCAAGATAAGCCTACGGTGAAAATCTGATGTTGTGACAGTGTGTTAGGGTAGCATTATTAATCAAACAACTATTTGCGATTACAATTCTGGGTTAAACAATTACATAATCGCCAAAAGCCTCAATAGCAGGTGTCCATTTGCACACGTTTCTGTGCGTTTCGGCAGTGTGTTTGGGCACAGAATACAGCAGCGAATCAGAGAATAAATGTGTTGACGTATCCTTTAGCCATTCATACTGACAGCATAACTCATATAATTATTGTTATTGAGTTTTGCTTATAGAAAGAATATGGCATGTGGCTGTTTCACAGAAAGTTATAAAACATTTCAATGCTTCAAAGTGAAATCTATTAATTTCCTAATAATAATTGCAATGACAATATCGAGGGTAATAATGGACAACTATGATTTTCTTCACAATGGTACAGGCCTATGTGTGTATATTGTATAGTGTGTGTGTTTTTGCATGAGTTGTGGTTTGTAGGCAGTCCTCTGGATCAGAAGAAGGGCTAAAAAACATGCCAGTTGATGCTGGTGTTCACTTCAGAACATGAGAAAGCCTCTCGTGATTGGTTGAGATGCTGGGGGTTATTTTCCAGCAACCTCATTATCGAGTTTAAACAGAGAGGAGTGTGTCAGTGTTTGCATGCGCTGCGCTGCGCTGGTGTGTCTGCATGTCATCTGTACCAGTGGCCCGGAGCAACGCCACACTTTACTCACCGAGCAGCTCTGATCGGCACAGCAGCGAGACTCCCTGACAAAAACATGAGGTTAGATTTCTCTCCCTCTGATTTAATCTGTTCGTCTCTCACACCGGCAACACCACGACTGACGCCGCGTCAACCCAACATAGATCCGCTGAAGATACACCGTATAAAATCTTTCTCCTCACCACTACACTAGTTTTCCTGTAAGCATAAAATACCTGAGTTTATGTACGTGGATATCATTTGAATTTTCTTGCTAATTCCTCGTACCCAGCCTGGCCGAGTTGTGGTTTTGTTTGGCTGATTTAAATCAGTCTCTGTCAGCGTTCAGATGCTGGCACACGGTCCATCTCCAGCCCGATCCCACATCACCTCTCTCACTTCCACGCTGAGAATAAAGAACTTTTATTCCCTCCATTAACATGCTTTTATGTGGATGTTAGGGGATAATTGGTACCTTCAAAATTCCATTGAAAGGCTGGTGATGATGGAGAGGGCAGCGAGGGTTGGGCGCGAGAAAAGCCAACAGAGTTGACTTCCCCATTCATCAAAGGCTCTCATTAACAGAGACAATATCGATCCAGCACTCCGGTGGGAATCCGCCACGTCTCTCTCTCTCTCCGCCCCGGACTCATCATCCGGCACCTTCTGTAATGAGATGTCACGTGCTACAGCAGCTCCGATAGACCTCCTGCCATCATGCGCTTGTGTCCTGGTTTAAAGGTTAAATATCATGTCCTTCAGCTCAGAGGTGGAAAGGTCACGTGGTGGAGATACAGAGAGATTTCAACACCGTCATGAAAGAAAGATATCAAACTGAGCTATATAATGACAACCTCACTCTTCAGCCTGCGTTCATGATACATATTATCAGATATTTAATGACATCAGTAATGACAATAAGAAACATTATTATTCATTGGAATACAACGCTCACTTTTGTTAGCGTTAACATTTATGCTTTGGTGTGATTTTGTATGTCATAACCATAAGAAATGATTTTTGATTGAATTTGTTTAGGTGTAACACTTTACTTAAAGAATAAATTTATAATGCATTATAAAAGCAGTTTTCTTGTATTATTTTGCCCTGTAAGCACCTCATAATGCATTGTTATGAGTTGATTGTAACTACAGTAAACACATTATTACACTCATCAATTCATTGTTACTCTTTTTTATTTGGTTATAATTCTTCACAGCTACATTTCATGTATTACAATACACCCTATAAACAATTATAATGCATCATGATCGTTAATAACCCTTTATAATGCATTATACACAAAGGCAGTTGATAAATAATGTATAAAAATGGGAGTGAGATTATTTACTTTATTATTGTGTTGTTGAAATGTCCGTAGTGTCCTGTAGAATGGCATTTTTTAAAGCTAACACTTTTGCAGATTAACATCCCTTAAAACATTTGTATTCCTTACATTTTATGAAGTATATCCAAGGTGAAGGTATAGTTTAAAGAATATATAGTATGTACTAGCCAGCTAAGGAGGAACAATCTCAATTTTCTCTAAATGCTGGAATGTACAACAAGACTTTTGCTCAGATCTTTAGGATGGACTTGTTTCAGAAAGTCTGTTCCAGTCTGCAGAGTTTGTCGCGTAGAGTCAAGTGTGCGATGTGTAGTTTTTTATCTGCTCAGATCTTCTCAGTTGTATTCCAGTCTTAAATGTTCTCTCAGAGTTATTAAAAGATCTTCTTATTGTAATGAGCATTTTATCAACAATATAACAAAAATTCTTAGTTCATAAAATGCAATAGTTCTCATAAGATTGTGATGTTGTTTATTTGGAGTAGCTTACACAGTTAAACTTTGTTGTAACTACCTGTTAGCAGATAACTTACTGTAGATTTCATGTAGAATTGAGTTTTAATCATAAACTGAACTAGTTTATATATTTTTCTTTCATTAAAAGTTTAAATATCTTGGGTGACTTTTCTTGTTATGTAAATGTATCGTAATTTAAGAAGTTTTAAATATTTTTACAGAAAACAAGAGAAAATAACTTAGGAAGAATGCCATAGTTTGAGACGAAACGAACACTTATATATTGTAAAACATGTTACTGTGAGATATTTTCAGTTTTGACAGATCTAACATTTATTTCATTCCAGGACTATTCTTAATCTCTTTTCAGGAGTGTTTTATTTTGATTAAAGTCATTTTAACCGTACTAATTGGAAAGTATATTTAATCATTAAATCTACAGCAAAGTTTCAGTGTGCATAAAGAGTAGCCTGAAAGTATACTTCCGTTTTAAGTTTAAAAGAAGTATACAAATAACATTCACTTCATTTTTTTAAAACCAGTAAACAATTGATTGTCTTCGTCTGTATGATTGTCAATATACAAATGACTTAAAGCAGATACCCTTCATCATAATAGTTTTATCACACATCTAACATCTAGGATGTGTGTTGTACGTCATTTCATACATTCACAGTCTTTATCAGATTGACCCTTCGCAGCCATCACTCCAACTCAAACGTGAGTCAAACGGGCAGCGATCACAGACACGCTGACGTGTCAACACGCCGACCTGAACGTTACACCACCTTCAGGTGATTTTCCAGCCTTTTTCTCGCTCCATCTGGGAAATTTCAGTCGAGAAAACAAGATGACTGTAGATTTCAAGCATGTTTAAAAGGTCACACATCCAAACAAATGCCAACAGTGCCAAACCTTTCCCCCCAGAAATAGCTCTCTGGCAAACAAAGACTCGGCTTCAACGCCGGGAGACATTTTTACGACGGAAAAGGTTTTAATATGAGATTGGCCTTTAATTAAATGCTTTAGATTGATTATTTTTGTGACAGCTGAATGGGATGAAAGCGAAGCAGCGTTCCCGATAACAACACCGAGTTTCTAATAACAAGAAAACCTTTTTCTTAACAATTTCTACTCTGTCAACATCAGCAAACCTCATATTTCATCTCAAACGTGAATCATCGAGCTATACGATAGCACAGTTTTGCTCTCAATATGAAATAGATGCTTCCTACAATTAGATAATAAATACCATCATATATTTGAAGAGGTTCGCTGTTCAATGTGTTTAAGGTGATGTGTGAATTCCTCAACTTTTATTGATTTATAATTGATTGCATTTGGCGTCTTAACATAACACTGATTTGAACTGATTTGAGTTGAATGGCGACATTATTGTCCCTTGAAAAGTCTTTGAGTGCGTAAAGTATGCAACATTTATATTTCACTTTTCACACGACCACAGAACCTATTTGGTTCCCTTGTAAGTTCACCTAAAAATATAAATTCTGTCATAATGCATTCTTCCTCATCTGGTTGTAAATCTTTGTATGAAGACTTGTATTCTTCAGTCAAACACAACAGAATATATTTTGAGAAATGTCTCATTGGAAGTCAATGGACTTCGGTATTTCATTATCAACGTTCCTCAAAATATCTTCTTTTGTGTTGTGAAGAAGAAAGAAACTCATACAGGTTTGACGTGACATGAAGATGAATAAACGACTACGTTTGCGTGCGCATCAATAATGTTATTATAAAGTGAGAATAATATTGAGATTACTCTTCACCTCATGTAAACGCAGACATTCGATTTAAATAATATGATTAAGCTGTTAATCGCAGCAAGCAGAATCGCAGTGACATTCGCCGGTTTCAATCGCAACATGAAGGCATGTAAACACCTTAATCGCATTTATGTTGCTCTGATCAAGGTGCGCATGTGCTAGTTTCATGCATCTTGATGCTAAACATGAAACTATGAAGCTTTACCGTCAACACAACTCACTGTCAGCAGGCTCTGCTCCGTACCTTCATACAGAAAGAACGCAATGATCAATATGATTTTACACTTTATTTCCTTATTCATCACAGTGCCAAATAACCATAGAATACATCCACATAACAGTGTTTTCCATTTGATGCAAATTTATGAAAACGATAGCCAGTACCACACATGGACTATACCCGAGAGCGTCGTTTCTGCTGTGAAGTATAGCATAATCAGACCAATAAAACATTCATGTAAACGGGAGCAAAGAGGTGTTCTCATGTCATATAAACATGATACTGCGGTTAAGGTCTCACTCTTATAAATGGTGCCCATGTAAACGTAGTCAATGATGACAGAATTCTAGTTTTTGGCAGAAATATTCCTTTAAGGTTTTGGTGTGTTCCATGTATTTTCAGAATCCTGCGGTAATAAATCATCTGTATTATTCTCTTTTAAGCACACAAGCACATTACCGGCTTTCATTTGAGCTGTTTGTCCATCATGGCAATAATATAATATCCCATATGTCATCTGAAAAGCACAGTACCAAAAGTAAAAGACCGAGTGTGGACTGTGTGCTAAAAGGGCAACGTTTTGTTTGTCACAGAACCTTTGGAGTTTTGTGACCCTTGACTTTTGGTTGACAGAAAATGCTTTATAAGTTCTCCAGGCGTGACATTTAATACTGAGGTTAGCACAATGTAAAGGTGCCTTAGTGACTTCAAAGAAAGGTTGATCTCAGGCAGCCGTCAAACCTCGACACCGCCCTCAGCGTCTCATTCTCCACACTTTCTAATGTCCATGATTTTATTTCTCATGTGTTTTCTTATTGTTTCTCAGGTACGTTCACTAGGGCGGTGGAGATGGTTTTGTTGGAGAATAAAAGAGATGTTTCTCTAAAAAAGTAATTCATTACTAGTTACTAATGACATATTCAATAGTGTAATTACATTACTGTACAGATGAGTCTCTCCAGAAAGTATTTAGTTACTTATTACTAATGACTTTCTATATTCTTCATCAACCTTGATTAGTTGAGTGATTCAAGGATAGACTAAAGTACTCTTAATAACTGACTAAAGTTTTACAAATGTCAGAAAGATACATTGATGCATGCTTTTTAAAGTTAGACTTTGAAATTTCACTCAATTCCACGATTGTATACATTATCAAGTAACTGTAATTAAGTTACAGAAAATGATAAGAGTATTCCCTCACTTTACTTTTTTAAAGGGCAGCTCAAAATATTTTTTTGCCATTAATTACTCATCCTCAAGTAGTTTAAAATCCCTAGAACCTCCGTTTACCCCAGAATGCAAATGATAGTTTTGGAAGCGTTCTGACTCCTTCTTAGATTGCAACGCAACCAAATTCAAAGCGCTGAAACTGCCTAAAAATATCGTAAAATAGTCCATGCGTCTCTGGTGGTAATAAATATAATGTGATGAACTCAACTCAACTCAATTTTATTTATAAAGCGCTTTTTACAATTTTCATTGTTACCAAGCAGCTGTACATGAGACACATGGAATACAAGTAAAACAACTAAAGGCATATACCTATAAAAACAAGAAAAAGGTGAAAACAACAAAAGACGGACATACAAATGCTCCACACAAACAATATGCAAACATACTTACACACATTGACATAGACGCACACACACACACACATGCGGTAGACACTTTTTTTGCCACACGATGCATCCGGTGTTATCATCGCTCGACACATGTGCGTTCTGATGTAGTGCCTGTGTGGTTTTGTTGCGTTGCAATCTATGGAGGAGTCAGAACGCTTCAAAACAACCTGAATTTGTGTTCTGGGGAAAAAAAGGTCCAAGAATCTTTTTTGGGCGGAGTTCCCCTTTAATAAAAAAGTAATTCAATTACAGTAACTTATTACTTCCTAGTTACACTCACCACTGATCCCGGAGCTGACAGTTGCTTGACCAGAACAGCTGATAAACACACATAGGCATTTGCTTCACTTTCAGTTCACTCTCTCCCCGAGCCTCAATACTGTTTCTCTGAAAACATGACTTTGTATAGTGTGTTTATTGTTAGCTTTGAGGGGGAAATTTTGAATGCTTTTTCATTTTGAACGTCTTTGAGATGTGCTGAAGTAAACTTGGTTTGACTCTCCCATCATCAGCACAAGATCTCATCCATAAAACCACGCAACTCTGGATGGAAATACATAATGTGATGTTGCGTAAGATTGTACACACGCTGCGGATGAATGTATGGTGTAACCAAACCTACATGCGGCGCAACAAAATATTGAAGTTGTTTTAGTTCGTGTTGAGAATGACGGAATATTTGTGCTGCGTCACTCTTGTACAGTCTTCCTCAGTTTCAGAATGTTTTTATATGGCCGGCTGTTTTGCAGGAGGTAAATGAGGCCTGCAATGCAACTTCTCTGAAGTCATAATTCTAGCTCTGGTTGAAGCCTGGAATTAATTCAGCCAGAAAGTCCTGTTGCCTTTCACCAACTTTGTATAGTAATGGCCTATTTTGTCAACATAATGCAGCAGCAAATGGAGTGCGGTAATGACTGCATTTGCTGATTGAAATGGAAAATGAAAGGTGGATATAGAGGTTCTTTACACAGACCCATTTGAGGTAAAGCCTCACAGCAAATGGTCTGTTCATTCATTTCTCCCAACACGGATCACTAGTCCCGGACAGAATGGACCACGGACCATTTTACACACCACGTGGGCTCTGTTCATCTTCATTTTTCACTCTCCAAATGTTCAGCGTTTTATTAACAGGGCTCATTGTCTAACTAAAGTCATGGAAGAGTAAATATTCAATTGCTATTTAATGAAAGAATAAAATAAGAAGGGGAGTAAAAATCAGACTCTTGCTGATAGAGCTAGTTTATCTAGTCACCAGTGACCAGCATCTCAAACACATCTGCGCTTTATCACAACTGCTTACAGATGTCTATTAATTATTTATTCTGAGTTTAAAAATAAACATTTTTTTTCACTTTTGATTTTAATGACAAACTTCTGTAGATCGAGTTTCACAATAAACCAAAATATACACAATATATATCAAAATAAAAATCTTTCCGTTAGCAAAGTGGTAAGAGCATGGTGCAAATGACGCCAATGTCGTGGGTACTTAGAAAACAAGTGTAAGGATCATGCAATGTAAGTCGCTTTGGATAAAAGTGTCTGCCAAATACATGAATGTAAATGTAAAAAAAACATGATTATCAATACCAGATTAATGCTACACATATGACAATATTGTAAATACATCAACACCCGTTTAAAGGGACACTATTGAAGTTTTGCTCACTGCTCACCCATGTGGGTAATAAGCGCAATTGTCTGTCACCAGTGTTGTAAATAATGTCGTTGTGTAATCTCTCCCGTGGACAGGGCAATACACTTGAATTTATTTACTAAGCTGATGGAACCAGTGAATGCAGAAACGTTGTTTGGAGACCATATCGCACTCTTCAGCAGGCAGGGGATGATCAGGGCTGTGTGGTAGAGGTATGTATGCCACAAGTCTATTCAGGTCTGGCTCGGGCCACTTTATTTTCAGATCGGGCTCGGGTTGGACACGGGGTTATTTAGCATCTCTCCTTTTATTATGCACAAATACTTGCAGAGCAGTGATCACACATAGGCTACTGTATGAAATAATGGTATTTATATTATAAATATTGTACATCACCAACGCAATACGCATACGGACGCAATAGCGGAGAACATCTCCAAGAGCCTTCAACAGTGGATGCTATTCTTTATCTTCACAACGCACACAAATAAACACTGAAAGATGACCACCGTATATGCTTGCGGTTGTATTTTTGTATGAGGCTACTATTTAATTCTAGCCAGTAGGCAAAATTTCTTTAAAACTGATCCGCACATAATTCAATGGATTTATTCTTTTTATATTTATTCAAAGCTAACCAGTTGGCGAAAAGGTCTTTGAAACATTGTTCTTCAGTCACTTAACATCAAAGGAAGGTATGCTTTATTTACTCATTTGCTCCTGCATCACGTAGCTTGGCTATATGCTCTACTGCATCCCGTTATGCTTTTCACGAATTCCCGTGAGACTGTGTTGGTTTTCTGTAATGGACGGTCTGTGTTGATATTTGTCGGTGGTGATACTTATCTTGCAGGACTATAACAAAGTATAATTCTTTGTCACGTGTGTTTGCGAGAGCGTCAGAGTGAGTGATGTTGGTGTCTTGGTTTGGGTTAGGACTGGAAAATTTCAAACGAGGCCGTCTGGGGCCGGGATTAGGGACCCTTATTATTGAACACCACGGGTCAGGGCCAGGTTAGGGATGGATTATTGGGCGGTGCAGGGCTCTACTCTGTGGACTGACCTCAACACATCAGTGTGTGTGTAAACACTATAAGACTGCTCAGGTAGAATTTATCAAGGTTAAGAGTTAATGTTAATAAATATGTGAAATGTTACAAGCGTTTCTTCTGGGTTTGTAGTGAGAAAGATGAAATATCTCACATCTGAGGTGTCTCGAATGCAGCAAACGAGAAAATATCACACAATGTGTTGTGATGTAAACAGTATTAGTAGAAGAGAAGTGTGATTTAAACTGACATTCCTTACAGGATTGTGTGCATGTGTGTGTGTGTGCGTGTGTGCATGTGTGTGTGTACGCGTGTTGGCGTGTGTGTGTGATGGCGTGTTCAACAGGTGTTGATTGATGGCTGGCGTGCATCAGAAAGCTCGACAAAACTTAGAGCTGAAAATTGGCGTTTCCAAAGAGCTGTGAAGCCGAGAGGTTGTTTAGAGGTGAGAAAGTGAAGTATACGTGTGCTTTATAAATCTGTATCACATTAAATAGATTGCTGTGCTGTGATGGTTTTTGACAGGAGGAAATTGTCGATGTGTGGCAGTTTGCTTAAACTGATGAGATCAGTCATTAAACCAATTTATTGTTATCACGCACACGCTGAGAAATAAATAATCACGCTTCAAACGTTCACATCCGTAAATATATGCACAGGCTCTCTAAATATATGTGCCGAACAAAATAATTAGCACTGTGATGATCTCTATTGTCACTCATAATCTCACTTTTCTTTCCCTTTGGATGTGAAAAATGAAGTCGTAAACATCAGCACTCACCTGAACGCTCTGATACAGTAAAAATAATCTCATGCTATTATAGAAGAAAACGGGTCATACATTTAATTATACAGTATCCTGTCAGACGATTACACAGGTGTCATACAGACCATATGTTTCACTAGCAGCCGTTAAACACGCAGAACAAAACCACTTAAAGTACAGCACAAACTTTTCTTTTACTTATTTTAGCTGAAGCTGTTGATTTAACAACAAACATAAAGCTTCAAATGTACAGAATACTTTACAGCATATATGAAGAAATCATGTTATTTATTATTTTATCATGTTTTTATTGTGTTTTATTGTGTTAGTTAGCTGTTATTATGGCGTAAATCAAAACAAACCAACTGCATGTTTGATTGAGATTAATTACAATGACAATGCACAATAAAACAACATGATTTTTGAAAATCTTTAATATGTAACCGTTTACTTACAGGTGTGAACACTTGTTTTGTGTAATAATATTTATCATGATGGTCATTTTAGGGGTTCAGGAAGGTTTAGAGATGACCTGCAGAATAACACATGGGTCTGAAGAAAAGAGCAGGTCCTGTGGACACAATTGTCAAGGTCAGTGAGAGTTTGTATTGTAGCAACACTGTGTAAAATGGAAATGACTGACAGTATATTACACAGAGATATTGAATGTGTATTTTCTAGCAAATGGAGAATCGGGACAACCCGTTCAGACCATGTGCCCGGGCGCGCCAAACGTTTCCTGTCGTTAAACTAGCAAGAGTGGTTTCGGAGACACCCTGTTCGCACATGCGCTTTAAACCATGTGCTTATATCGCTAAAATATCGCACAAAATATATTTCTTGGGATTCTTTAATGAACGTAAATACTTTAGTGAAATGTTAAACAATATTTTAAAAAGACCACATCGTAAGTGAGCCACAAGAACTAGAATAGAGAAGAATAGAATAGAATAGAATAGAAGTAATAGAACAGAATAAATAAACACAACAAAGGTTGTCCACTGTGCTGTACTAAGTCAGCTAAAATGAAAGGAGTAAAAGAAAAGACAAGCATAGTACAAAATAAAACATAACAATTATAAATATTGGATAAAATTTAGACTTATAGTGTATTGAAAGCATGGCTAAGTAAATGCGACTTTAAGTTAATATGATAATAGAATAGTACAGAATTGATGAGAATAAAATATAATACACTAGAATGCATTATTGGCCTGAGCAGTTTTGCTCTTCCTAAGATTGTAAAACGTGACTCTAGAGTTTTTGCTTGTATTGTGAAGCAGTCATAGCTCTTTTGTTGAAGTGGGACTTGTTGTTCTAACCTGTTCAGAAACAAACATTATTTCTACTGTTCCACTTACCGCCACAGAATTGACTGGCTTCATTTCTCCTATAAATACACTGTAAAATAAATGATATTTAGGTTTTCAGGTATTGAACTATTGAAGGAGCCCTTCTTCTTGAATTCTTGTTTTCCTCACACGACATGAAGACAAGCTTTAACGTGATGTTGTCTCTGTTTTAAAAATGGTCTCAGATTCTGTCTGCCATCTTCTCTGTGGCCTCATTAGGATTCTGCTCTTAGTTTATTCAAAGTTGCCTTCGCTGGAGGCTGCTGCAGCATCATTATGGAAATTACAAACGGCTCGTCCAATTGGGTTTGCACATTTGCAGAGTGCTTTATTTGATTTCGCTTTTATTAGTCCTACAGCTAAATTCATTTAGCCAACAGTGACATGCCAATATGCTGATGAGAGAGAGAGAGAGAATACCAGATTAAACAATGAATGATAAATCGTGGTTAACTGAAAGCTGTAGCTGATGTTTCGAGAACAGAAATATGTTCACGGTCAATATCATGTTTATAATGTATGACATCACATGAACTTAAATAACATCCACATAAAACGGCATAAAGGTGTTTTTTTTTATTAACGTTCACTCTATGTATACTTAAAACTTGTAGAATCACACCTGCTTGAATTAAAACCAAAACACACATTTTGTGTCTCACAGAGCAAAAAAAGAGCTGTTTATTCATCCAAATTCAGTCATTTCAGTCGCAAAGAAATTGCTTTTAGTGGCTAAACATGCTACCGGCTAACCGTTTGTGCATTCTGGCATCACAAACTCATACAAACCCTCAACTAATCAAACGTGTTGCCATGACAACGAGGTAAGCATCCCTGCCAGCACCATAGAAACGTGTGAGAGTGCAACATCCGTGTTGAAGGAGGTGAAAGAGTGCTGTCAGTGGCGATCAATCTATTCTTTTCTTTTGTGAAGTGAAGTGAACATATTAAATCACATTGTGAGTCATTGTTGGGTTCAACAGCTTGTGTGAATGGAAAATAGCTACAATCTACATATAAAGAGCTTATACTCTGAGACGCTTACCAAAAGGACAAATGTTTTAATTAATAATGCTTATAAGATAAATTCAAAGACATTCTTAATCAGATCAACATGGTTTGAAAGTGACATAAGATACAATAATCAGAAAAAGCATCATTACACCCTACAGTCTGACAGCATATTAAGCAGACAACATCAAGATAATCATGAATCTGCTTTAAGGTCAAATAAATAACGAATAAATACATTAAGCATTTATAAAATTGGCAGGTATTTATTTAGAATCCCACTTTTTATTCATGCAGTTATAACGGCTTCATAATGCATTTGTAAATAACTTATTAATCATTGATGATCACATTTATAAATGCTTTATTAAGGGAACCTTAATGTAAAGTGTTTCTGAAAAATCAAATGAATCACACACATGATGATTGAGATTTATGGAATATATTTTATCTTTGACACTTTTCTGAGCTCATGAATGTCAAAACCACCAAAGATGTGACATATGGGTATGTTAAGTTTAAGATGAGAATTTATGTATAAAACTCCTTACAGTTTTTCATTTATACAAAGTATCTTTACATATTGCGAGTGCTTACTTCATAATGACTTTATAGCCTTCAGAATGACTTTAACTCCAGTCCTAATCTACTGAAAACAAATGGTGTTTTTTATGCCACAGGTGGGTGTTTCTTCATGTCATTTTGTTCTGCAGAAATGAAACTTTTTTCTCATTGGAACACTTGCTTGTAGTTTCATTGACACAAGACCCGTCTGAAACCCGCTGTCAAAACAAAGTAGACTGACCTCCCGAGCCGCTGTGAAAAGCTCTTCTGGTTTTTTCTACCATGTCAATTTCTTCTGTGTTACATGCGGGCATAAGTGGAACGGAGACCCTTGACCTGCCGTCCTCCCGAGAAGAACACTGAGTTCCAGCGCCTCCGTCTCCGGCACAAGAAACAACAGGTTATGAACTGCTGCATATTTGATAAAGGATTCATTTCCCTTCCGTCATGCTGATGTTGATTCAAGAGACGGTGGGGAGGATAAATAATTCAACAGGTTTGTCATTGTTTATCGTCTCTGAGATGATTTTAAAATGATCTCTTATTTTACTCCCACCCTTGATTTATTTTTTCGAAGCTGTTGCTGAGGAGAACGTTTGTTATGCAAACATATTTCTAAATGTGTGACATTAATCCCTTTTTCATAAAAAAATCATAGATGAGATCTCTTTCATGTCTCAGTTATTTCTCCTCTACTTCAATCGAGTCTTAGATATTTCTCACAGATGTCTCCATTAGAGAAGATGTCATCAATTTCTTAGGGATAATGTCAATGAACAGCAGGTGTGTCCATGACAGAGTGAATCATTTTTACAGACAGCAGGTCATTTTTTACTCTTGCATTTAATCTTGCTCATCTTTCTTCATCGGGTCACTCCGGTGAGATCTTTAGGGTTTTCATTAGTGAACATATCCCAGCGTCTCAGATCTGAACAAAAAAGTTTGGCCGATGGCTCCCTCAATCACAGTGACCAATTAGAATTGAGGTCAAGGATAATGTGACTATGTGATAATGTTTGTGTTAAAAGTAGAATTGACATTTACATTTAGTCATTTGGCAGACGCTTTTATCCAAAGCGACTTACAGTGCACTTATTACAGGGACAATCCCCCTGGAGCAACATGGAGTAAAGTATCTTGCTCAAGGACACACTGGTGGTGGCTGCTGGGATCCAACCAGCAACCTTTTGATTACTAGTTCAGTGGTTTAACCCACTAGACCACCATCTCCATTAGATTCAAAGTTTATGTTTTATTTTAATAGATATGTACTAACGTCACCCCTGAATCAACTTATTCTATGCAAGGAACATAATGACCTGTTTTATCAAAATGGAAGTTTTGCTTTTTTCAAACTGTTTATTCTTTTGTAAATATAAAACATTTCCCAGTTGTTTCAAACAAAATGCAACAATAAAGCCTTTGGCTGGTAAATCACCAACAGTTTGGAAGAATTTCACAATGTGACCTCGCTCTGCTGATTGAAATCTCTTTAGGCTTTCTGTTGGCAACGAAGGACTAAAGCTTACGATGGGACAGAATCTTAAGAAATCTATTTCATTCAAAATAAAATGTTCATTCTCTAAAACTTTTCAACATCATTTCATCTCTCCGCAGTCTTCGTCTCTTGGCCTTCCCTCTAGTCCAGATGAAGTCAAGCAGATGTACATCTCAGAAAAGTTTGAAGGAAGTCTTAGGGTTTGGCATAAAGCGTGTGAGAAATTATTATCAAATAAACTGAAGTTCTTTTACAGTAATGGAGGTCATCAATGTGATCATGTAAGCATCATACTTCAGTGACCATCACTTTACCTGACGTACATGATATAAACATTGTAGACATTTCTCTTTAATCTGAACATCTAAAATGTCAATATTTCTAGAGTTAGGAGCATCTTGAGCATAAGTTTATTTATCTGATGTCATAACATCCCCTACAAACACATTCATTTCTATACTTAAGAAATGTTCAAGTTAGCTGTGATTTTGATTCATTCATTGATTGGATCAGCCTGATTCATAAGCGAATCCTTTAGAATAATTAGGTTTGGTGAACTAGATCTATCGGCTCAGATCTGACATTGTTATTTCACTTATGATATACGTTTCATCATCAACGTTATGAAAAGGAAGAGTGGCTGAAAAATATTTCAAGGAAGAAAAAAGTCACTTGGGTTTGGAAAGATATGATGTTGAGAGATAGTTCATGGGCTAGTATGTACAGACTTGAAATATTCTAACTCTTGTGCGTCGTCATGTTTGTGTTTTACACATCAAAACACTCGCATCCCTTATAAAGTTGACGGATGATCAGGATCTAAATGAAAAGCGCTTTCTACAGTTCTTTAAATGTTCATTTCTTTTCAGCCTGAGGTTGTGTGTTTCTCTTCTTCATGTTCCATGTTTTTAATGTGTACGGAGCACCTTTCGTACCTCGCTCATGTGCTCTGGGCCAATGAGAGACTTCAGAGCCTTATCTCCGTTTGGTCTTCTACTCTTTAGTGCTCACAGGCGTTTCTTAACATTGAGACAATAAAATCTAATCGTGTTCTGTGTGGCTCAACTGTACAATTCGTGCAACACGACATACTTATATGTGTTCTGCTGTAAACCGGTTGAGCTGCTCTCCCTGCTTGACCACGCTTGAACTGATTTTTACAAGTGTTTGATGTCATTAGGTCTACATATTTTGTGGACCTAAGGAGAACATTTTTATAAATAAATCCTAAACCCACACAAAACCATAACTGACCCCTGATTGGTTAATTTAAATGTAGTCCCAGAGTCAACATGATGTCGTCTTTAGGACATCAACAAATGTCATTGACATATGAAAGAGCGCCAGTCAACGTCCAGATCCTTTACAACCAGCAGGAATGACTAATATTTCCAAAAACCTGCAGCACTCCGACAAGCACAAGTGCAAACGTCTCAGACCCTGACACACGTTAAGACCTTTTCCACATTAAAGAGCGTTTTTAAAAATGTGAACGTTCCCGTGGATTTCTGCGTCCGCACACTTTACCATCAAATCTATGAGTACAAACGTTTAAAACAAATGAGTACAAAAATACTTCTGTGGTTTTCAATCAGTCTCACCTTCACCCGTCAGGTGTAAATCAGATCTAGAATTTCATGATTGATGGGTCTTATTTTCTTTAATCTGCTTAACATACAGAACATTCAGTAATAGTGACCAGTGCTGTTACTATAGCAACACCGACACTCTGAACCTCATCACAGATGTGAAGAAATGGGAGTTTTGTTTTTAATTTGTGGAGCTGTAAAAAATAAATGAATAGACAACATTGTAATATTTAGATATGAATCAATATTTTTTGTATGTGATTGAATGTGACATATGGTTGTAATCTGTCACATGTAAACACACACAGCAGCTTCAATGTAATGTCTTATTCCATCTGCACTCACAGCTTTTATTATGATTTCTGTTTATTTTCACATCTGTTTCCTGAGAAACTTTGATTTAAAGGCGTTTTGTTGTAAAGAACATTATAGGAAAGCACATGGGAGACATCTGTCTCCATTCATACTATATGAGCTATGGGAAAGACATCACTTTGTTGCATTATGCTGTGTTGTATTGTGTTTTAGAGTTATGTTTCATTGGTGACGGTTATTGAGTTAATGCTCTGTAATGTGTTTTAGGTTGAGAACCTGCTGGAGCGAGAACTAAAGATGGACTGTATCGAGGGACGGAGAGACTTTTCTCATACCTGTTTCATTTTCATTATTAAGTTTTACTTCTTCGCTTCACTTCGAAGAAACCATCTGTCCGTAATCTCAAAATAATCCTGTAGACTTTGAAGATCTGTAGATCTATAAACCTCATCCTGAACAATGATTCGCCCACAAAATGCCTCGCGTGTCACAGGTGATGATGACACATCACAATATTTGATGATATTTGAACACAAGCTTTGAGTAAAAGACAGATTCTCTGTGAATAATGATTCAGGTTTTGTGTATTAATGTAGAGTCCATGTTGCGCTTGTATTGCGAGCGCTACATAATGATTCTTCTTCAAAAACAAATCAGAATAATAATAATAAAACCAGCATATGGGTCTTGTAGGATGAATAATGACAGTGTTTTAAATTTCGTCTGAATTGTTTCTTGAATGAGAATATGATGAGTTGTAAAGCACTGATGATGTAAGTGATATCACATCGTTCATCTCTACGCATCTTCACTACAAGACTTGTGATTTCTGTTACAACAAAGAAATGACTTACGCACACAATATGACCAGCAGTTAGTTTACATCTGTCAACATCAAATAGTTTTGTGTGTTGTGTTGTGAATGATTCGACCGCATTACACTTTGGAGTTATTTTCTCAATGGGCCGCCGCAGGGAAAATGTTTAGAAAGAAATCATGTCAGCTATCTTAAGACCGTACAAACTGTATTTCAAATCATCCAATGAAAGAGCTGTTCTCTTTACTATAACACTTTATCTAACCGCTCCGTTGCATTCTGTTTTTATGTCTTGTTCGTCTTTTGTTTCTGAGTTTGTTTTTGAAATCGTTTTGGCATTTTTCGTTTTTTCATCATTTTTTCAACTCAAGCTTGACTTTTTTTGGCTGGTTTTTGCTGGTCAAAATAAAGCAGCAGTTTAATAATCCCTGACGGTCCAGTTTGACCCTTGCTGTGAAGTTCTTCATCCTCAGTGGGATCCAGTGAGGTGGATGCCAATGAATTCTCTCACCCGTCTCAGATGGATTTGAGTTTTGATGATGTTTTTGTGCCAGAAGGGAAAGTTTGTTTGAGTTTAGATGTGAATTTTAGTGTGATCAGTTTACTGCAGGTGTTTTGAATGACAATCTCTATCTCTCTCTCTCTCTCTCGCTTTCTCTCTCTCTCTCTATCTCGCTTTCTCTCTCTCTCTCTATCTCGATTTTGCATTGTTATAAGGCAGCTAAACAGTAAATACATATTACAGTAGTTATGACACTAAAGACAAAATAAAACCCCTGGCCCTTGATCTATGAGATGATAGATATGAAATTAAAGCATGCCATTCCATCTTAAACAGAACCTGATGATAGAAAAATAAAAAAATAAAATACAATAAAATAAATTAAAATAATAGAAGATAAGATTAGATGAAATAAATAAAAACAAAACAAAACAACACAACACAACACAACACAACAACATAGCAAAGCAACGAAAAATAAAAAATAAAATAAAATAGATCCCTTGCGGTTTATTCATTTTAAAATGTTAGTAAATGTATTAAAATTTTGGAATACACAATGGGACTTTGAGAATTATGTTATGAGAATAAATGAAATTTGGTTTCTTCTCTGAATTTATAGAATTATTTACTTGTCATTTCATCAAGTTTTGTGGTCTCAACCTGCGATGCTATTAAAGCTTATTTTTTATATTTTTACACATCATGTTTGTTGACACTTGCTGAGCATTAATCCATTTTATGTATAAATGTTTTGTCATTGTATGTAAATGAACACGGTTTCTCAACCTCATCAGCACAACTGGAGCAGGACTAACTGCTGGTGTGTTCAGAGTTTTAAATTCATGTTTCTGAATCGCCACAGAAGCAAAGTGTGTCCCTGACACCTGAATCACAGACGGGAAGCCCTGGCCACCTGTCAGCTGAATGTTTAAAGATCTCCACAGACCGCTAAGATTACATAGCCCACATTCCTATTGATGACTGGACACCGTACAGAGAGAAGCTCCACACCACATCCAAGTCAATCTCTAGCAGCCTGGGCTCTTTTGAGGGAAAAGGTCACAGATTCAAGAGCCCTGGACTGCTACATGACCACATAGAGTGCTTCTGTATGACTGATCAATAGGATTCATAATGGAAACTTTATAAAGAGTTCCGGTTCCTGTTAAAGCGATTGTTCAGCCAAAAATATAAATACATTTATTTCTCCTCATGTGCTTAAAAATCTGTATGTGACTCTTTCTTCAGTGGAACACGATAGTAGATATTTTGAGAAATGTTTTGTTCACACAATGGAAGTCAATGGGGTTCAGTGTTGTTTGACTATTAACATTCTTCAAAATATCTTCCTTTGTGTTCTGCAGAAGAAAGAAACTCATGCAGGTTTGTCATGACATGAGGAAGACTGAATGATGAAGGAATTTTCATTTTGGGGTGAACTATCCCTTTAAGATGAATGTTGGCCTCCATGACATGTTGTCCACTTCATAAAAATGAAATAGTAAAGTGAGGTCCATTCCAAAATCACTTTTATTGTTTACACATTTTGGTGACTGAGCACATATGTGAAAGTCCTTGCCTGTCCATTGGATACCAAAATTAAAGAATACATTTCTGCTCTTTAACGTCACTCAAAGCGAACTTGTATTCAATTGCCATCTGAAAATAAAAAAGTGACAGTTCGTATGAATTGGTTTTCATGTACCCACATGGATTTGTTAATCTACCCATCAGAATAAAGTCCAGTTTAACCTGACAGAATGTGTTTGACAAAAGAGGAATAGTTAATGCAGCCGTTGGCATCTTCCTGTCCGGCCATGAGTCGGTCCACCTCATCCTCTGTCATCCTCTCGCCCAGCGTGGCCAGAACGTGCCGTAACTCCGCCCCCATGATGGTGCCGTTACCCTCCTTGTCAAAAACCCGCAGTCCTTCCACAAAGTCTTCAAAGTTGCCCTGATCCTTAGAGCGAGAGATGTGCTGCAGCATGGGCAAGAAGGTCTCAAAATCCACCATCTTGGTGTTCATTTCCTCCGGTCGGGGCTTTCCCAGGACCTTCAGGACGTCGGCGTTGGTCGGGTTCTGTCCCAGAGCTCGAAACACATCGCCGCACTGAGCGAACGTGATCTTCATCTCTCCTTTGGGCGTGCGGTCGAACAGCTGAAAGGCCTCTTTGAATTCCTCGATTTGGTCGGCGTTGTATTCCAGCGTGATGCTCTTGGGATCAAACGGAGGCTCTTTAGGGGGTTCGGGTTCTGCCGGAGGTGCCGGTTTGGGGGCGGCTGGAGTTGGCGCCGGCTCTTTCTTGGGTTCCGGTTTCTTGGGCTCCGGCTTCTTGGCTTCCACTTTCTTAGGGGCCATGATGAAGATCTTCCAGTGAAGTGGAGAACAGTAGGCTGGACAGGACCGAGCTTCTGTGTGCCCATTGTCTGCTAAAGCTTTTATATCATTTGACACCAGGGAGGAGAGATCAGTTGGTCCTGTAACGCACTATAAAAGGAAGAAATCCAAAATAGAGCCGGGAGCAATGGAGTCAACAATAAGCTTTTGTTCCCAGCTGCTGTTGAGGGTGACAGAGAGATGCCGGTCAAATCCCAAACCTGATCAAACAAACCCTCATCCTTATATAGTAAAAACACACTAGCCTTAAAAGACATTTCAACTTTTGAACATTTGTTGATCACATACTGATAAAACTTTAGATAAAAGTGTCTTTCAACTGCATAAATGTAAAATATACATCATTTCTACAGTGTTGGGTGTGAATATGAATAATAAACCATCCAGCATTCTCTGGTGTTTCAAGGGATGTCAATGCGATAGTAAAAGTGTCTTTAGAATAAATGTGCCCAAGGCAACATGTTGTACAGTATTTCATTTGTCCCTGCTCTTAAACATCCCGGCCCACATGTATAAAGCCACTCAGAGTACTATTTTACTCTTAAGTGTGTTAAGATTTTAAGAATTACATAATTTTACTCTTACAGTTAAGAATAAAGGCCAATAATTGGTAAGATTAGGTCTCAGCTGAAGAGGTCTCCCAACTTAGTAAAGAGGAACAAGATGGCAGTACAGAGGCAGATATCATGGACTTCCCAACAGATTAACAATGTGTTGGAATAATAGGATGACATATTAATGAAATATTATAATATTGTACAAATAGTTAAATCCATTTTTTTAATGATTGTTTTCACCTTTATATGTATAAAAAATATTTTTAAGATCGTTTGGATACCTCAGCAAATAAGACAGATTTTACAAATGAACAATACGGGGACGGAATATTTCCAGATGATTTTATTTCAGTGTTTCTTTTGAACTAACGGGTGTATTGGTTTGGTCATGCGCTCAGGAGACTGACTGGGATCAATATTGTGTTCATGTAGGTGTAATGTTGGGTGTCACAGATGTCAACACGGCCGAAACGACCCGGATCAGAGACCTCCGCTGTCACCGTCTGTGTGTCATGAACTACACGTGTCAGTTTGAGGTCACTTTAGCTGTTTTTTCCTCTCCTTTTCTGCAGATAGTCTCTTAATTCAATTGGTAAAAGATGAATTAATGAAGCTGATCTAGCACACGGATGGGATGGAAGCGAATCGCTAATCAATCGCCGCTGATATCATTTTTTGCACATCGTGCGATTCATCATTTTCGACGGAGCCAGTCAAAGCGTTGTCTTGTATAATTGCATTATTCATTTACCTCTGATGTATTGATCAGGCCGGTCCGTCTCAATCTCTCAAGGGTTGTGTAAGGGTTGAGAGGAGTCTACTGCTAGAGGTCAGCTGAGGTCACGGTGGTTTGACAGTTTATCTATGATGGTTAAACAGTCACTACCATGTGTGTTTGTGTGTGTGTGTGTCTGTGAGTGTGTATGTACACACCCTCGTTCTTCCTATACACCTGTCAACTGTAAACATACACAACATAATGAGATATTATTGGTATATTTCAGAGACAAGTGCTCTTCAAAAGAGATATTTTCATACGTTTATTTTGTAAACAAAAATTATGATAATAATATTCAATTCATTTGCATTCAAACTTTAAAACATACATGAAGACACTGTGTCTCGTTCAAATATATAAAAAACATGAATTGGCCATAAACTTTTGTGTATAGAATAACATGTCTATAAAGATTTGTGTAAAAACTATTTTCTTTTACCCACAACTACAGGAAAAAACACACCGCTCATCTGAACACTGTGAGTCATCTTGACCGGCAAGGTTTCATGTTTACAAATAAATTACATGTAAATAATATGATTCTATATGTACATATTACAAAAAAATATTTAAATCTTGATTTAACATAGTCCTTTGGCGCACAGATCATTTAAAATCATTTCCTCTCTTTTTGATTTGCATTTGTTTAAGAAAAAATGAGTGAATCAAATATTTCAAATGAATATTATGCTAAATTATTTACTCCCTTATATTATTTTCCTCCAAACTTACATATCGTGACTTAAAGAGATTATAATGAAATCATGAATATATTTATGCTTCATTTATCCATCATGTGATTTCCATATAAATTAGAAAATATATTAAAAACAACAAGAGAGTATTAATAAGTGTTTAATCACAATTAAATGAACAAAGATGTGCCAAATTATAAGTTTAATAGGTTAATTGTGTTAATACAGTAATACATCCGCGTCCACAGTTTAACGTCTTGTATATATCCCTTTAGGACCTCATGCAGCAGGAAGTGACATCATGATGAGAACACATCAGCACACACACATCAGTGAGTATTAAACATGGATTGGATGAATTGTAATATGTGTTGTTTGTGTGTTAACTGTGCCTGTCAGTAGAAAAATGAATCCATGGAGTGTGTCACCTTGAGGATTGATTTGTTGTGTGTGGAGTGCTGTTGTTTCCTCTCCTCTCTTGAGTTTCTGCAGTTATCTGCGACTGTGATGTCCAGGCCAGACGCCGAGCTCTTAAGCCCTCAGATAAGAGAAGTATGAGTGTGAGGACGGACGGCGGGCGATGGGACGAGAGCAGCTGAGGGCTCAGGAGATCTCGCCGACATGTTCACAAGGGTGCCATATTCTAATAAAAGAGCGGTCTGATCCGAGACTCAGATGTCTGGCAGATCTCTGATGTCACAGCGGAGCCGAACAATCACACTGCATGTACAGAGACCTGTCAATCTTCAAATCACTCTTTTGAAAGGAACCTTTCACAACAGAAAGTTTGTAGGTGACAAATCAGAAAGTTGTGTTTTTTTACTCGTATGATTTACTTCCTGCTATGCGTCTTTAGCTGCTGGATGATTTATCGTTGAAAATCACACAGAAACACATTTTTAGATTTTATTTTTTTCCCACACCGCACAACACAAATTTATTTCCATTTGTGAATGAATGAAGACACAACACAATTAAAGTATCGCTTTAACATAGAACGTTTTACATTTTATTGCAGCAATCGTGTTTTTTTGGCCCGGAACTAAATACATTCATTCATCTGCCCTTTCACAATAGCAAAACCAATACAGCAAAAAGCGTTTTCTCATTTACTCCAGACTGGACTCATTTCGTCGTGTCGTAATGAACAAATGTGCGTAGCCGGAACTGTTTTACGGACATCTGTACAAACAACGTAATTATGCGTGTAAATGATGAATGGCAGTCTCTTCTGTTTATTAATGTTTTACTTTCTTAATTACGCATGTGAACGTTGTCCTGCTCATTTGTATATTTTCTCCTGCCCCGTCCCTTCATTCCCATTGTAATAATAGAATCTGAAAAATGGCAGAAAGGAAAGTGCATTTCACAGTCTAGTGAAGCACGACAAGCCATTTGAAATTAATCAAAACATAATACAGTTACAGTGTGATAAAGTGCCTTGAAAAATAAGGCGGCCGGCGTCTCTATCTGCTTCTC
>CM017901.1:771081-801081 GCA_008369825.1 Triplophysa tibetana | reverse complement strand
ACCAGGGAGAGACAGAGAGAGAGAGAGAGAGAGAGAGAGAGAGAGAGAGACAGGGAGAGAGAGAGAGAGAGAGAGAGGGAGAGAGAGAGATGGAGAGAGAGAGAGACCAGGGAGAGACAGAGAGAGAGAGAGAGAGAGAGAGAGACAGGGAGAGAGAGAGAGAGAGAGAGAGACCAGGGAGAGAGAGAGAGACCAGGGAGAGAGAGAGAGACAGGGAGAGAGAGAGAGATGGAGAGAGAGAGAGACAAGGAGAGAGAGCTGCTTTATTTCTGCAGTCTGGCAGCTTTGGATGGTGTCTGTGAATCTGCTCTACCTGTTTATCCTACAGCGGCTTACATGGGGGTTTGCGCACAGCTTAGAGAAGCTTTTTCGACCGGCAGGCTGGATCGGGTGTGTTTACTCTTGGCCGTTTCATCCATGCAACACTAGTACCCTGCATTTCTTCAGACTCCCGAATGAAAGGATGAACTCACCTCTGATGTGCTTTCTTGTCTCATGGCCAGATTCCATAACCGCCGCTTGCCACGAATAGAATGCAAAGTACTCTGACAATATGTCTCAGGTTCCTTTCTCAGTGTTTTTTGACCTTCTGAATATGATGATTGTCAAACGCAACTTCAGCCAAATTAAAGACAAAATCAACAAATCGACGGTTAGAACATGTTATCTTAAATTAAACTATTGATCACCCTATGGGCTTTGTGTTGAAAATAAATGTTGTTGGTCAAAATGTATGTGCATTTTTCCAAGTTTCTTTGTTCTGGAAAAAGGTTCTTTAGACTCTCAAAGAGTAAGATTAAGAACCTTTAACTCTCAAAGATTTTTTTGTGAATTAATGATGACTTACATTCAATGATTCTTTATTTTTTAAACCTAAATGATTTCAAAACTGTTTGTCTCACACTAACTCTTGTAGCAGGGTTGAGCCTCATGAACACAGTCAACATCACAATATGAGTGCAAATAATGAGAAACAAGACTTTTTAAATCCATGGACATCTGATGAGTTTGATGAGGGATTTTGATGAAATTTAGATCATATTTGATGTAAAATGTCTTTTGATTCTCATGACAAAGAGACTTTTGCCTGAAACGCTTTGAGAAAAGCTGTAAGTGGGACATGAAATTGTTCCTGTGTTTGTGAAAAGTGTCGTCTGCAATCAGCTCTTTTATTTAAGGCTGTTATTTGTGTCTCGCTGTAGCTTCCAATATAACCGGCGTTTCTCTCGTATCGATTCCTGTTGGACGAACGTTCATACTATCAGTATGCGTTTGACTCAGCCGGAACCCAAGGAGAGCTAAATCAAATCTCATTATGCTTTAGTACGGCTTATTTTCTCTTTCATCTTTAAATGTTATTTCCCAAGGTAACCAACTTTTCGAATAAACCGAACGCCTCTCATGTGATAGAAGCCTTCACTGTGAATGCAGTATGACACGCTTATAGTCGTGATTGCTAATAATCATAATAACATTCATTCTTGATTTGATTTCCATTCTATGTAAATATACGAATGGGTCTGGAACAGGCCGAAAATAGCCGTATTAGTCTGAATAGAATATAGTCGTGACATACTGTTGGCATTAGCAACACACATGAATGCAATTCAAGCGTCTGTTTTGTTAATCTCGTCCCCAGGCTGACGCACAGTAATCTGCATTTGTGTTATTCATGCCAGTCATTCTCTAAACTGTGTGTTTGTGCATATACAGACATAAGAGAAAAACTCCCCAACACACTCTCATTCAGACTACACAACACATCTTCATATGCAGCGGTGATCAAAAGTGATTTCCAACTTTACACACGCGTGCCCTTGTGACTGTTCTGTCGTTGTGTTTGGACTGTAAACTGAAGTACAGCTATGAGAAGAGTTAAGAGAACACCCACAAAACACAACGAGTTTGTTGATACAAGAGTCAGAATGACCATCCAATGATAACTGATAACAGCTTTTCGTTCTTCTGTGCATTTTTTGTGCATTACAACACAACACATATTCCCTGATGTGCTGTATTTCACTTTTTGCCAAAAACTTTTGTCTGATAAATACCTTACAAGTATCAAAAGTAACACAAAATTATGATGATTATGCACCATACAACTCAGATTCTGATGGTTTAGTGAGACCTGAGAGGACAATAAGGCAAATATCGTCACTTTTGTACATGACGGTAAGTCTCAATATACTGTACAGAATTGAATGGAACATTTCACAGTTGAGTAAACATGGGCTAACTTTTTGGATGACTTTAGTTGTCCCAGTGTGTTATCCATTACCAAGATTAACCAGGGTTTTACTACTAATGAAACCAATGGAGACACATATTAGCCATGGCCAATCAACTCAATTGTTTGTTGTTTCAGCAAATTCAGTTTTAACGCCCTTAAAAAAATTCTGTGTTGTTATCACCCATAGTTGGGTGAAATATGAACAAACCTAACCGTTGAGTTTAAATGAACCGTTCGTCGGGTTGTTCAAACCCACTCATTTTCAAGGGTCAGTTAATATTAACTTTTGTGTGTATACCCAACAATGGGTTGAAACCAAAAACAGGTCATCTTGAGACCCCATGGTATGAGGTTTTCGGAGGGTCCCTGGTTGAGTCAGTGGAATATTTTCAGAGAAATGTTTGGAGCTGATGGCATTGCTGAAAGTAGACGTGTACAGTGACAGACCCACTGCGGTTCAGCAGCTGTTATCTGCAAATAAATTCTTGCACTCATCTCCCATTAAGGGGCCGATTTTTATTGAAGTAAACATCATGTATGGGCAGAGCAGCTGGGTGTGATACATCACACAGAACGAGGGCGTTATTAAAGGACTGATGAAAGACGCCTTCACTGCTGGATGTTTGCTTCCCTCTGGAGATCAGGGGAAAGACGGCGTCTCACGCTGACATCGCCACAGGCTCACTAACTCCTCGTAAAACACACACACATGATGAGTTCATCTCTGAGCTTCATTGTACACTCACACATTCTTCCTCTTTTCACAGCATTTACTGTTATGCATATTTATTTATTGTCTGATATTGCTGATCAATGTCATATGCTGCTTAAAAATCGACATTTAGAAACCATTTAATATGCCCCGCCCCTCAGCTGAAACAGGGAATATGATTTGTTTGGAAATATCCCGTCCTACCTGTCTTTTTTTCCAGATTTTATGAATATAATGTTGATTTCAAGAATAATATTAATGTTGTTAGTTTGGAGTTCAATGAGAGCTTTACTCTTGGGTAACCTCAGAACTAAAGGATCACAAAATGAATATAATTATAACATTAAAACAATTACAGTGTTGTTTAATCATTGAATTGTGATTGTTCACATTATATCACAGAGCATTGCCTCTCTTTCCAAACAATTTACTTTCCTTCTTTTCTTGTGATGGGTTAAAATGTTGCGTTAAACTTTTTTCAGTTTTCCAATAAGGTGCAGAAATATGTTGGACTGTAATCTGCTCAGTGTTGAGCAGAAAAAGCTACTGTGCTCAGAATAGACAATGTGAGGATTATGTAAATACAGACCTTCACTGCATGAGCTCCAGTGACGATGAGAAAACAAAAGTCTCTAGTTATACTTTCTGTCTGATTCATGCACATGCCGCACTTCCTGTCTGATTCATTCACGCTGCGCTTCCTGTCTGATTCATTCCCACTGCACTTCCTGTCTGATTCATTCCCACTGCACTTCCTGTCTGATTCATTCACGCTGCGCTTCCTGTCTGATTCATTCCCACTGCACTTCCTGTCTGATTCATTCCCACTGCACTTCCTGTCTGATTCATTCACGCTGCGCTTCCTGTCTGATTCATTCCCACTGCACTTCCTGTCTGATTCATTCACGCTGCGCTTCCTGTCTGATTCATTCCCGCTGCATTTCCTGTTTGATTCATTCACGCTGCGCTTCCTATCTGATTCATTCCCACTGCACTTCCTGTCTGATTCATTCACGCTGCGCTTCCTGTCTGATTCATTCCCACTGCCCTTCCTGTCTGATTCATTCACGCTGCACTTTCTGTGCGATTCATTCATGCTGCATTTCCTGTCTGATTCATTCCCGCTGCATTTCCTGTTTGATTCATTCACGCTGCGCTTCCTATCTGATTCATTCCCGCTGCATTTCCTGTCTGATTCATTCACGCTGCGCTTCCTGTCTGATTCATTCCCGCTGCATTTCCTGTTTGATTCATTCACATGCTGCACTTCCTGTCTGATTCATTCACGCTGCATTTCCTGTCTGATTCATTCACGCTGCGCTGACTGTCTGATTCATTCACGCTGCGCTGACTGTCTGATTAATTTACGCTGCATTTCCTGTCTGATTCAATCACACGTTGGACTTCCTGTCTGAATGTGATCAATTAAGTTACACAGGGTCTGATGTTGGGCTGGCGGATATACGTCAGTGAATGTGTGGAGCATATGGTCTCGCTCTGATAGAGGAATAAAATCAGGAGAGATTTCTGAGGATAAATTGAATGTTTGACAAACGTTTTCCAAACACACACCTTCTACTTTTTAATTTCAAAGAGAAACATGAAGCTTTTAAAGTGAAGCAGTTTTTCATCAGCAAGATCTGTATGACATACTGAGGTAATAAATATGTCATAAATAATGTTTATTGGAGTGTTTTGAGACATTATGCTGTTTTATATCAAATCTAAAGAGACAGGTGAAGTGTTTGTGGAGTTTCCATCTGATGGTCATCATCACCATAGCTAACTGTGATGTTCTCTCACCATCTTCTAATGGACTGGACCGCAGTGATGCAGAGCTCTGTCCTCGAACACACCACTGACCGACTGCACTGTTGAAGACACACAGACACACATGTATGTATTGTAAAACACAAAACACTGGATTTTAGGAATATCAAACATGCTGTTCTTCAAGATCAGATGAGACTTTCCCTCACACACTGTTCCTAGTTTGAGAGGTCTGATTTGAACCCGAACTGGAGTCCACAGCCCCGGAGGTACAGTTGAGTTGAGGTTTGTATTGAGCACCAGTGGCAGGACTGGATAATGAGACAACGCAGTTTATTAGACTCATAGAAACTCTACATTTCCCATCTAAACTCTACTAGTGCCTGACTTCATGTGGTAAAATATTCTAAGAAAGTTTTCTAAAGACAATTTTCCAAACACAATGCATGTATGAAGAATGCATAATGAAATAAAACTGGGAGATGAAAATAGATGTTCAGTTCTGCTAGTCGACCTTTTTTAACACCATGTTTAATGTTTGTATGGCTTTCCTGTGGCTCAGTGGTCAGAGCTTGGCACTAGTCGTGTGTTTGATCCCAGGGATTGCACATAATTAGAAACAAATGTACAGTACAATGCAATGCAGGTCGTTTTTGATAAAAGCGTCTGCCAAATGCATAAATGTAAATGTTAAAGAGAGGCAGATTTCTTTTACTGGTGGGTAAGATATGAAACCATTATGTAAAGCTCATGGACCGCCCTCTCGGTCAGGTGGTAGACGTGTCTTTCTCTGAGCGCTGTGTGCCGGTCCGGTCAGCTGTTATTTTATTGAGCTCTGGACACACAAACTGGTGTTTTATTGCCTCTCAATGTTTTATGTGCTGTTAAAAGGTTATATTGAGAGTTTATGTGCTGTTCGCTGGACACCGAATATGTGACGGTTTGCTTGGATTGACACCATTAGATTTTATTATCAGTGTCTGATAAGATGACATATCTAATGTGCTTATAGTGATCTACACAAACACATAACCTTAAACATTAAACTCTCGAGTTAGTACTGCGGATGTGAATAATAAATCCTGATGTTTGTTTAAGAGTGACAAACACGGCTCAAACTTTACTTAGTGCAAGTGGTTGAGACGCTTGGACTGCATTCTGCCGCGTCTCTAATGACTTCAGGTCATAAGAGAGAGACACACAGACACAGAAAGTGTGTTTTTGTGGAGAATTGTGTCGCATTTGTCAGCACGGCAGGTCCCCGGGCCGCGTGACAGCTCTCCAAATGAAGCTATTCTAGTTAGTCCACCAATTACACTGGTAGCCCTGCTTGTACCACACGCCTAAAAATACTCAACGTCTGACTTTGCCCAGCAGCAACAAGACACAAACTGCAGTTCTGCTGTCAGGACGCTGTAAAAGTGAATTCCATTCTGGGCAAACACAATTTCATGCAGACCAGTCACAGGTTATAGAAGAAACCCCAGACAAACACGATAACACACAAAATAATGTAGAATGTCAGGTTATTATGTTAGTTTAAGTTTTAGATTAAAGGATCAAGATTTAGATTTGAATGAATTATTTGAGTTTCAAGGTTTGGTTTAAATGATGCATCAGCTCAGTGTTTGCAGTGATCTTATTTGTTTGCTTTAACTTTTGCACTAAGTGGGTCCAAAAAGTGGCAACCCGGTGTGTTGATGCATCACTAAAGGAGGGAAAATAGACAGAAAACAGATAAAAATGTCAGAAACCCGGCGTTGTTTCTGAATGCTTGTGCCATGAGGTAAGTAAATAACACAGTCTGAATCTCAAATGAATATTAACATTTATTCATTTAGCGGATGCTTTGACTTACAAGTGAAAGAGTATTTAACTATTTGCCTTAAAGGGGCCGTTCCCCAAAAATTGAATTCTCTCATATTCTCTAATCATTTATTCATCATCATGTCATTCCAAACCTGTGTGAATTTCGTTCTTTTTCACAACACAAAAGAAGATATTTTGAAGAATGTCGATGATCAAACAACACTTCCATCTGAACACAAAACCACGGAGACATTTCTCACAATGACTTCTTTTGTTCTCCACCGAAGAAAGATTCAGGATTAAAATGAAATCTTTTTTATGGTGAAGTGTCCCTTTAAGAGGCTTGGATAAGCTTCAGTGTCTTTCTGCTGTAATGAGCGTCTGTGCACCGGCTCTTGTGTGTGTGTGTGACATTAATTGGGTCAAGTGTTTTCATGCGACCGCTGTGCTCCAGCACCTGTGTGCCGGGCCTGCGGTGACCCGTCCTGAGAGCTGTCCGTCATTCACAGGTACAGCCAAGTGTGAGGGGTGGAGAGTGACCTTCTCTGACCTGTCTCTCTCACGGCACGGTAACAAACACGCAGCCACAGGGCCGGCTGCATCTGCCTGCCACAATCCCCTCCCTGCGACCGATGGAGTCCTCGTGTGATGGGTTATGACAGATCCATTACTCATAACTGGTTGATGGGCATTTGTGTGGCATACGATGAATAATGAGGGATGAATCATGCTGAGCTGGAGCACACGGGACATTTAGAGAACGGATACAAATGCTTTTCAAATGTCTTTTTGAGTCTGAGAGGTTTACAAAATAGTGCAGATGGATGTTTGAATGAGAAGTTGTGATTGGACCGTTGGATAAAATACTGTTAAGAATGTGCTGTTGTATGTAAATAAGGAGGTAAGAGACATATTAAGATGAATAAACACAGATGGCAGTACCTTCAATTTGTGGAACTTATCTAAACAACTTCAGTCCAGAATAGTCTCCAAATCTAAAAGAATATTGTTTTTTTTGTACTTTTGTACCTTTTGTGGATAAACATGTTCACTTTAATACAAAGTTGTGCTTAATTTAATAGTGCTGCTGTTTGTCATTAGACTTTAATATATTACTGGTGATCGTACAGATACTGTATATCTTCAACTGGTCAAACTGGTTCCTGGAGATTTTTCTCACTTTCTTCATTTCACATTATCAAAGCAGAAACATTAAAGCTCACATGTGACTATTGAACTCCAATAACCTTGACAATATCAAACTTTTAAAATCAAATCAAACACATTCTTCCGTCTTATAAATATTCAACTTCACAAACTAAAAAATAAACCCGCTAACCTTTACATGTAACCATGGTAGCAAGCCGTGGTCATAATAACAACTCAAATTCAGAATTAATATCCTACCAGTTTTCCTATTTAAATCAACTTTTGTGTACCTTAAGACGTGTTTCTACTTCATTTCAGAGAGGTGCTTTTGAAGACGGAAGCAGACTTTAAAATCAAGTATTAATTTTCGCTCCTAGCGGATAATTAGAAACACACGAGAGTCGTTTCTGAACAGGATTATCTATAATGGCGCCTTGTTCAATGAATGACTCATGTCGTTTCTTAAACATTCCTCCTGGACGGATGCTTTTCTACTCGTGATGACCAGATGAAGGCCAGAAGAGGCCGTAATGCACAGAGCCAGAATAGTTTTACCGAAAAAACACAAACTCTGTTGTCAATGGCAGAAATGACAAATAATGCACAATTATCACACAATTACATTTGGCAGATGCTTTTATCCAAAGCGACTTACATTGCATTACGCACTTGACATTTATACATAGGTTTTTGCAAACCCCTGGGTTCGAACCCTCAACCTTAAGTTGTTAACACAATGCTCTTACCACTGAGCTACAGGAAAGCTGTAACGCCCATTCATTTAATGCATCAGATCAAATATTGTCTGTTGAAACTTAAACAATAGCTGCTAGAAACCAAACATAGAAAAATACATCTTGTGTAGTGTATGGTAGTGTTAATATCTCTCTTTTTATTTTGATAAAGGTTTTTGGGTGCATTTAGAAAGAGGTTGTGTAACCCATCCCACAATTCTCTTTTCTGAAACAAGAGTGTGGTAGTGTCACAGAAGCAGGTAGATATAAATAAATAAGTGTCTGATGGGTATATTTATCAGCCTCCTCACATTAAACTGCTTTAAATGAATGTGGATGGCAGCGTGGTGTCATCTCCAGGAGCTCTTTGCAGGGAGGATAATTCTGTCCCCGGGGAGCACGAGTACAAAAGCCTTGTTAACGTTCAGAGAAGAAACTTTTACTGGTGCCCACTTTTATGACTTTGTGCTCTACTTGAGAAGACAGAAAGGGCCTTTTCTTTACTTTTGCACAATGCATGTGAATCATATTTAAAGATGCTGTCATGGTATTCATATAGAGTGGGCAGGACTGTATTTCTTCATTTACACATGAATATATTGAGTTACGATGATTAAGATAATCTTCTGTCAAAACTATTAAACATCATGAAGTGAGATGTAAAGTGTGTTCACTGTTGGGTGTAACTAGTTACTAAGTAGTGATTTATTGTAATTTAATTACTTTCCCCTTGAAAAAGTAAAACAAAGGATTACTCTACACTCTAAAAGTAGGGCACAATAAACTGTATTAATATGACACAGTTTTCCTTTTTTTTTACAGTTTATTTACCTGTTTTTACATTTTGAACAGCATTAAATTACATTTTAGCATAAATGGAAATGTCCGTGAAATAAAGGTAATTGTACTGGTCATTTTCTGCCAGTACTTTATCCATTTTTTTACGGATTTATTTTACAGTGAAACGTTTCCTGTAATTTAATCACAGTTTATGTAATTAAACTAAATATTGTGTGTGATATATATGTGTGTGTGATAGTGGCATTGACATCAAAATTAAATGTCTAGCTTTAAAATCTCTGCGTTAATGTATAATTCTCACATTTGTATTAATTTGGTCGGTTTATGTGTAAACAATTTTATGCAGTTTTATATTATTGATTTGAGTGAATTAAAAGAGAGATTTTTCATGTCTATCCTTGAATCACTTAACTTATCAAGGTCGATGTAGGATAAATAAATAAGTAATTGTATTCTAAGTTACAATAAATAAAAAAGGAAAAAACAAATCTGTGTGATTTGATCTGATGCAATATAATGTTTTAGTCCTGCCCATCACATCACACGGGTGTATTGACAGTGATGTTATGGTGATAAAGTGTTGGGTTGTTTACTCTTTATAACAGCTGGTAACTGTATATCCAGCCAGTAATTAAATAGATTTTCTTGTGAGTATTATTATGTGAAGTTCAGACGTCTGAATCACACAGTCATGTAACATTCTGATCTTGAAGCGCCGGCGTGACATGAACGCTCCAGTTTCAGACAGAACTTCGAAGCGTCTTCTGCGAGGTGTTGCGTTCGGCTCCCATCAGATATTAAAATACACTCATTAGCCAGATTTTATGTGCGGATCATAAGTGCCTGTAATTGTCGGAAAGTAATTGGTTGCTAAGCAACTGTTTAAACTTCCCTGTCGGTTGTGTTATTTTGGCTGTGTGTGTGCAGGAGATGTGAAGTGACTCATACTGGCTGTATGAAATGATATTTCCCGAGTAGGTCATCGCTTCCAGAGACTCGCCGTGACTGTAGCCGTAATTAACCGGCGGTTAGATTCATAAAAATATAACGATATGACACGTGCCGTCGCTCCAGACACTTAACCTTTATCCTCAGGGTTAATTGTGTTGTGATATTGTTTGCAAAGGAAAGTGATATGCTGTGAAATATAGGGCTGTAGCGATATATTCACGCGCGGTATACCATGATAAAAATATGTATGGGATGTAGAGATGTGACGGTTTTAAATATTTTTCTGTTTTATTCCTATTGGTTGAGAATGTGAATGCGTTTATTCGTTTTTTTATTATGTGCTTTTATTGCTTGAAGAGGTTCTTTCTTACGGTTTAGCTTTCCTAATTCCTTAATGTTCATTTTATGTAAAATTGAGGGACTATTCAGTTGTTACTAATTTACTTTATTATTATTAATAAAAACGAATAATATTATTATTAGTAGTAGTATTATAATAAACATTATAATGAATACAATAATGAAATTAATAATAACAATAATAATAACAATTTGCCTATTATTTACTTATTTTTTGCTTTATTATTATTTACTTAAATATTATTTATACATTTTAATTATGTACTGGAAAGTTTTGAAAAAAAATGATATAGTGACACATATCATAACGTCAACCCAGTGTTGTATTCAATCATGAGCTTTGTCTTTACCCACCTGATAATGATAATATAATGTAATATCAATACTAATACGTTCTCTAAACGTTTAACTAATTATAGTAACTGATTCTTTGGTGTTTTGAAGATGTCACCTCGTGCAGACTTCTGCTTTGAAACACGAAAATAAGAACCAGCAGTGTTGGACCTGCCAAGCCGTTTTTGGCCCGTTACAATTTACAAAACGCTTCATTTGAAGCACAAATGTCTTCACACCAGAAATATGAGTCCTGCGGTTTATAATGTTCGCACTCGTCTGATTTCCTCTATGTGAGATGCAACTTTCTTCACCGAAGGCGTTTGAGATGCATTGATCCCCGAATGATTGGAGCTGTCCGGACTTGAGAGCAACAGAACACGCCGGCAGCGCTGGACTCCCTCTACAGCTGCTTTCTCAAAACACAACGTCCAGTAAACACTGTAGCATGATAAGTTCAATCTAAAATTTCAGCTGTTTTCCGTGTTTTATGCTGTAAAACATGGCGGTTTTTGCTTATTCCTCTGTAGGTGTGGAGGTGGTGACCTCTTAGAAAACCACGGCCGGGTTCTTTATCTCCTGAAGGCTCTTTAGTGGTTTTCTTTAATGGCTTTTTTCTACGACATGCGCTCTCGAGGGAATAACAGCTATGATGGATTTCTTCCATTTGTAAATTGAATGTAAGCTCATGAAGGCCGAAGCCTTTCTTTAGTTACTTGTGTTCTTCTTCAAGGACGCTTCTCCTGAAAGCTCTTTTCATCAGGATATTCTGTTTTTCACTTTATTAAGCTCATTTTTTAAATTTAAATTACAACATAATTAAATCCTTGAATAATATGTCCTTTATTGTGATTTGAAGATTGTTTTGAACCACGTCTCGTGATTTACGCTCGTTCCTTCAGTGAACTCTTCGCACTTTGAGAAAGCAAAGTTTTCTTAGGTTTTGTTTGACTAAAGTTCTGCTAAGGCAGCACCAGAGGAGAAGCTGTAATAACAGCCGACAGAAGAATTCACCAGCTTCAGCTTTATGTGCTCGGAGGAAACAGGATATTTTTAGGAAACACTCACTGTATGTCACAACGCCAAAGCACAGGGATTTGTATCCTTTAGGAAGGTTCTGCAGATATTTGTTGCATCTCAGGGATTATTTTCTAGCAGGGGTTTGTATTGTGTTATACATATTTAAAGGAACAGTTCATCCAAAACCACAATTTTTCATCATTTACTCACCTTTAGATTGTTCCAAACCTGTAAATATGTCTATGTTCTCTCCCCCCATAGTATATATTTTCCCTACTATGGCAGTAAATGGGGAATGAGCTCTGTTTGATTACTGACATTCTTCCAAATATCTTCCTTTGGGTTTGGCAGAAAAAATAAATGTATACAGGTTTGGAAGAACCCAGGGGTGAGTAAATGATGACAGAATCTTTCAGTTTCGTATGAATCGTCTCTTTAAATTTGTAACAAATGTTTGTTTGGTGCAAGTTGTGACATATGTCTTTTCTTACAATGTATGGGTAAATAATTTGATTTAATGATTGTTTGATTGAAAACCATCTTATGAAAGATTTAATGGGATATTTTTGTTGCTGTGCCATTTATCAATCTAGAGAGTTTCAATCTTTTATCCATCTAACAGTTTCCAAACATTCAAACTTCATGCATAAATAAATTGGGATTTCAGCATCCGTGGTTAAAAACATAAAATATGTTCACAAAAAGAATCACCAGTAAGTCCCGCCCATTTCCACCATCTGTGACAATTTACCCCACGTGACAGGCAGCACCTCCTGCCCTCAAACACACCCTGTAAAGAATGTATTTCTGTTCAGGTGAATATGAGAAGTGTGCGTGTAATGCCTGTGAGTTGTAATGAGCGTTCAGATCTGGTGTAGCGCTGAGGTCTCTGTTATGTGATGTTGAGATGCGTCAGCTGTCAGAGGTGAAGCGCTTGTCTTTTCTCTCCCGCGCTGCGTGGTGTCACCATCACAGAGAAAACACAGCGTCTCTACGACTCGTAGCCCAGCGCAGATTCAACAGCACCCAGTGTGAGAGCTGGCAGGAGCGCTCGGGTCCCGCTGAGCTCGGGGATGTTCATCTGGGCATGTCGCCTCCTGTTCCAGCCTCACTGACATGTCTGTCTGTTTCACTGTGAGATGCTTTATTTGAGAGGACAGTGACTCAGCCTCCACCTCTCTCTGTGTTCAGCAAGAGGAATTAATGGCTTGATGCTAAATTCTCTTTGTCAAACAACCAAAGATTTTAAATCTCTGAATGTGTCTTTCATCGGCACAGCACAGTTTGTGACAAGACAAGTTTATGTCCAGGAGTGTCCTGTAATATCACCTGTTTGTGACACACCTTAAGCATTGTAGAAAAGAATAAAAAAACAGGCAACTGCGCTCATCTAGTCGTTCCATAACATCATGTTTAATTTGTCAAAACTTCATGTCTCCTTTATAATCACCGCTGGTCACCCTATAGCTGTGTAAAAGGCCATTTCTATTCTTTTTATGAGGATTGTTCATTTTTGTTCAGGCTTCAGGGAGTATGGAGGACTTGAGTGATCAAAATCTCATAAAGCTGGCAGAGTCATTTTCCCTTAATCCATTAGGCATTCAATTTAGCCTGAATAATGAAGCGATCTCGCCACTTTTCTGCATGTTGCATGTCCACAGTGTAGTTCAATTCTTAGTGTGCAAATAAAACAGTATTTACACTTGGAAAATGGGAGAAATGTTGTCACCAGTTCAAAGAATGAAGCAAAATGATAATTTTACGTAAACTTGTACCTTCGAAAAGCTAATTCAGAAAATAATTTTGGCGCTACCTCTTCATTTTTGTCCGTATCTACTTGTGCTTCCAACAGGTGGTCAGCCATGTTGGATTTTGTCAAAAGTGCATGCGGTGAACTCTTAAACGCCAATCCTGAAGGATTCGTGTGATTGTCACCAAACATGATAAACATTTTCCTAAATAATTAAAGATGAATAAGTGCGAATAGATTTTTTTTTTAAATCTCACAAGGTTGTTGCCATGGTGAGACAAAAAAGTCATATGTTTCATCATGTGGTCTGATCATATAGCGCCATCTACTGGAACCAGGAAGTATGTCACTTGCAACAAACATTTGTAGAACCTCCGTTGCCAGGGTGTTGCTATGCAGCAATCAAACGTTGCAGGATGCTCTACATGTTAAACTGAGAGTTAAAGTTTCATTTTAATCTCAAGTGTGATGCTTCACTGCAAAAAAAGACGTTTTTCCTTAGTATGTCTTTGTTTTACACTACAAATGTCTAAAAAGTCTTGAATCAAGATGCATTTCTTTGATTTTCCTCTAAAGCAAGACCAAAATACTAAGTAAGAAAGTAATTTTTGGCAGTGTTTTTATAGTTAACACTGGTATTTTAATGAAAACTGTCTTGTGTTTTTCAGACGCTGATGAGATTCATATAATCGTGATACAAATGAAGAACTCATCAGAGAGCTCAACTCTCACCATTAATCCTTCCTTTACCTTCTGCATTGACTTTAAGGTGCAAATGAAATGGCCGCAGGGTGTGTGTGTGTGTGTGTGTGTGTGTGTGTGTGTGTGTGTGTGTGTGTGTGGGTACACGCTGTCACTCAGACGAGACTGAAGGGGTTGAAGGGCAGATTAGTAAACGCTTAGGGGACGCGTTCTGTTTGCTGTCAAATTCTTCAGACATTTCCCTCAAGCCTCTCCAACGCATCTGTTTATTCTGCACAAGTGGAGGATGCCCGCAGGGAGATTGTATTGCTCAGATGTTGCTCTTTCAAAGTTCAGGAGAATTAATCGAGTTCTTAGCTGCGTTTCAGTTGTCAACTTCGTCTCAGTTGGTTTTGCGTAAAATGGGAAGAATAAAAATAGACGCGTGTGAGACAATTGTTGGGATACAGTAGGAGCACGGAGGTGTGTTTGAGTTCACATATTCTGAAATATGTTGGCAAGTCGTGAGACATCACGGAGACACGTTTGAGATTGCCATTTGTGTCACTGACTTTAGTAGAAACAAATTAGATTTATTTTTTGTTTCAGTGAGTGTTAAAGTTATAGTTCACCCAAAAAGCAAAATTCTTTCAAATTTGATTTAAAAATATACATGTGACGCTCAATGAGTTAATAGCCCCACCCACTTGAGATTTATGGCTCCGCCCACCAGTAATGAACATTTACGCATTTTGCAGATGCTTTTATCCAAGGCGAATTACATTGCATTATGATAACCGTTTGTTTCTTACTATGTGTCATCCCCTGAGATCCAACCCTTTGGCGTTGCTAGCACCATCCTCCAACCACTGAGCTCCAGAAAAGACCATACCATATAACAGCTGTGTACTGTTGTTAAAAGCATAAATGATGTCATTATGTCATGATTATTTCTGCTCCGTGTCTCAAACGGGTTCGGCCATAATGAACGAGGCATATTTGAGATGGAGACGAGTGGCTGGATGTGTGTGACAAGCACTGCGTGATTTGTACAATGCGTTTCTGCCGCTGGTTGTCGTCTCATTGTTCTGAGCTCTTTACTGGATGGAGAGCTGGTTACACAAGACCCTTAGTATAAGATACAGGCCTGTCGGGCGGTCCGCTATTACTGTGCACTGTTATTTTTTGCTTCTGGTAATTGGCTCCTGTCAGAGTGTCTGAGCAGACAACAGGAAAGAAGAAGTTTGGCCCTTATTAACCGAGTCGTACCGAGCCGCCTGAGAGATTAGTCAACAGGAGGACTCGTCTCTTCTGAGAGACTCGCTCAGTTTTCAATAAGCAACGCAGAAATCCACTAATGAGATGAATTTGTAGATGTTCACCATTGATGGATTCTGCAGGCGGTGGAATTTTGAAGAGTAGTTTATGGAATATGACCTTGTTATTTACTCATCTTTACATAGTGTGTGTTTTTTTGAGGAGCACCAAAAGTGAATATTTGAACAATTTTTTGTTTTCTACATCAACGGGCTTGACAGAGATTTGTGTCTCTCTTTTGAAAAATTTATTTTATTTTATACTTTATTTCAATTATCATTTATAATATTTCATTTAAAAAGATAGATAAAATTACATTAGCAAAATATTTAGTACATATGTCATTTTATTATTTATTTTTATTCTCCCATGTAAGTTTTTTTAGCTCAGTTTAAATTGTTTTTGTATTTTATTCAATAATTGTATTTACCTCAACTTAAACTTTCTAATAACTTTATTGCTAACGTATCATTTAAAATGTTCGTGCAGTTTTAGTTGATCAAATAATATGTATTCCATTATTCGATTTGTTTCAATGAGTTCATAGTTTTAGTTCTCAATAGTAAATGAGAAGGTTAGGAGGGACATACTTCTACTTTTAGCTGTAAAATGTGTTGTTGTATTTTTCTGAAAGAAAACACATAAGAATTGTGTATTTAATATGTGACGGGTGTTTTTGGGGTTTGATCTCCTGGGCAGATGGCTGTAAGAGAAAACAGCGTGAGTAATCATATGTGCAGTAAATGCTGCTGTTAAGAGTCCTGTGGATTGACTACAGATGGCACTTCAGACTCAACACATCCACTATCAACACATTGAACTCATGTAGACACTCTGTAAACTGAACATGAACTGAATGTTACAATGCATCTTAAATATTACACTGTGATGTCATTAATGATGTCATTAATCATGTGTTTTGACCTTTCTGTTTCAGGCATCTGCTCGCTGGTTTGGAAATCTGTTTTGATAGTATCACATACAGGGGTGAACACTGTAAAAACTTTAGTCTCTGGAAGATACCAGAGTCATTTTGATGAATATTAAGGTGTATAGAGTCATGTTTAAGAGTTTAGTGAGCTGTTGTGTTTTTATGCACCTGTCTCTCTCCTTTGACCTCGGTGTATTCTGCACATGTGTTGAACTCATTGCCAACAACTCACTTCAGACAAAATCCAATTATATGAGAATATTCAATGATGTTTCCTGGAGAGCGTGCATGATAAAAGCTTATAATTAAGCAATACCGGATGCAGAGAGCCATGTGTGTTTTATTCTGCCATTTCACCATAAAAACCATTCTGTGTGTGCCATTAATGTGAAGCCAATGTTTAAATCACTGATCATTGTAAAAAATACCATTTAAAACAGACATTACCGCAGGGGTGCAATAAATATGCAGTTTAATCCGTTGTTTGTTGAAATTAATCGTGATTAATCATTTGACGGCCCTAGTTATGATATAGATCAATATGGCTCTTTGTACATAATTACAATTAATTTGCCCTTAAATTATAAAGTTCTTCTCACATTATTCTTGGTGGGTGTTTCGGTTTTGGGTAAATCGTCATAATGCCGGTGATTCTCTGAGATGAGGGAGTTCAGCATCTAAATCCATTCTTTTATTCAGCAAACATCCGAACAAAACACACAAGAACAGAATTAAGGCTCCACATGGACCAGAGAGACGTCAATGACAAACACAATGAATTAAGTAGAACGCTGAAAACAACCGGTGAGGCAATGAGGAAGAGGAACAGAAGACAGAACACCACACAGTGAAAAAGTTCATTTAACAAAAGCACAAAGACTCATTTCAACGCTTTTGTGATACCAATGCTAGGAAGTGAAAAGATGTTTTGAAAATGAAATGATTGATGAATTTGCCTGTTGAGAAAGATCCGCTGTTGTTAAGAGATCACAATTTTCAGTTGTATGAATGATTCTGTTGAGTTGTTATTTCTTTTGTATTACATGTTGCATAGTTACGATTGTGTCTCCATAGTTTGAAGAGTTTAATATGCGGACGTGACTTTTGATTGGTTGCGTAATAATAATGGGATATTTTTTATATTTATTTACATGTTCCCTGGACGTGAAAGTTGACACACATCTGACAAATGTAATAACTATCCTCATTTCGTGAATGTTCTAGTTTCTCTTGCTGATCTGGAGGTTTCCGGCGGGCTGTCGGGCTTCTTTGGGTTTGATTGAAGCCTCTCTACAGAACACAACTGAAGGATAAACTTAGCAGTTGATGTTTGTGATCTAGCGTGGCGTTGATACAAGAAGACTGTGAAATGAAATGGAGTCGACCGCCCAATGTCCCATTTCTCAAAGAGATTTAATTGGCCTGAAGATAATTATAGCCGAGCTGAGACACAAACTCTGCCATCAGCACTGTTGGCACTATACAACACCATGAGTTGCACACATTTCTATCATTATTATTATCTCCTGAATTTGTCGGATTCTTCCTTCTTCTTGGCTGACAGATTGTGAGATTTTATTCAGATTTGAGAAATATTTCTGATTATCAAACACTTGTCAATGGCGGTGTATTGTGTGCATGTATGTTGTAGTGAATTCAATGAGGAACAGAATTATTTAAACACTATTCTTCATCAAATATGTAAGAATTATCATGAGCTTTGATCACAATTATAAGTAATATTTTCTCCACCACCCTTTGTAAGGGAAACAAATATCAATCCAAATTGGGATGAATTTAATTAATAATGATCAATTATAATTATCTGGATCAAATTCATGATTTGGGGAAATCACTTAGCATTACGAGCAGGTAGCAAGAATCGCCATGTTTAGGGACTCCGGATTATGAGCATGAACTACAAACAACATCACGTGTGAAATAAAACAGGACTTTATTATCTAGACTAGACACATACTAATCTAACATACACACACATACAGTTAAGCATTAGAAGATGGTTGAAGTTGAAACAGAGAAGAACAGAGCATGGATTATGGCAGTATATGATATTCAGAAGATCAATAGCCTGAACTAAACATCAGTTTCTTCTTGTAAAGGACCTTTGTTAAAAGGATTAATGATGCCCTATGCATCCATGAATAAGACTAAGTTTGATACTTGCACGTCCTGCCCATCAAAAGAAAGAAAGAGTCCTGATGCAGTTTGTTAAGGCTCCAGTTGATCTTGGCTGAAAGTGATCAGAGAGAACCAGTTTTATGCAGAGGATCTGTATCTGGAAAGACGAGGCTGCAGCCTGGCACAAACTTATGGGTTAAAGGTGAAGTCTTCTTCTAGTCCATCCTTTGGAGATGCAGAACGCAAAGAAGAGCACACATAGAGAGAAAAGGAAGCGCGAGGAAGAGAGAGAAAGAATCTTCTCGTGGTCTGTTTTAAACTGTAAGGATGTCACATCCTACAGACGTGACTGGTCCAATCAGGAGATGGCAACTTTGGAGGGAAAGTTAATTGTCTTTGTCTCTCAGATGGTGTTTTGCATGTGAAAGCTGATTGGATGTTCAATAAGAAGACTTCTAAGAGTTTGATAAAACTAATACGAAAAGAGTTACCAAAACACAACAAACATCAACATAAAAGACATCACAAATATAGCTTATAGACACCAAACATGATCTAAATATCCTCTTGGTTAAATGAGTTTCTACAAATCTAATAATTCCAGTATTTAAACACACATTCATGGATACTTTGGATTAATGTTTAAAACAGACATGAACATTCATACATGGAAATGTTATAAAGGAATATATGTACATTTCCATATAAATGCATTTAGTTGTATGTCTGTCCCCAAAGTGAGTAAAGAGAGTTCAGCTCCCTACATTCCATTCGGTCGTAAAATACTCTGTCTTGATGGATTGGTGTGAGTTGCTATGGTCACCAGAGATCTTGTTGACCCTTGGTGTAAGTTACAGATTGGGGGTAGTCCCCAAGCGACTAGGTCACCGGTGGGGTGAGGGGTGTCGCTGCAATATTTAAGAAATTGAATTAGTGAATTAGTCTGATCGGTCTCAGGTACTACAATGTTGTATATATCTCTTAAGAAGTTTGGATTGTGTTCTCAGTTTTTCTCACATCATCAGATTGGTTCATAATTTTCTCAGCCTGACACGTATGATGATATTCTTCATATCAGTAACACACATGAGACGATCTGTTCATGAAGCGTTCAGTTCATCAGGTGTTAACGGTAGATATATTTCAGCGCTGCACACAGGACCAGATGGCTAATTTCATCTTCTTCCGATGTAAACATTCTTAACTTTTATGAAGAACGGCATCTTTACTAGAGTTTGCGTTTGAAAAACGTCTCTCACTTTGATTAATGATGTCAAAACAGAAAGCGATGCAGAAGAAGACGTGTTCATCTCATACGTTGGGAGTTATCAGTGGTGCTGTTATTTGAGGAGGTTGTAAGTCTTCTTGTATCTTCTTTCTATAAAGTATTGGAGTGTTGGAGCTTCTCTGTTCTCTAGTTCAGTTAACAGGTGGAGTCAGTCATGCGGTATAGATTCAGGTGTGAAATGAACATCCGCCACCAGCCAAATGCATCTCTCTCTCTCCTCTTCATCTTGTCTGTCAGACACTGCGACAGTTCACCTGTAACACATCCCAGATTGACATTTTACAAACAACAACACATAACACAGACATGGGTAACAACAACACAGCACAAGATGAAGAAAGACGATGTTAAAACTTTTCGACTATATTTCAGCGACTTTATTTTCGGGCATAAAGAAAAATGATCGTTATCGCGGTAATCGCATATGTGATATCCATATCCATAGAGGAAATACAACAAATCTCTACAGTCATCTGGAACACAATCACAGGAAGTTTTATGAAGTCTACCAAAAGTTTTAGGCCAAATTTAACAAAACTTCTAAAGCAAAGCCAAGTAACAGTACGGGAGTCGTACAGAAAATCATCGATCAAAGTTTTACAAATGAAACACCTTATGAAATGCCACAAGGAATTAACAGATGCTGTCACAAGCTTTGTAGCTAAAACTGTAGCGTTTTTAGCTATTTATTTATATTTAAAAAACAAGCAGGGAAAGGAAATATTTAGTTTTAAGATGATCTTGATGATTGATGGTTACATGACTAAAAAGTAATGTTTGAGCGAAATACATTTTGTGTTTGCATTTCTATTTTAACAGCAAACCAGAAATTAAAATATCTGCTGAGTTTTTAATCATTCATAGTGTTTTGAACTAAGTCTAAATGTTTGCCTGTTCCTCGATAGTTATTTAAGCCTGGATTAGATTTAATTACATCAGAAGAATGTCTATTACCTGTTTATTTCACTATGATAATTACATGTATAAATTATATAGCTAATAAAAATAGCATTTCTATAGGAAATGTTACATCGCATGAAATATGCTTATCGCAATATTTAACATCAAAATTGTACATATTTTCTCAATATCGTCCAGCCCTACTCTATAGTTCTGTTCAGTGTTGTTCTGGCTGCAGAAAACACACACGTGAGCTTAAAGGTGATTGAAACCAAAAGTCCACAAACGTTAATGAAAATATAAATTTGCCAGACCAATTAAGTAAATTGTGAAATTATTCACTGAGTCACACACACACACACACACACACACACACACACACAGAGACTGAATGGTGTTCTTTCCCCGCAATTAAGTTAACGAATGGAAGTTAATTGACCATCTGTTTGTTGTTTGAGTAATCGTCACCGGCGCTCACATTCTCCAGATAAAGTCACTGTTACCATCCCGTCAAACGTTCGGCACGCTTGATTAGATCTCATGCCAGATGTGCCAAAACCCAAAGCTATAACCTCGGGCTAGAATTTTCCTTTGTGATAATTATTTCCATTTTTCACCTCAGCCTTATTGTTTGTGTTTTCCCATCGCATTACCTTCAACAGGCACAGGTCATTAAAGAAATTCCTCCGCCTGGCAACAGCGGCCCTCATTTTCAAACGTGACAATTTGTCATTGGCCTCTGGCCGGTGTTGTTTTCTCTCTCTCTCCCATAATGTATGCATGCGACTCAATTTAATCAAGATCATATTTCACGCCGCAACTATCCCTCCGAGCGCCGGCGTCGTACTTTACCGCACCTTTCCGAATCCGCCACACCGAGCGTGTCACATTATTTTCTTCTGCCGGATTTCCTTTCGGGTTGGGTGTAATTGGCGAGCGCACAATCTGTGCGGCGTTCTCGGTTGGACGCTGTAATCTCTCTGTGGAGAATCTGCTCGGCACGCTGATCTCTGCTATTACTCTTCATTAACAAGCCTCTTCCTCCGACTCTCTCCATCTGATTCAATTACACGTGTGTGCTGGGATTGGACTGTTCTGGCCCCCTCTGCAGCGGGATCGGATCCTAATCTTTCTGTTCCTTTTTCTCTCAACCGCCAACGTTTTGTCATTCATCTGAGAAGAAGATGAGAAACGCTGATGGCTGGTGTTATGAGCTGGAGGATCTCTTGGTGACTTCTGTCAGATGGATTCGCAGATATTCACAACAACAACATTATAAAAACGACACAAGCAGGAAATAGAGCGTAATCCTGACGCTGGCTATTATAGAAGCAGTCTTCATGGAGGAGATATTGGTCCCCAGCTGTTTGGTCCAGAGGGATTTCAGATCATTAGAAGCCATGAAAAGCATTCAACTCTGATAAATCACATTATCTGATTACTGTAAAGAAATTTACGTAATAAAAAAGTCACTTTGGATAGGATCATTCACAATCATGTTTTGTGCAACAGTGAAGATTTAAGAGTTTCAAAATACCTCCATGTTTCTAAATGAGACGCTTAAATGGACATAATGTTGAGACCAGAGGAGACCATCTTAAATTGCTTCTTCTCCGCATTTACTTTTTAATATATCGTCGCCGTCCCTTTGAAACCTCGGATGTCTCATTTCTGCGTTTTTCAGGAAATTGAAAGGACACTGTGCTTTTTAAATGATTTAATATTGTGTTGTCAAAGCCGGCAAGTGTCTTTTTAAAATATTTTTATTGGCTAGATATTTCTTAAGTCCAGTGACCAACATGAAGGGTGACTCATAAAATGATTTAAGACGATAATAACGAGCCCTTTTTGGTATACTGTATATTGGCTTAGTCATGAGATCAGCTTATTTTGGTAGATCAGTTAGATTCGCTTGAAGACCCTTCAGGATGGATTGAGACTGCAGCGTTATGACTTGAGATCAGACCGAAACCTTTTACAGTCGCTGTTGAGTCTGTGTCGGCTCAGAAAGTTGAAACATTATCACTTAAAATCACTTTCTTAAGAGAATAGAAATAGGATTTGAACCTTACACGTTGCACTTTATTTTTAAAACTGCCTCACTTATGAAAGACACACAGTTTGTGATAAGGAGACACAGATCAGCACGGAGGTATATATTAACCCTGTGTAATGGAATCTTCCATCCGTGTTTTCCCAACATTCATAATATATGAGATCACAGAATTCTATCATAGAGGGAGACAGTTGGGTTTTAAAAGTCACCCCGAGACATGTTACACTTATCACATATGTACAGAAGTCATATTACTATTAAACTTTAAATTATTGATCACATCCTCAGCGCATCTCTATCCTCTTATTTGAATCCACACTTTACATGAAATCACATTTGATTAATGAAAAAAGATGTGAAAGATGTAAGCGAGCATGTGGACGTCCAACCAGAGGCGTCAGATTGAGTGGAGCTCATGTGTGTGATGTCAGATGTGTGTTAGTGAGGTCTGATGTGTGTTTGTGAGGACTGATGTGTGTTTGTGAGGACTGATGTGTGTTTGTGAGGACTGATGTGTGTTTGTGAGGACTGATGTGTGTTTGTGAGGACTGATGTGTGTTTGTGAGGACTGATGTGTGTTTGTGAGGACTGATGTGTGTTCGTGAGGACTGATGTGTGTTCGTGAGGACTGATGTGTGTTCGTGAGGACTGATGTGTGTTTGTGAGGACTGATGTGTGTTCGTGAGGACTGATGTGTGTTTGTGAGGACTGATGTATGTTTGGATGCCTGGGGCTCAACTGCCGATCGTTTTTCATTTCTTTGTTGTCGCTTGTGTTTGGATCTTCAAGATTATGTGTTCAACTGCGCAGAGAGAGAAACATAAACATGACTGTCCATTTCATTCTTCATAACAGATGAACATGTGCAGGGGATTGTGGGATTGACACTGGAGCATGTTTAAAGATGACAATTCATTATGAAGGAATGATTCATACTTTTACTAAATTATTATGCCCAACTCTAAACTATAGCTTAAGATCTCTTTAAATTCCCAAGTGTTTCTCTTAGACATCAATGAGATGAAATGGAGAGCAAATGGAAACTTTCGCTGAAGTCTTATGCGCGTCTCTGATATTTCTCCAGAGCGTCAGAAATCAGACAAATTGAGAAGAGACATCAACGATGTGTCAAACCGAGCTCAGATTTTTTTTTATTCTTCATTTATGTCATCCCTGGCTAGGAGAGAAAATGTGAGATGTTGTATATTGTATTTGTCGTATGTGTTCCTCACACACAGAACATCAGAAACATTTATTTAGGTTTATTTTCTACGGTCTATATTTTCTCGTGTGAGTTTGTTTGGAGCACTGGTCAGTAAAGTGTGTCTGGTGTTTTCAGTCTTACTTTCTTCTTTTCAAAGCCGCTGTTATCGGGAGTCTCTTGGCTTTGCTGGAGATGCACAAACCGCAGAGAGATTCTCTTCAGTCGGCTGCTTCTTTATCACAGGAATGTGGTTGCAGCGGCTGCTGCTTCAGACGATAATGCTTTGATAGGAGAGAGAAGTCCTGCCGAAAAGGCCACGCTCCCCTGACGCCAAACTCCCATGAGCCTTTGAGAGAAGTCCTGTTTCATACAACACACAACTCCTCTTCTTCTGTATTGAGTCTTGTGTCTTTTTTCTTTTCTTTCATTTGTGTCGTAATCTAACCACCAAACAAAATGAAACGCAGTGATTTGATGTATTTACTTATTTTAATGTTGGACACACAGGGAGTTTGAAGATGTCACCTGAAGCAGTTAACGGAGGTGAGAATCGTCCGTTCATGAAGAATAATAACAGCCGTCTGACGGTTGAGGATGAGTTGTGTGTTGAAGTGAAACGCTCGGGGTTGAAGGTGTGTTCACATCACCGACCCGATTCAAGAGGAATCATTACAGCGATGCTCGACTTGGCAAAAGCACTACTAGAAGCGAGCACACTGTACTTCCACTTTCAGTGCCATTTTCTTGTTATTCCTGTCAACAGAAGTCAGAAATCTGAACGGCGTGAGGAGGAGAACATTAACAGGACGTGACCCTGCAGACAGAGCTCGTGTGCGATTATTCCTCTTCAGTTGCCGTGCTTCAGCGCGAGTGGGAGGAGTCATGCGTAATTACCAGGTATCGTCAGCTCAGTAAACGGAGGCTTGTATTTAATTTGTATTGATTTCCCTGCGCGAAGGATTCAGTGTTATTCTGTTTGATGGGATCAAACGGAAACTCCAGCATCAATTACCGCAAACACTTTGAAGTACCAACGTTGTCAAAAATCTGTTTCTGTGAGAAGCTTTGAGCAAAGAAGCTTGTGCGTGTGCACATGAGAAATGGGATGATGTTCTGAAAAAATAAATCAAAGATGACTTACGGCTCTCAGAGTGTATTATGAAATAAACTAACAAAACACAGTGAACACTGTACAGTACTCTGAGTATCTGCTGACATGATGACACTTACTGTACTTCTCTGACCGGGAGATCAAAACCGACGTTTGAGTTCAATCCAGCCATCTTGTGGAAGTCTAAAATATACAATTTGGAGTGAGAAAGAAATTGATCTAACATCAAAACTCCCATGTAATATCAAGCAATTGAATGATCATATAAGTAGTTAATAAAGCATGTATAAATTATTATGAAAGTAGTTTTATTGCCTGGTAATGCACCCTATAATGTCTCATGAACATTAATTACTCTCCCTTGAAAAAGTAAAGTAAGGATTGGTCTTATTTTTTTATAATTTATTACAGTAACTTCTGATGATATTATACTAAATACCGTGTGATACATTTAATAGTGCTCAATATTAACTCTAACTTAAACATCTGTGCTTTAATGTATAATTCTCACATTTGTAATACTCTGGTCAGTTAATAAGAATACTTTATGTAGTTTTATATTATTGATTTGAATGAATTAAAAGAGCCGTTTCATGTCTATCCTTGAATCAATGAACTAAGGTTGATGTAGGATATAGAGAGTAATTAGTAATAAGTTATTATTATAAGTACAGTAATCTCATTACACAATTTATATGTCATTAGTAACTAGTAATTAATTACTTTTATAGAGTTACTTACCCAACAGTGCTCATGAATAATAAAACTATAGTTTGTACATTATAACATGTCAATTCATTGTTACACTTTGAAATTTTGTTTTTGTAATAATTATTTACAACAACATTCAATGTATTACAGCACATATTATGAATAATTATTATTCTTGTTTTAAAATATAAAGCATTATACCTGAAGGCTTTAAGTAAAGTCTTATCAATACTTATGCTGTCATGTCCACATTAAATTACTGTGTTATGCTTTAGTCTTTACTATAGTAAACTAGTTAAATTCCTAGATGCTATTGTATGTTATCAGTTTACAGAACATTTACAGTATTTATTACAGTTTCCAGTTCAATTCACTATAGTTAATACATCAATAGCACAGTGTACAGCAATTCTACTATACCTGCATTTATATATATATAGTATAAACACATACACATACTATAGACTATAGTTTATTATACTACTTAATATACTTTACAGTACAACAGTCTTTAGCATTAACTATAATGAATTGACAAACTGTAGTACATACATTGTACATTATTTACTCTATTGTAAATTCAGTAATTTAGGCAGTTTTCTGTTGTATGTTCAGTCGGTAAATAAGGGATAAAGAGTGACTCCTCCCCTTTGAAAACAGCCAATAGTCTTTACTCTTTAGGTCGCCACACATTGTATCATATTCCTACTTAAAGCCACAAATCTTTCCTCGTGATTTTCCTGTAATTTCACATAATTTTTTTGGCCGATCTCTGAGCTGCAGCTGAGAAGTTGATATTTTGGAGAAGCAGGTTTTTCTTCAGGCGGTGATTATATATAGATCTCTGTACGGCACATTTCTTGTCTCATCCAGGCTCAACATGCCCAGGCGATGCTGCTAACCGAAAAAACACAAAATGCCGAGACATCAGAATGCCGTGTTTGTGCAGGAGTTTGTTTGGAAGGCCGTCTGAGGAATTCATCTATTTATTTCGCCTTAGTTCCCAAACGGCCGCGTGCACACTGTGCATGTAATCCGTTGCCATGGCGACATTGTGTGACAGCACAGTCTGAACGGAATGACAATTGCTTAGCATCCAGCAATCAGCTTGTGCAGTGAAAGCGGTGGAATAACACAGCGAACACACACTTTTACTTTACAAGCCCAGCGTCCGGATCCAAACCCTCACTTTAGATCAGATGAATGATTTATTTCTCTTCACTGCAAATCGATAAGCAGGAACTGACTGGGATGTTTACAATTTCAATGCATTTTTAAACATGTATTTTGTGTCTTGTGTTTACACTGAACTTCAAGAGTGGATCTAAATCAAAGGTTAAAGGTTGTGTGTGTGTTCTTTTTGTGTATCTTCAGGTAGAAGTTACTCGTGTGTGTGAGATCAGAATCATAATGTGTATAGTGTGTGTGTGGCCTGTATCTCTTCTCTTTCTTCAGTCTGTGCATTTATTAACTGCTTAGGAGATTTACAAGAAATTGAGCATAAACTAGACATTTGACATCATTCATCAGTGGAACTTATTATCACACAAAAATGAATTCAAGTGTGATAAAATGTATACTGTTAGTCTGTTTACATTACAGAAATGTACATTTACACTCTATTATACTTGACTTCTAATGACAGAAACGTCTTTTGATGGAGATATATGAAGAGCTTATTTTCAAAATGAGATAACTAAGTAATAAAAGGGTTCAAAAATGTTTTTTTTTGTTGCGCATTCCAATTAATATCAATTGAATTGCAGTTGGTTTGTTTTGATTTGAGACATAATAACAACAAAAGGCGAACTAACACAATAACACACACTAAAAACATGATAACATCTTACAAAACATCATTTCTGAAATAAAATAAAAAACAGGTATCTCATTCTGGAAACAAACTCTTCACATAAACTGTATAAAAGTATTCTTGACAATTGTGTTTCTCGATTAATTCAACAGCCTGATGAATACTTTTATTCACATTTTATGTACTTTAAAAAAACAGTAAGCTAATAATAAATATAGTTAATTGCACTCATAGAAAACTTACAAATACCGTATACTTAAAGTATAAAAACTAGTTTACTGACAGCATATTTTAAAGTGTACGTTCGTTAATTAAAAATCTTCTAAAAGTTCAGTATACTGAGCAGTTTATTTGTACTATAGTAGCAGTACAGCAATGCAGTAGTCTTTGTGTTTACAAAGTTTAATCCACAAAGTGAATAAACCTTATAGTGGACCAATTTAGTCCAAAGAAGTATTTAAATAGTACACTTACAAGTATACTTACTATATCAAGTTTATAAACATGAACTTTACTACTCACACCATTTATACATTTGGGGCAAAAAAATGTCTTCAAAAATATATATATATATTTTTACATGAAAATGTTGATTCTATTTGTAAAATGTGTTTACGTTGATTTTATTAATGTATAAAATACAATCTTTCTGATGTGTCTCAGTGACTTCAGGTTAGATTCAGATGTGCACCGGTGTGATTTGCGTGTCCTGACTTCAATTTGGTTGTGACATTTGCTTGCAGTGATTGTCAATAACACTATTATTTTCTGGGTGTACAGGAGGAGTGTGATAGGGAGTTTGTTTGTTCTTTATAACCTCCCGCTTGGCCTCGTAATCTTAATTAAATCTCCAGCTGGGCCGAGGCACGTCAAGCGCATATTTGAATCTTAATCACGCCGATGCAGATTCACAGAAACACAACAGATATGATTCATCACACCTGAACCAGCACGCCACCTAAATGATTGACATCTCAACTTCTAAATGGCAAATGTCAAATGGCACCTGCAGCACTTATAGAATATATTCCTTTGAGACTGGACATGTTCTGTTCGAGATCACGTAAGTGTTGCACTTCTGATGGTCAGTTGTTCTTGGGAGAAACATTGAAGCAAACATGTCCAATTTATATCACCTCCCTCTGGATAAAGCGCTTAAAGAGATGTGCTGTCAGCATAATCTTTACCAAGTGCTATAAATTCATGTTCTGTCTGAGTAGATTGAGCTAATGTACTTAACATGAGCTTTTGAATGTCTGAATGACACTTCAGAATTGCAGTCAAACTTGATGGTTTCTCTTTAACATCCTGTCACCTTCATATGTTAAGTGTGCTGCTGATTCAGGACATCACGTTAGGAGAGCGAGCGGGCCGTACAGAGCGTCCTGCTGTGCCGACGTGACGTCTGCTGAACGCTCCCCATCTGTTATCGTCCACAGCAGCGTCAGCGGTCCTGATGAGAGCGACGTGTTAACAGAGATGCTCGGGGGTCACACGTGACACACAGTATGTCTCAGTCAGGACCACTCTCCCGGGAGCTGCCGCAGTTATAGAAAACAATACAAGACACCGATATTGAATAAATTAAATGTCATATTAATAATCGTTGCAACAAACCGCTTTTCGAGCAGATAATATGGTTGCTGAACGGCAGACGGTGTTTGGTTGCCGAGCAACCTGCACACTGTTTATCCAATCAGTATTAAGCGTCGCAACTATCCATTTTATAAGATGAATTGTAAACAGCATTGCAAAAGACAGGGCAATATTGTGAAAATCATGTCTCTGAACACACAATATGGATTGACGCTATTCTCTAACTAGCGCCGGTGCATGGCACCAAATGTTTGCTTCAGGCTGATTGTTGAACTTTATTTTTAATATAAAAGAAAAATGATGAAACAAGCCACACAAGCCCCGTAGTATGAACGGAAACCCACCGCCACGTCTGATAAGAGAAACATTAATCATTACAATTTCCTCAAGTTCCTCAAAAGTTGTTGTGAGTCTTCACTTTCAGGAGTAGATCCTCTTTAAGTGGATGTCAGCGGTGTCAACTGACTGTGAAATGAATCCACACGGACTTGAAAGAGCTGTTGGCATCTGTGTTTGTGCCTATAGTCCAGTGACTTCACCAAGAGTAAGAAATACAGAAAGAAACACATTAAGATGCTGAACACATCTCTGACTTCAACTGGACATAAACACCACTCTCTGACTCTCTCTC
>CM017901.1:612461-770981 GCA_008369825.1 Triplophysa tibetana | reverse complement strand
CCACTGTAGTGACTGGATCAGTGTGAGAAAAGCCATTCAACCTCTCATTCCCTTTTGTGTCGGTCTCAAGATAACATGTTCAAAGAACAAAGCAAACCTGGCTCCATAGGGTCTGGTTTTGCATTTTGAACTCGCACCGATAGTGTGATAACCATTTGGTTCCTCTGTAGGACATTTACGACTCCTTAGCTTCAAAGCCTTGGTGATGATTATCTGTCTCATCTCTAAGGCAACATCTGAGGCTAACCAGAGAAACTTCTCTGACAATAGGAACATATGTGCTTAAACTGTCCTTTTTGTATAAATGTAACTAAATGTCTGGTTATATGTTGGCAATCATGCCATCTTAAATAGTCTGTAACTCTTAGATATTCAACTTTAATTCAGGCGTGGTTTGTATTAATACATCCGAAAGAATCATAACTTGATACGCTTCAAACCTGTCCATTTTTGATATCCAAATGTTTCTCTTTACAATTCCTCATTGTTGATACATATTGTGTGACCATAGAACACATTACAATCATTATGTTATAATTTGGATTTGTATCTTGTAAAGTTACCTACAGGTCATAAGATGGAAATTAGCTGTTGAGTGAACAAAGAATCTCTTTCCCCACTCAATTTTGATTGGCCGACTCAAACTCTGAGGGCATGCCCTTCATGAAGTTAAATGTCGACCAGGACACAGTTTCTTCTCCTTTTCTCCTTGGCTCTTCTCCTTGGGTCTTCTCCTTGGCTCTTCCTGAATCGTTGGACCTTGCCTCTCACCTCCCCCTTCCGGGGGGTGAGGTAATTCTTCCCTAACTGGAGAAGGAACAATGGACTCTGCTGCCACGCACACCTCGACGAGCCATGCGGCCGGTCATGAGGGCCGAGGCCCGCAACTTTCAACAAGGACGCAACTTCCAGAGGCCCGCAACTTTCAACGAGGCCCGCAACTTTCAGCAGGACCGCATTCTGAAATCATCTGAACATTTCCATCACTCCAAGCGCATACGAGTACATCCAGCACAGAGCTTTGCAAGTATTCCGTTTCTATAGAATAGCTGCGTTAAGTCTGTGCCTCTTTGTTAAAGATGATTTTAATGATGTTCAGAAATCGTTGCCATCTCCTCTCTCTCTCTCTCTCTCTCTCTCTCTCTCTCTCATCTCTCTCTCTCTCTCGCTCTCTGCGCTTCCTAGCGCAATTGTGTTTTATGTTTTTGTTTGTTCTCATTTTTGTTTACCATGTAGAGTAGAGTTTAATAAAAACCCATAAAGGCATTTGTGATGGGTTCTCTTTGTTCACGCTCACAAACTTGGTCACTTAAACTGTGTTTCGATCTATGCTACCTCTGCTCTTAATTCTGTTTGGTAAAGTCACGTTACTTATAGTCATGAGATAACGTTAGTGTATAAAATCATTGATGTATTTGCTGGACTAATACATATGGGATTTGTATCACTATACTGCTAATCAGAATTGTAAATATGTATGTATAATGACGATTATTATACATATTTGCCTTTGAGCTAAACTAATTCCTTGACTGAAATTGATGTTTTAAATAACTCATTTCATATATGTTTGATCTTGATAGATCTGGTGGAGAATCATTTGGTGAGTTAAACTCATCCTTATTTTAACATGCAGCTAAAATCGCTACATAAATTGGTGGAGAATGCGGGCACAGTTTTAAACCTTGTTTTGTGAGCAGAACTCAGTGACTATTCATGTGTGTTTTTACGTGTGTTTATTGAAACCGAATACTCTTTTAAATGGCACTTTGATATGTATGAATGAAGGTGTGGACCCGCCCACCTATCCTTGGAAGACTCTTGAGCTTCTCACAGAGAAAACCTCAGCGTCTGTCAAAGATTTAGTGACAATATAAAGACGAAGAAATCTCTTTATAACGCACTATATTATTATTTTACCGCCTACATTGAGCGAAGAAATCCTCTTTTAGCGCGAAGAAGACAGAGCGAGCGATGTTCCTCCCTCGTCTTATCTAAAGGCCTTATTGTTAATGCATAGCTAGGTGTAACTGATGTGTATTCCAGTGCAAATTAACTAAGCTATTGCGCTCCCTGGGGTGAACAATCAGTGTAGCTGACTGATAATGTTTCTCCCATTCGCTTAACCCAGCGGATTTTATTAGTAAATAACTCCGGGTCAGTTTTACTATTTAAAGGGGGGTTTAACAAAAATCTTGATCAAGTTGTGTTTTTGTTTTATGTTACGGTCGGCGAAGAAATCCCGACCAAGTACACAAATAACTTTCAGGACGGCGAAGAAATCCCGTTAGTCAGTTATAGTGTAGTTTTGTGTGTTTATTGTTCGTGTAGGTTGGAAAGCCATGTACCCGTGTTCAGAAAACTGACACATTAGACACGCGATGAAATTACACTCATCGCCATAGAAATTGCGCGTAAACGTAAGTTTAATTCCACACAGAATTGTGGAACCGGAAGTTCGGCAGAAGACATATAACCTTCTACTAACACTAGAGGTCAGTTTGTCTTAAAGTGTCTTAACACTTCTCCTGTCTCATCTCTGCACGACTTTCCCATTTTGTTTGGGCAACGCTTTGTGTGCAGTCTCAGCCAGTCTCTTCTTTTGTTTTATTTTACCGTTTACTGTATGAGAATATTTATTATTTGTTATTATATACAAACTATAATGATAATTAATATTATTCCATTATTGTTTTGATGGTTTGATTTTTCTTTATTTGAATCAGGGTTTCTTACATTCTGTGCCTGGCAGTTAGAATTGTATTTGATAATACTTAAATTTTAATTAAACCAAATTAATTGAATTTAAACTTTGATCAAAATAATCAGATTGCAATCTTTAAGGTGTTAGGATTAACTCCCAATTGCCTTATTTTCTTTATTTCAGTTATTCATTTAATGATTTTACTGACTTTTCTAAGACTCCATAGCGCCCTCTACCTATGGGCCCTATCGTAGACCTTAGTGTGGAGCCAGTTCACCCCCGCACGAAGAAACCCTCATTCTCTATCCTAACCTCTCTTTCTCTTGACTCATCTGACTTTTATTCTTCTTATCACCAGAGACTGAACCTGTCTGAACATCAGTAAAATTTTTGGTAAATATGTTGATGAATCGAATAGCCTAAGTCATAGAATGACCTCATAGGTAACACTCTTCAGCAACATTATTCATTATTTTCCTGTGTTTCACCCACACAATTATCCACCCCCGCCTTAACGGCTAGGATAATAAGCGTTTAGTTTGCGTCACTAACTGACAAACTCAGTTAAGCATTCAACACATAGCCCACATTTTTATCTCAGTAGATCTGTACGGACTTGCATCTTGCTGTTGTGCATTTCTCTCTCCCCTGTGTCTCAATGTGTCCAGAAGATCCAATCCTGTCACCTGCCAGTCTAGCTAGAGACCAGGCAAAGCGCTGCAATGGACTCCTGCCTGGGACCAGCATCGGCACATGGCAACTGCGCTGAGAGCAGTTGGTCGGACGACCTAATCCGGCGAAGGGACCACGATCTGAACCAGAGCTACAACTACAGAGAGCCAACAAACTCATCTGAAGTGCACAGCCAGGATCATCGGTGACCACGCCCACGACCAGATCGTCCTACTAGAGCCAGAACGAAGGAAGCCGGGAGGAGCCAGAAGCACGTGCAGAACCGCCTAGACCAGCTGGACCTGCATACGACAGTGGATGAAGAGGACCAGGAGCTACAGGAGGAGATGAAAAGCTACATGAGTCCTTTGCAACACAGACTGAGCAAAGAGAGCTATTGGAGCAGATGCCAGAGAGGAGCTGGTAGGAAAACTCCAACAAGCAAAAGCTCTCTATAATGGCCCCGGCAGACAGCAACACAATGCCACGGCCAAGGCCTATAAAGGCCCTCTGCAAGCAGTCCTTGCTGAAGTCCAAGCCATGACTCAGCAATGGAATCTAAATGAACTGAACTTCACTTGCAGACTACGATGTGAACAGACCGGAGAATGCAACAGATTCTCTCCTGTCGAGTCCCCCAGCTAAAAGCCCAGAGCTGCGAAAAGGGGGGGGGGGTGAAACCCAACTGTTCACACCTTACTAGCCAGCAAACACATAGGGGTGGGGCAGGAGCCATCCAGAAGAACCTGCAGACACACACGCTGCATGGCCCCACAGACCCCAGCAAGCTGGCCAGAAAAATGACAGCTGTCACCACTAAATGCTGTCACCCTGAACACTGCAGGAGGCCACAACAAATGGCTACCTGCATAACATTGACTCTCAGGCATTAACACTGCCAAGTGTGACCACAAGAGACCGGTCAACTGATTAGGATCACCTCCAGCCAAGAGGACCACAGCATCCTATGCCAGCAGTCGGAAACTGTCAAAGCGGATTACAGCAACTACAACACATCTGCTACAGCCAGCATCCGAGCCTTCGTCAGACGACAGAACAGGCCGAAAGGGAAGAAGACTTCAAAGCAAAACTCTTCTCCCTCAGAAATCCGCATCACACTTTGAGTCAAAACCTAAGCGCTACAGCCTTTTTCCGCCACGATCACCTGATATCTGCGGAACTCAGCCCATAAGGCCTACAGAGAACATAGCGCCGCCTCCATAAAGACTGTGTAAATCCTGCCTATCTCTGCACATCACAAAGAACTGACTATGTAGGGTGCACCACAGTAGCAGATCTTCAACAGAGACTCAGCAGATGTTACAGCCTGCCGGGAACAGCCAAGCACCAGACAGGAGGCCCTGAGACAACACAGTGTCACCACTTTCGTCGAACTCGGAAGACGGCGCCCCGTGGAAACCCAGCTGGCAACCTAGGAGCCACTGACCCGTTCCGGCCCAACAGTCATCGAGGAATTCATCCCAACACCATGGATGACACCTCTCCAGAGAGCAAAAGAACAGTGCAACTACGTCTGAGACAGCAGAGATCCTGAGGACATCAGAGGAGCTGATTTCACAGGAAAGGAGGATTTAAAGTCCAAATCAGACTCTTTTTGACCACGAGTAGTATGTGAAACAAACAACCCTCTTGAATGCCCTCCGTCTGAGAAAAATGTCCAGATCTCTGTAACCTGCTGGTCGACCACAGAGACAGTCACCTTACAGGAACCATGGGCAGATATCTCAGACATCAACTTTACACTGTTCACACGCTCTCCACAACAACACCAGCTTCAGACATTTCCTCTTCTGTCAAGTGCGCGCAGTTTCCATTGGACTCATGCCTGTCAACCACAGCAACGGCCCAGGACACCTGTGCCTTGAACTTGAAAGGGAATAACCAATACTGAACCTGCTACATCCTGGTTCTTGCAGATCTCACAGCCCCATGGGGGGCCCTCTCAAGTGTGAGAACATTCTACGATCTACTAGAACAGCTCAGAGCTTTGCACTCTGGTGAATAAATGAGACTGTTGTACCTGCATTCACCAAAAGGGGTCCCTGTTCAGCTCAACACACAGTGTGACCAAGCCTTCAACCACACATATTCAATGGAATACGTGGAGCATGGCCCACTCTGAAAGCCACACCCCCTTTGTACTGAATAAGTCATCTTTTTGCAGCGTGCATACTGTACAAGTGAGTACATTTACCAAAGATTTTGAACAATGTCTTTATGAAGAGCATGACAGCGGATTACCACTCCAAGGAGATGGACCACGCCCTGCACCTGCCATCAACTGCCAGTGTTAGAGCTGCTCGTCACAAAAGACAATGATGCAGAATTAATGTCAACTATGTGGCCCCACTCACAGAACCACATGACATTACATCCCAAACTTGCTGGATCCTGGGCTACACAGGACACCACCTACAAGGTTCGTGAAATGTTAAAAGAACTGCCCACTCATGTAAATGAGCGCTCAAGACGGTGCCATGTACACACCAAATGGCACCTGCGCTTCACCACATGCCTGATTTACCCTTGCTGAACGGAGTTCCATCTGAAAGCTGGACTTGCCAAACACTGCCTTAACACTGGTCTACACTGACAGCGTGACCAGAACGAAAGGGGGGTAAACCAAGCACCAGCAGAACATGGCTCTTACCACAGCCTGAGTTCAGACGGCACCACCACAACATCGCCAGGGCCAGCAATGAGACCCCAACCTTGTCCTACACCGCTCACCAGTACTTCATTGAAAGACACCGGAGTGTGCCACCTGCCTTTGCCCGGCAGTCCCTGCTGAACATGTGAAGGCCAGAGAGCATGCGGCACCCGGCAAGATTCACAAGAGGAAAGTGATGTGAGTAACAAGATTTGGTATCATAACTTTGCCCAGCTACGTGAGACGTGGGGGGGGGTAGTTAGACAACACCCCTCCTCATGACACAGGACTACAGGCATTTGCATGGAAGCCAATCATGCCATCCCACCTGCTGTTTCATCAAGGACTGCTGCTGTGCATCTCCGTGGAGACAGGAAACACCCTAACCAACCTGTTGCAAGAACCAGCAAACAGGTGCAGGGGTGCTCTCCCTTGATGTCTAAGCAGGATCGAAAAGATGAAAGGTACCCAATTAAAGACAATGCCTGACCACTCGGGAGCATTCTCTGCCTGTATGTCGAGATCCTGTGGACCAATAGGAACCTCCAGTGATCCCGCCATCATGATCCAACTATCCATCGTCAGCTGAAGTTTACATTCGCACTTCGTCTTCCGAAAGGGGGGATATGTAGTGACTGGATCAGTGTGAGAAAAGCCATTCAACCTCTCATTCCCTTTTGTGTCGGTCTCAAGATAACATCTTCAAAGAACAAAGCAAACCTGGCTCCATAGGGTCTGGTTTTGCATTTTGAACTCGCACCGATAGTGTGATAACCATTTGGTTCCTCTGTAGGACATTTACGACTCCTTAGTTTCAAAGCCTTGGTGATGATTATCTGTCTCATCTCTAAGGCAACATCTGAGGCTAACCAGAGAAACTTCTCTGACAATAGGAACATATGTGCTTAAACTGTCCTTTTTGTATAAATGTAACTAAATGTCTGGTTATATGTTGGCAATCATGCCATCTTAAATAGTCTGTAACTCTTAGATATTCAACTTTAATTCAGGCGTGGTTTGTATTAATACATCCGAAAGAATCATAACTTGATACGCTTCAAACCTGTCCATTTTTGATATCCAAATGTTTCTCTTTACAATTCCTCATTGTTGATACATATTGTGTGACCATAGAACACATTACAATCATTATGTTATAATTTGGATTTGTATCTTGTAAAGTTACCTACAGGTCATAAGATGGAAATTAGCTGTTGAGTGAACAAAGAATCTCTTTCCCCACTCAATTTTGATTGGCCGACTCAAACTCTGAGGGCATGCCCTTCATGAAGTTAAATGTCGACCAGGACACAGTTTCTTCTCCTTTTCTCCTTGGCTCTTCTCCTTGGGTCTTCTCCTTGGCTCTTCCTGAATCGTTGGACCTTGCCTCTCACCTCCCCCTTCCGGGGGGGTGAGGTAATTCTTCCCTAACTGGAGAAGGAACAATGGACTCTGCTGCCACGCACACCTCGACGAGCCATGCGGCCGGTCATGAGGGCCGAGGCCCGCAACTTTCAACAAGGACGCAACTTCCAGAGGCCCGCAACTTTCAACGAGGCCCGCAACTTTCAGCAGGACCGCATTCTGAAATCATCTGAACATTTCCATCACTCCAAGCGCATACGAGTACATCCAGCACAGAGCTTTGCAAGTATTCCGTTTCTATAGAATAGCTGCGTTAAGTCTGTGCCTCTTTGTTAAAGATGATTTTAATGATGTTCAGAAATCGTTGCCATGCTCTCTCTCTCTCTCTCTCTCTCTCTCTCTCTCTCTGCGCTTCCTAGCGCAATTGTGTTTTATGTTTTTGTTTGTTCTCATTTTTGTTTACCATGTAGAGTAGAGTTTAATAAAAACCCATAAAGGCATTTGTGATGGGTTCTCTTTGTTCACGCTCACAAACTTGGTCACTTAAACTGTGTTTCGATCTATGCTACCTCTGCTCTTAATTCTGTTTGGTAAAGTCACGTTACTTATAGTCATGAGATAACGTTAGTGTATAAAATCATTGATGTATTTGCTGGACTAATACATATGGGATTTGTATCACTATACTGCTAATCAGAATTGTAAATATGTATGTATAATGACGATTATTATACATATTTGCCTTTGAGCTAAACTAATTCCTTGACTGAAATTGATGTTTTAAATAACTCATTTCATATATGTTTGATCTTGATAGATCTGGTGGAGAATCATTTGGTGAGTTAAACTCATCCTTATTTTAACATGCAGCTAAAATCGCTACATAAATTGATATGTAGTACCTGAGACCGATCAGACACGCATAACTACTTAAATTTCTTAAATATTACAACAACACCCCTCACCCCACCAGCACGCTAGTCGCTTGGGGGTCAACCCCCAATCTGCAACTTACACCAAGGGCAGGACAAGATCTCTGGTGACCATAGCAACTCACACCAATTCATCAAGATAGAGTATTTTACGACCCATTGGAATGTAAGGAGCTGAACTCTCTTTACTCACTTTGGGGATAGACCTACAATTATAAATGCATTTATATGGAAATGTACACATTCATTTATAACATTTCCATGTATTAATGTTCATGTTGTTATGTCTGTTTTAACATTAATCCAACGTATCCATGAATGTGTGTTTAACTACTGGAATTATTAGATTTGTAGTAACTCATTTAACCAAGATGATATTTAGATCATGTTTGGTGTCTATGAGCTACATTTGTGATGTCCTTCGCGTTGATGTTTGTTGTGTTTTGGTAACTCTTTTCTAATTAGTTTTATCAAACTCTTAGTAGTCTTCTAGTGAACATCCAATCAGCTTTCACATGCAAAACACCATCTGAAAGACAAAAACAGTTAACTTTCCCTCCAAAGTTGCCATCTCCTGATTGGACCAGTCACGTCTGTAGGATGTGACATCCTCACAGTTTAAAAGAGACCACGAGAAGATTCTTTCTCGCTCTTCCTCGCGCTTCCTTTTCTCTTGGTTTTTGCTCTTCTTTCTCTCCATGCGTTCTGCATCTCCAAAGGATGGACTAGAAGAAGACTTCACCTTTAACCCATAAGTTTGTGCCAGGCTGCGGCCTCGTCTTTCCAGATACAGATCCTCTGCATAAAACTGGTTCTCTCTGATCACTTTCAGCCAAGATCAACTGGAGCCTTAACAAACTGCATCAGGACTCTTTCTTTCTTTGATGGGCAAGACGTGCAAGTATCAAACTTAGTCTTATTAATGGATGCATAGGGCATCATTAATCCTTTTAACAAAGGTCCTTTACAAGAAGAAACTGATGTTTAGTTCAGGCTATTGATCTTCTGAATATCATATACTGCCATAATCCATGCTCTGTTCTTCTCTCTGCTTCAACTTCAACCATCTTCTAATGCTTAACTGTATGTGTGTGTATGTTAGATTAGTATGTGTCTTGTCTAGATAATAAAGTCCTGTTTTATTTCACACGTGATGTTGTTTGTAGTTCATGCTCATAATCCGGAGTCCCTAAACATGCCGATTCTTGCTACCTGCTCGTAATGCTAAGTGATTTCCCCAAATCATGAATTTGATCCAGATAATTATAATTGATCATTATTAATTAAATTCATCCCAATTTGGATTGATATTTGTTTCCCTTACAAAGGGTGGTGGAGAAAATATTACTTATAATTGGGATCAAAGCTCATGATAATTCTTACATATTTGATGAAGAATAGTGTTTACATAATTCTGTTCCTCATTGAATTCACTACATAATTGGTGGAGAATGCGGGCATGATTAAACAAAAGTTATGAGCTTAAACTACTGTCAGCCTAAGTGTGTTTTAAATCAAGACGTTATGATGCAACATGCTATACACATGTATGTTGCTATTTGCGGCTTGTTTAATGTAGATAGTGATAGATTGATTTGGTAGTTCTGCTATGAATTAGAAAAGTCTTAACATAGATTAAATGGTATCAGTGTAAGGTAAATCTGATTTGGCGAAGAAATCCCAATTTCAGTATTTAATCAATGCATAAGTCTATTCTGACGAAGGAATCTCAGATAAGCTGCATGTGAAACTGTTCCAGAATCAATATGCTTTGGCGAAGAAATCCCAATTGCAATATTGTTTAACCTGTTTTCTGACGAAGGAATCTCAGTACAGTGTTATGTAAAGGTAGATTTGAGTGATGCTCCTCTTTCTGCGTTGTAAGGACCTTTAAATTATAGTCAGAACTATGCCAGTCATCTAAACTTTGACTCTGCATATACAAGTTTAGCTAAATGGTGATCAGTACTGTGTTACAATTGCCGAATGAAAATAGTGTGTTTCTCAATTCTTCAGTATTTGTGTGTAAGCCACAAACAGCTGTCTGTATGTAAATGAGTGTAAACCTACAGTGAATGTGTAAGTACTCCTTAAAGAAGGACAGGAAACCTGTTTAAAGTACTTGTTTACAGAGAAGCGAAAGCATACATAATAAGAATTAGTGAATGCATCTATATTTGCATTTAGGCTTGCTAAAGAAAAGCGTTGAATTGATTTAATTGTAAGGGCCATGTTGTAACCAACTGTGTACCGCTTTTATTATTTGAGATTGTTTGAACGGTGCAGGCACTCTTTGAGAACTAAAGTGCCCTGGGGTGCACTGGTTCCCATGACAACGACTTGTCAACCAGTTTGACTCCACCTACCATAGGTGTCATTGGCTGGTGCCATTTTGTTAACAATCGATATTTGTTCGCTAAGCTAAGCTAACATGACCTAGCGGCCTTAGACGAGCTTACTAATACCTAACTTCAATAGTTAGTGGTTAGCATAGCATATGTAATTGAAGTCATTAAGTAGTGCTTGCGTGTATTGCAGTGTAAAGTGATTTAAACTATTCCCTCTTAACAAAATCTCTATTTTCTGATTTCCACTCTCTTTCCTTAATTCTTCTCAGACTCACTTTAACTAACTTCAGGTGCATTCCTTCCTGAACATTGTTGCTCAGTTACTCATTTAATTGAACTTAATTAAATTTTAACTGCCTACTCAGAGAATAATTCTTATAGGTATTGGGGATTTTGAATAGAACATTGACCCTAAAGTGCACACACATGTAATGGCATAGGCATGGGAGCTGAACACGCAGCAGCCTTAGCCAACAATGGAGTGATGCCCAACACTGACCTATATGGTTAAATGTCAGTACTATTAATTATTCCCAGTACTAGATCACTTCCCTTCTATTTTATTTTTTTTACTGGTTAATTTTACTATTAGCAGTCATCTATTTTTTTATTTTATTTATCTATGTCCAATCTCTTTTTCTTGATTTTGCTTATTTTAAATATGTGCTCCAGAAATATGACTCCTATTGCTACACAATCTAGATGATTAATAAGGCATAAGTATAATTCTGAGCACCACTAATTGACATAATCAGAATCGGGAAGGCTCTCTTCTCTCTCTCTCTACTTCCTGTTCTTCAATATTCAGAGATCAAACCTGTTAAGAACCATCAGTATGTTTTGAGTTTTGATTAAATGATTTAGACTAGTCTTACATCATTGTTAAATCTCTGGTTGCATACAAATCTTGGCTTCCTGCCATAGGCAGTTAAGATAATAATAGTGTACACACTTCACTAGCTACCTAAAGCAGTTAACCACACGTGGTAAAACCTAGCTGCACAATATACACATAGCTTTATTTCTAAATCTTTTATATGGTCTTGCATTAGTCTCTTGCCCTAACTCTCAGAACAAGTTTGCCCCAATGTCTCAGATGGAAGATCTAATGGCCTGGCAAGGCATGGTGATGGACGCCCTACCACCTAGAACTGCTGATGACCTTCCTCACCAGAGACAGGTGCAACTGGACAAAGAGGGAAGAAGACAAATGACACATGGTCCAAGCCAGAGTTATGACCACAAGGAGCTGACCAGCATAATCCTCTCCTTAGCCCACAACCTCACAGACCTGAGAAATGAGGTGAACGACCTAAAGCTGCATGCAACAGAGTCCCAAGAGGAACTTAAGCATGCTCAAAGTCGCATAGCCCAACTGGAAGGTGAGACCCAGACCACACGAAATAAGTCTGGTAAGATGGAACAACAGGAGGAGGTTAACAGACTTCAGATAGCTCTCTCAGCTGCTGAGCAAAGAAAACTACTGGAAAAAGCAGCCAAAGAAGAGCTGGAAAAAGAACTGTTTGATGCAAAGTCATTATTAGTAACAGCCCATTTTGAACTATCAGATAGAGATGCCAAAATTGAATCTCTGACACAGCAGCTGGACAACACAAGAGACAAGCTTGACAGGGTCCAAAGAGAACTCGAACACTCATACAAGCTGCAATGGGAACCACAGTGGAAGACACATCCCCCACTGTCACAGCAGGTAAGCAGAGCAAACTCCCTCAGCCCAGTTCAAAGATACAAAGGGGGGGGGCTGACCTCTCTGCTTAACACCTCACCAGCCAGCATCCTAAAAACATCTGAAGCCACAGAAGGGAAGGGATTTCTCCAGATAATCCCTGAAACGGTACATGGAGCGACCCTTAAAGACCTCAACAAACTGGCTAGAGTCATCAAGTGCTTCATTCCAAATTCTGCAGGAGACCTCGATGTCCATGCCTACCGGCGGGATATAGACTTTCACCTGCATATTATGCCGAATGTGACCACACAGAAGAGACTCCACCTGCTTTGGATAACTTCTGGTACAGAGGTAAAGAGCTTTCTAGAACGGCAGCCTGACGCTGTCAAATCCGACTACCACCGGCTGAAACAAGCTCTTATACAAGAATTCTCAGACCCAGAAACAGAATATGGACTGGTCGCTGCCCTGGACCTCAAACAGGGAAGACAGGAAACTCCCCGAGTTTACCTTAACAGACTCAGACAAGCTTATTTTGGAGCTCGCAATGAATCCGAGATGGAGGAGGATATCAGCTTCAAGAGCCTGTTCCTCAGAAATCTACATCCAATTGTTAGCCACCATTTAGGCATCATGGCCTGCCCTTATACGATGACCATTCATCATTTGCGGGACCTGGCACAGAAGGCCTTTAATAAACATAAGGCCACATCTGAAAGAAAGGCCTCTATGGCACCATTGAGTCTGAACTGTAACATTCAAAAGTTTGCACCAGAAGGCAGACATTGTCACTACAACACAATGTCCTTCAACGATATGCCAGGAAAGCTTCCAGCCAGAAGACAAAACCGTCACCATCGTAATAGGCCCAGATACCAGACCAACCACTGGAAGAAACCATGGAGACGGCAAAATTCTTCTTTGGAAACACCACTGGCTGTCCAACAGCCACTGACAGCATCATCCGATGCAACACACAGGTGCCGATCTGAGTCCTCACAAAGAGAGCCGGACTTAGCTACGCCTGAGTCACAGGAGCTGCTGAAACTAGTAAGAGAGCTCTTCACACAGCTCTCACCCAACATCTGATGATGTCTTGACACCTGCAGTCCCACCTCTCCAGGAAGCACCGATGGCCAAGGAGTCCACCCGAGCTACCTGCAGTGCGTGCGGGACACGTCTGATCATCATGTACATCTTAATTTTCGCTCGTTGTTGTCTATTAGGTCAGACAAAAACGTGCGAAAGGGGGGATATGTAGTACCTGAGACCGATCAGACACGCATAACTACTTAAATTTCTTAAATATTACAACAACACCCCTCACCCCACCAGCACGCTAGTCGCTTGGGGGTCAACCCCCAATCTGCAACTTACACCAAGGGCAGGACAAGATCTCTGGTGACCATAGCAACTCACACCAATTCATCAAGATAGAGTATTTTACGACCCATTGGAATGTAAGGAGCTGAACTCTCTTTACTCACTTTGGGGATAGACCTACAATTATAAATGCATTTATATGGAAATGTACACATTCATTTATAACATTTCCATGTATTAATGTTCATGTTGTTATGTCTGTTTTAACATTAATCCAACGTATCCATGAATGTGTGTTTAACTACTGGAATTATTAGATTTGTAGTAACTCATTTAACCAAGATGATATTTAGATCATGTTTGGTGTCTATGAGCTACATTTGTGATGTCCTTCGCGTTGATGTTTGTTGTGTTTTGGTAACTCTTTTCTAATTAGTTTTATCAAACTCTTAGTAGTCTTCTAGTGAACATCCAATCAGCTTTCACATGCAAAACACCATCTGAAAGACAAAAACAGTTAACTTTCCCTCCAAAGTTGCCATCTCCTGATTGGACCAGTCACGTCTGTAGGATGTGACATCCTCACAGTTTAAAAGAGACCACGAGAAGATTCTTTCTCGCTCTTCCTCGCGCTTCCTTTTCTCTTGGTTTTTGCTCTTCTTTCTCTCCATGCGTTCTGCATCTCCAAAGGATGGACTAGAAGAAGACTTCACCTTTAACCCATAAGTTTGTGCCAGGCTGCGGCCTCGTCTTTCCAGATACAGATCCTCTGCATAAAACTGGTTCTCTCTGATCACTTTCAGCCAAGATCAACTGGAGCCTTAACAAACTGCATCAGGACTCTTTCTTTCTTTGATGGGCAAGACGTGCAAGTATCAAACTTAGTCTTATTAATGGATGCATAGGGCATCATTAATCCTTTTAACAAAGGTCCTTTACAAGAAGAAACTGATGTTTAGTTCAGGCTATTGATCTTCTGAATATCATATACTGCCATAATCCATGCTCTGTTCTTCTCTCTGCTTCAACTTCAACCATCTTCTAATGCTTAACTGTATGTGTGTGTATGTTAGATTAGTATGTGTCTTGTCTAGATAATAAAGTCCTGTTTTATTTCACACGTGATGTTGTTTGTAGTTCATGCTCATAATCCGGAGTCCCTAAACATGCCGATTCTTGCTACCTGCTCGTAATGCTAAGTGATTTCCCCAAATCATGAATTTGATCCAGATAATTATAATTGATCATTATTAATTAAATTCATCCCAATTTGGATTGATATTTGTTTCCCTTACAAAGGGTGGTGGAGAAAATATTACTTATAATTGGGATCAAAGCTCATGATAATTCTTACATATTTGATGAAGAATAGTGTTTACATAATTCTGTTCCTCATTGAATTCACTACACCACACTGCACACACAATCAAGTGGAAACAGAGCTGCACTTTCTCCTCTCCTGTCCCAACTACACACACATCAGAGAAACATTCTTCCCCCAGTTTACAAACTTACACAAAGACTTTGACCAGTTTCAACAAAAGGACAAGATCTCATACATACTGGGAGAAAACTCAAGAAGCTCAAACCTGCTCAAGATATGTCAAGTCCTGCCACGAGCAAAGAACAAGCAGCACAACACAAAACAACACTGACAGAACAACACACACAAACTGACACTATCACCCTCATTGAGAACTTTAATTAAAACTCTTTTTCTGTTTATATTGAGATGTTTATATATATATTTTTACTTATAGACTTTTAATTTTATTCCATCTTATTTTTTATCTTAATCTGTATTGGTGCATGTTTATATTTAATCTTGTGCTTTGGCAATGTACATTTTCTTTTATCATGCCAATAAAGCTCCTTTGAATCTTGAATCTTGAGAGAGAGAGAGAGAGAGAGAGAGAGAGGGAGAGAGAGAGATGGAGAGAGAGAGAGACCAGGGAGAGACAGAGAGAGAGAAAGAGAGAGAGAGAGAGAGAAAGAGAGAGAGAGAGAGGAGAGAGAGAGAGAGACGGAAGAGAGAGAGGAGAGAGAGAGAGAGAGAGGAGAGAGAGAGGGAGAGAGAGAGATGGAGAGAGAGAGAGACCAGGGAGAGACAGAGAGAGAGAGAGAGAGAGAGAGACAGGGAGAGAGAGAGAGAGAGAGAGAGAGAGAGAGACCAGGGAGAGAGAGAGAGACCAGGGAGAGAGAGAGAGACAGGGAGAGAGAGAGAGATATAGAGAGAGAGAGAGACAAGGAGAGAGAGCTGCTTTATTTCTGCAGTCTGGCAGCTTTGGATGGTGTCTGTGAATCTGCTCTACCTGTTTATCCTACAGCGGCTTACATGGGGGTTTGCGCACAGCTTAGAGAAGCTTTTTCGACCGGCAGGCTGGATCGGGTGTGTTTACTCTTGGCCGTTTCATCCATGCAACACTAGTACCCTGCATTTCTTCAGACTCCCGAATGAAAGGATGAACTCACCTCTGATGTGCTTTCTTGTCTCATGGCCAGATTCCATAACCGCCGCTTGCCACGAATAGAATGCAAAGTACTCTGACAATATGTCTCAGGTTCCTTTCTCAGTGTTTTTTGACCTTCTGAATATGATGATTGTCAAACGCAACTTCAGCCAATTAAAGACAAAATCAACAAATCGACGGTTAGAACATGTTATCTTAAATTAAACTATTGATCACCCTATGGGCTTTGTGTTGAAAATAAATGTTGTTGGTCAAAATGTATGTGCATTTTTCCAAGTTTCTTTGTTCTGGAAAAAGGTTCTTTAGACTCTCAAAGAGTAAGATTAAGAACCTTTAACTCTCAAAGATTTTTTTGTGAATTAATGATGACTTACATTCAATGATTCTTTATTTTTTAAACCTAAATGATTTCAAAACTGTTTGTCTCACACTAACTCTTGTAGCAGGGTTGAGCCTCATGAACACAGTCAACATCACAATATGAGTGCAAATAATGAGAAACAAGACTTTTTAAATCCATGGACATCTGATGAGTTTGATGAGGGATTTTGATGAAATTTAGATCATATTTGATGTAAAATGTCTTTTGATTCTCATGACAAAGAGACTTTTGCCTGAAACGCTTTGAGAAAAGCTGTAAGTGGGACATGAAATTGTTCCTGTGTTTGTGAAAAGTGTCGTCTGCAATCAGCTCTTTTATTTAAGGCTGTTATTTGTGTCTTGCTGTAGCTTCCAATATAACCGGCGTTTCTCTCGTATCGATTCCTGTTGGACGAACGTTCATACTATCAGTATGCGTTTGACTCAGCCGGAACCCAAGGAGAGCTAAATCAAATCTCATTATGCTTTAGTACGGCTTATTTTCTCTTTCATCTTTAAATGTTATTTCCCAAGGTAACCAACTTTTCGAATAAACCGAACGCCTCTCATGTGATAGAAGCCTTCACTGTGAATGCAGTATGACACGCTTATAGTCGTGATTGCTAATAATCATAATAACATTCATTCTTGATTTGATTTCCATTCTATGTAAATATACGAATGGGTCTGGAACAGGCCGAAAATAGCCGTATTAGTCTGAATAGAATATAGTCGTGACATACTGTTGGCATTAGCAACACACATGAATGCAATTCAAGCGTCTGTTTTGTTAATCTCGTCCCCAGGCTGACGCACAGTAATCTGCATTTGTGTTATTCATGCCAGTCATTCTCTAAACTGTGTGTTTGTGCATATACAGACATAAGAGAAAAACTCCCCAACACACTCTCATTCAGACTACACAACACATCTTCATATGCAGCGGTGATCAAAAGTGATTTCCAACTTTACACACGCGTGCCCTTGTGACTGTTCTGTCGTTGTGTTTGGACTGTAAACTGAAGTACAGCTATGAGAAGAGTTAAGAGAACACCCACAAAACACAACGAGTTTGTTGATACAAGAGTCAGAATGACCATCCAATGATAACTGATAACAGCTTTTCGTTCTTCTGTGCATTTTTTGTGCATTACAACACAACACATATTCCCTGATGTGCTGTATTTCACTTTTTGCCAAAAACTTTTGTCTGATAAATACCTTACAAGTATCAAAAGTAACACAAAATTATGATGATTATGCACCATACAACTCAGATTCTGATGGTTTAGTGAGACCTGAGAGGACAATAAGGCAAATATCGTCACTTTTGTACATGACGGTAAGTCTCAATATACTGTACAGAATTGAATGGAACATTTCACAGTTGAGTAAACATGGGCTAACTTTTTGGATGACTTTAGTTGTCCCAGTGTTTTATCCATTACCAAGATTAACCAGGGTTTTACTACTAATGAAACCAATGGAGACACATATTAGCCATGGCCAATCAACTCAATTGTTTGTTGTTTCAGCAAATTCAGTTTTAACGCCCTTAAAAAAATTCTGTGTTGTTATCACCCATAGTTGGGTGAAATATGAACAAACCTAACCGTTGAGTTTAAATGAACCGTTCGTCGGGTTGTTCAAACGTTTGACTCATTTTCAAGGGTCAGTTAATATTAACTTTTGTGTGTATACCCAACAATGGGTTGAAACCAAAAACAGGTCATCTTGAGACCCCATGGTATGAGGTTTTCGGAGGGTCCCTGGTTGAGTCAGTGGAATATTTTCAGAGAAATGTTTGGAGCTGATGGCATTGCTGAAAGTAGACGTGTACAGTGACAGACCCACTGCGGTTCAGCAGCTGTTATCTGCAAATAAATTCTTGCACTCATCTCCCATTAAGGGGCCGATTTTTATTGAAGTAAACATCATGTATGGGCAGAGCAGCTGGGTGTGATACATCACACAGAACGAGGGCGTTATTAAAGGACTGATGAAAGACGCCTTCACTGCTGGATGTTTGCTTCCCTCTGGAGATCAGGGGAAAGACGGCGTCTCACGCTGACATCGCCACAGGCTCACTAACTCCTCGTAAAACACACACACATGATGAGTTCATCTCTGAGCTTCATTGTACACTCACACATTCTTCCTCTTTTCACAGCATTTACTGTTATGCATATTTATTTATTGTCTGATATTGCTGATCAATGTCATATGCTGCTTAAAAATCGACATTTAGAAACCATTTAATATGCCCCGCCCCTCAGCTGAAACAGGGAATATGATTTGTTTGGAAATATCCCGTCCTACCTGTCTTTTTTTCCAGATTTTTTGAATATAATGTTGATTTCAAGAATAATATTAATGTTGTTAGTTTGGAGTTCAATGAGAGCTTTACTCTTGGGTAACCTCAGAACTAAAGGATCACAAAATGAATATAATTATAACATTAAAACAATTACAGTGTTGTTTAATCATTGAATTGTGATTGTTCACATTATATCACAGAGCATTGCCTCTCTTTCCAAACAATTTACTTTCCTTCTTTTCTTGTGATGGGTTAAAATGTTGCGTTAAACTTTTTTCAGTTTTCCAATAAGGTGCAGAAATATGTTGGACTGTAATCTGCTCAGTGTTGAGCAGAAAAAGCTACTGTGCTCAGAATAGACAATGTGAGGATTATGTAAATACAGACCTTCACTGCATGAGCTCCAGTGACGATGAGAAAACAAAAGTCTCTAGTTATACTTTCTGTCTGATTCATGCACATGCCGCACTTCCTGTCTGATTCATTCACGCTGCGCTTCCTGTCTGATTCATTCCCACTGCACTTCCTGTCTGATTCATTCCCACTGCACTTCCTGTCTGATTCATTCACGCTGCGCTTCCTGTCTGATTCATTCCCACTGCACTTCCTGTCTGATTCATTCCCACTGCACTTCCTGTCTGATTCATTCACGCTGCGCTTCCTGTCTGATTCATTCCCACTGCACTTCCTGTCTGATTCATTCACGCTGCGCTTCCTGTCTGATTCATTCCCGCTGCATTTCCTGTTTGATTCATTCACGCTGCGCTTCCTCTCTGATTCATTCCCACTGCACTTCCTGTCTGATTCATTCACGCTGCGCTTCCTGTCTGATTCATTCCCACTGCCCTTCCTGTCTGATTCATTCACGCTGCACTTTCTGTGCGATTCATTCATGCTGCATTTCCTGTCTGATTCATTCCCGCTGCATTTCCTGTTTGATTCATTCACGCTGCGCTTCCTATCTGATTCATTCCCGCTGCATTTCCTGTCTGATTCATTCACGCTGCGCTTTCTGTCTGATTCATTCCCGCTGCATTTCCTGTTTGATTCATTCACATGCTGCACTTCCTGTCTGATTCATTCACGCTGCATTTCCTGTCTGATTCATTCACGCTGCGCTGACTGTCTGATTCATTCACGCTGCGCTTCCTGTCTGATTCATTCCCACTGCACTTCCTGTCTGATTCATTCCCACTGCACTTCCTGTCTGATTCATTCACGCTGCGCTTCCTGTCTGATTCATTCCCACTGCCCTTCCTGTCTGATTCATTCACGCTGCACTTTCTGTGCGATTCATTCATGCTGCATTTCCTGTCTGATTCATTCCCGCTGCATTTCCTGTTTGATTCATTCACGCTGCGCTTCCTATCTGATTCATTCCCGCTGCATTTCCTGTCTGATTCATTCACGCTGCGCTTCCTGTCTGATTCATTCCCGCTGCATTTCCTGTTTGATTCATTCACATGCTGCACTTCCTGTCTGATTCATTCACGCTGCATTTCCTGTCTGATTCATTCACGCTGCGCTGACTGTCTGATTCATTCACGCTGCGCTGACTGTCTGATTAATTTACGCTGCATTTCCTGTCTGATTCAATCACACGTTGGACTTCCTGTCTGAATGTGATCAATTAAGTTACACAGGGTCTGATGTTGGGCTGGCGGATATACGTCAGTGAATGTGTGGAGCATATGGTCTCGCTCTGATAGAGGAATAAAATCAGGAGAGATTTCTGAGGATAAATTGAATGTTTGACAAACGTTTTCCAAACACACACCTTCTACTTTTTAATTTCAAAGAGAAACATGAAGCTTTTAAAGTGAAGCAGTTTTTCATCAGCAAGATCTGTATGACATACTGAGGTAATAAATATGTCATAAATAATGTTTATTGGAGTGTTTTGAGACATTATGCTGTTTTATATCAAATCTAAAGAGACAGGTGAAGTGTTTGTGGAGTTTCCATCTGATGGTCATCATCACCATAGCTAACTGTGATGTTCTCTCACCATCTTCTAATGGACTGGACCGCAGTGATGCAGAGCTCTGTCCTCGAACACACCACTGACCGACTGCACTGTTGAAGACACACAGACACACATGTATGTATTGTAAAACACAAAACACTGGATTTTAGGAATATCAAACATGCTGTTCTTCAAGATCAGATGAGACTTTCCCTCACACACTGTTCCTAGTTTGAGAGGTCTGATTTGAACCCGAACTGGAGTCCACAGCCCCGGAGGTACAGTTGAGTTGAGGTTTGTATTGAGCACCAGTGGCAGGACTGGATAATGAGACAACGCAGTTTATTAGACTCATAGAAACTCTACATTTCCCATCTAAACTCTACTAGTGCCTGACTCCATGTGGTAAAATATTCTAAGAAAGTTTTCTCAAGACAATTTTCCAAACACAATGCATGTATGAAGAATGCATAATGAAATAAAACTGGGAGATGAAAATAGATGTTCAGTTCTGCTAGTCGACCTTTTTTAACACCATGTTTAATGTTTGTATGGCTTTCCTGTGGCTCAGTGGTCAGAGCTTGGCACTAGTCGTGTGTTTGATCCCAGGGATTGCACATAATTAGAAACAAATGTACAGTACAATGCAATGCAGGTCGTTTTTGATAAAAGCGTCTGCCAAATGCATAAATGTAAATGTTAAAGAGAGGCAGATTTCTTTTACTGGTGGGTAAGATATGAAACCATTATGTAAAGCTCATGGACCACCCTCTCGGTCAGGTGGTAGACGTGTCTTTCTCTGAGCGCTGTGTGCCGGTCCGGTCAGCTGTTATTTTATTGAGCTCTGGACACACAAACTGGTGTTTTATTGCCTCTCAATGTTTTATGTGCTGTTAAAAGGTTATATTGAGAGTTTATGTGCTGTTCGCTGGACACCGAATATGTGACGGTTTGCTTGGATTGACACCATTAGATTTTATTATCAGTGTCTGATAAGATGACATATCTAATGTGCTTATAGTGATCTACACAAACACATAACCTTAAACATTAAACTCTCGAGTTAGTACTGCGGATGTGAATAATAAATCCTGATGTTTGTTTAAGAGTGACAAACACGGCTCAAACTTTACTTAGTGCAAGTGGTTGAGACGCTTGGACTGCATTCTGCCGCGTCTCTAATGACTTCAGGTCATAAGAGAGAGACACACAGACACAGAAAGTGTGTTTTTGTGGAGAATTGTGTCGCATTTGTCAGCACGGCAGGTCCCCGGGCCGCGTGACAGCTCTCCAAATGAAGCTATTCTACTTAGTCCCCCAATTACACTGGTAGCCCCGCTTGTACCACACGCCTAAAAATACTCAACGTCTGACTTTGCCCAGCAGCAACAAGACACAAACTGCAGTTCTGCTGTCAGGACGCTGTAAAAGTGAATTCCATTCTGGGCAAACACAATTTCATGCAGACCAGTCACAGGTTATAGAAGAAACCCCAGACAAACACGATAACACACAAAATAATGTAGAATGTCAGGTTATTATGTTAGTTTAAGTTTTAGATTAAAGGATCAAGATTTAGATTTGAATGAATTATTTGAGTTTCAAGGTTTGGTTTAAATGATGCATCAGCTCAGTGTTTGCAGTGATCTTATTTGTTTGCTTTAACTTTTGCACTAAGTGGGTCCAAAAAGTGGCAACCCGGTGTGTTGATGCATCACTAAAGGAGGGAAAATAGACAGAAAACAGATAAAAATGTCAGAAACCCGGCGTTGTTTCTGAATGCTTGTGCCATGAGGTAAGTAAATAACACAGTCTGAATCTCAAATGAATATTAACATTTATTCATTTAGCGGATGCTTTGACTTACAAGTGAAAGAGTATTTAACTATTTGCCTTAAAGGGGCCGTTCCCCAAAAATTGAATTCTCTCATATTCTCTAATCATTTATTCATCATCATGTCATTCCAAACCTGTGTGAATTTCGTTCTTTTTCACAACACAAAAGAAGATATTTTGAAGAATGTCGATGATCAAACAACACTTCCATCTGAACACAAAACCACGGAGACATTTCTCACAATGACTTCTTTTGTTCTCCACCGAAGAAAGATTCAGGATTAAAATGAAATCTTTTTTATGGTGAAGTGTCCCTTTAAGAGGCTTGGATAAGCTTCAGTGTCTTTCTGCTGTAATGAGCGTCTGTGCACCGGCTCTTGTGTGTGTGTGTGACATTAATTGGGTCAAGTGTTTTCATGCGACCGCTGTGCTCCAGCACCTGTGTGCCGGGCCTGCGGTGACCCGTCCTGAGAGCTGTCCGTCATTCACAGGTACAGCCAAGTGTGAGGGGTGGAGAGTGACCTTCTCTGACCTGTCTCTCTCACGGCACGGTAACAAACACGCAGCCACAGGGCCGGCTGCATCTGCCTGCCACAATCCCCTCCCTGCGACCGATGGAGTCCTCGTGTGATGGGTTATGACAGATCCATTACTCATAACTGGTTGATGGGCATTTGTGTGGCATACGATGAATAATGAGGGATGAATCATGCTGAGCTGGAGCACACGGGACATTTAGAGAACGGATACAAATGCTTTTCAAATGTCTTTTTGAGTCTGAGAGGTTTACAAAATAGTGCAGATGGATGTTTGAATGAGAAGTTGTGATTGGACCGTTGGATAAAATACTGTTAAGAATGTGCTGTTGTATGTAAATAAGGAGGTAAGAGACATATTAAGATGAATAAACACAGATGGCAGTACCTTCAATTTGTGGAACTTATCTAAACAACTTCAGTCCAGAATAGTCTCCAAATCTAAAAGAATATTGTTTTTTTTGTACTTTTGTACCTTTTGTGGATAAACATGTTCACTTTAATACAAAGTTGTGCTTAATTTAATAGTGCTGCTGTTTGTCATTAGACTTTAATATATTACTGGTGATCGTACAGATACTGTATATCTTCAACTGGTCAAACTGGTTCCTGGAGATTTTTCTCACTTTCTTCATTTCACATTATCAAAGCAGAAACATTAAAGCTCACATGTGACTATTGAACTCCAATAACCTTGACAATATCAAACTTTTAAAATCAAATCAAACACATTCTTCCGTCTTATAAATATTCAACTTCACAAACTAAAAAATAAACCCGCTAACCTTTACATGTAACCATGGTAGCAAGCCGTGGTCATAATAACAACTCAAATTCAGAATTAATATCCTACCAGTTTTCCTATTTAAATCAACTTTTGTGTACCTTAAGACGTGTTTCTACTTCATTTCAGAGAGGTGCTTTTGAAGACGGAAGCAGACTTTAAAATCAAGTATTAATTTTCGCTCCTAGCGGATAATTAGAAACACACGAGAGTCGTTTCTGAACAGGATTATCTATAATGGCGCCTTGTTCAATGAATGACTCATGTCGTTTCTTAAACATTCCTCCTGGACGGATGCTTTTCTACTCGTGATGACCAGATGAAGGCCAGAAGAGGCCGTAATGCACAGAGCCAGAATAGTTTTACCGAAAAAACACTAACTCTGTTGTCAATGGCAGAAATGACAAATAATGCACAATTATCACACAATTACATTTGGCAGATGCTTTTATCCAAAGCGACTTACATTGCATTACGCACTTGACATTTATACATAGGTTTTTGCAAACCCCTGGGTTCGAACCCTCAACCTTAAGTTGTTAACACAATGCTCTTACCACTGAGCTACAGGAAAGCTGTAACGCCCATTCATTTAATGCATCAGATCAAATATTGTCTGTTGAAACTTAAACAATAGCTGCTAGAAACCAAACATAGAAAAATACATCTTGTGTAGTGTATGGTAGTGTTAATATCTCTCTTTTTATTTTGATAAAGGTTTTTGGGTGCATTTAGAAAGAGGTTGTGTAACCCATCCCACAATTCTCTTTTCTGAAACAAGAGTGTGGTAGTGTCACAGAAGCAGGTAGATATAAATAAATAAGTGTCTGATGGGTATATTTATCAGCCTCCTCACATTAAACTGCTTTAAATGAATGTGGATGGCAGCGTGGTGTCATCTCCAGGAGCTCTTTGCAGGGAGGATAATTCTGTCCCCGGGGAGCACGAGTACAAAAGCCTTGTTAACGTTCAGAGAAGAAACTTTTACTGGTGCCCACTTTTATGACTTTGTGCTCTACTTGAGAAGACAGAAAGGGCCTTTTCTTTACTTTTGCACAATGCATGTGAATCATATTTAAAGATGCTGTCATGGTATTCATATAGAGTGGGCAGGACTGTATTTCTTCATTTACACATGAATATATTGAGTTACGATGATTAAGATAATCTTCTGTCAAAACTATTAAACATCATGAAGTGAGATGTAAAGTGTGTTCACTGTTGGGTGTAACTAGTTACTAAGTAGTGATTTATTGTAATTTAATTACTTTCCCCTTGAAAAAGTAAAACAAAGGATTACTCTACACTCTAAAAGTAGGGCACAATAAACTGTATTAATATGACACAGTTTTCCTTTTTTTTTACAGTTTATTTACCTGTTTTTACATTTTGAACAGCATTAAATTACATTTTAGCATAAATGGAAATGTCCGTGAAATAAAGGTAATTGTACTGGTCATTTTCTGCCAGTACTTTATCCATTTTTTTACGGATTTATTTTACAGTGAAACGTTTCCTGTAATTTAATCACAGTTTATGTAATTAAACTAAATATTGTGTGTGATATATATGTGTGTGTGATAGTGGCATTGACATCAAAATTAAATGTCTAGCTTTAAAATCTCTGCGTTAATGTATAATTCTCACATTTGTATTAATTTGGTCGGTTTATGTGTAAACAATTTTATGCAGTTTTATATTATTGATTTGAGTGAATTAAAAGAGAGATTTTTCATGTCTATCCTTGAATCACTTAACTTATCAAGGTCGATGTAGGATAAATAAATAAGTAATTGTATTCTAAGTTACAATAAATAAAAAAGGAAAAAACAAATCTGTGTGATTTGATCTGATGCAATATAATGTTTTAGTCCTGCCCATCACATCACACGGGTGTATTGACAGTGATGTTATGGTGATAAAGTGTTGGGTTGTTTACTCTTTATAACAGCTGGTAACTGTATATCCAGCCAGTAATTAAATTGATTTTCTTGTGAGTATTATTATGTGAAGTTCAGACGTCTGAATCACACAGTCATGTAACATTCTGATCTTGAAGCGCCGGCGTGACATGAACGCTCCAGTTTCAGACAGAACTTCGAAGCGTCTTCTGCGAGGTGTTGCGTTCGGCTCCCATCAGATATTAAAATACACTCATTAGCCAGATTTTATGTGCGGATCATAAGTGCCTGTAATTGTCGGAAAGTAATTGGTTGCTAAGCAACTGTTTAAACTTCCCTGTCGGTTGTGTTATTTTGGCTGTGTGTGTGCAGGAGATGTGAAGTGACTCATACTGGCTGTATGAAATGATATTTCCCGAGTAGGTCATCGCTTCCAGAGACTCGCCGTGACTGTAGCCGTAATTAACCGGCGGTTAGATTCATAAAAATATAACGATATGACACGTGCCGTCGCTCCAGACACTTAACCTTTATCCTCAGGGTTAATTGTGTTGTGATATTGTTTGCAAAGGAAAGTGATATGCTGTGAAATATAGGGCTGTAGCGATATATTCACGCGCGGTATACCATGATAAAAATATGTATGGGATGTAGAGATGTGACGGTTTTAAATATTTTTCTGTTTTATTCCTATTGGTTGAGAATGTGAATGCGTTTATTCGTTTTTTTATTATGTGCTTTTATTGCTTGAAGAGGTTCTTTCTTACGGTTTAGCTTCCCTAATTCCTTAATGTTCATTTTATGTAAAATTGAGGGACTATTCAGTTGTTACTAATTTACTTTATTATTATTAATAAAAACGAATAATATTATTATTAGTAGTAGTATTATAATAAACATTATAATGAATACAATAATGAAATTAATAATAACAATAATAATAACAATTTGCCTATTATTTACTTATTTTTTGCTTTATTATTATTTACTTAAATATTATTTATACATTTTAATTATGTACTGGAAAGTTTTGAAAAAAGATGATATAGTGACACATATCATAACGTCAACCCAGTGTTGTATTCAATCATGAGCTTTGTCTTTACCCACCTGATAATGATAATATAATGTAATATCAATACTAATACGTTCTCTAAACGTTTAACTAATTATAGTAACTGATTCTTTGGTGTTTTGAAGATGTCACCTCGTGCAGACTTCTGCTTTGAAACACGAAAATAAGAACCAGCAGTGTTGGACTTGCCAAGCCGTTTTTGGCCCGTTACAATTTACAAAACGCTTCATTTGAAGCACAAATGTCTTCACACCAGAAATATGAGTCCTGCGGTTTATAATGTTCGCACTCGTCTGATTTCCTCTATGTGAGATGCAACTTTCTTCACCGAAGGCGTTTGAGATGCATTGATCCCCGAATGATTGGAGCTGTCCGGACTCGAGAGCAACAGAACACGCCGGCAGCGCTGGACTCCCTCTACAGCTGCTTTCTCAAAACACAACGTCCAGTAAACACTGTAGCATAATAAGTTCAATCTAAAATTTCAGCTGTTTTCCGTGTTTTATGCTGTAAAACATGGCGGTTTTTGCTTATTCCTCTGTAGGTGTGGAGGTGGTGACCTCTTAGAAAACCACGGCCGGGTTCTTTATCTCCTGAAGGCTCTTTAGTGGTTTTCTTTAATGGCTTTTTTCTACGACATGCGCTCTCGAGGGAATAACAGCTATGATGGATTTCTTCCATTTGTAAATTGAATGTAAGCTCATGAAGGCCGAAGCCTTTCTTTAGTTACTTGTGTTCTTCTTCAAGGACGCTTCTCCTGAAAGCTCTTTTCATCAGGATATTCTGTTTTTCACTTTATTAAGCTCATTTTTTAAATTTAAATTACAACATAATTAAATCCTTGAATAATATGTCCTTTATTGTGATTTGAAGATTGTTTTGAACCACGTCTCGTGATTTAGGCTCGTTCCTTCAGTGAACTATTCGCACTTTGAGAAAGCAAAGTTTTCTTAGGTTTTGTTTGACTAAAGTTCTGCTAAGGCAGCACCAGAGGAGAAGCTGTAATAACAGCCGACAGAAGAATTCACCAGCTTCAGCTTTATGTGCTCGGAGGAAACAGGATATTTTTAGGAAACACTCACTGTATGTCACAACGCCAAAGCACAGGGATTTGTATCCTTTAGGAAGGTTCTGCAGATATTTGTTGCATCTCAGGGATTATTTTCTAGCAGGGGTTTGTATTGTGTTATACATATTTAAAGGAACAGTTCATCCAAAACCACAATTTTTCATCATTTACTCACCTTTAGATTGTTCCAAACCTGTAAATATGTCTATGTTCTCTCCCCCCATAGTATATATTTTCCCTACTATGGCAGTAAATGGGGAATGAGCTCTGTTTGATTACTGACATTCTTCCAAATATCTTCCTTTGGGTTTGGCAGAAAAAATAAATGTATACAGGTTTGGAAGAACCCAGGGGTGAGTAAATGATGACAGAATCTTTCAGTTTCGTATGAATCGTCTCTTTAAATTTGTAACAAATGTTTGTTTGGTGCAAGTTGTGACATATGTCTTTTCTTACAATGTATGGGTAAATAATTTGATTTAATGATTGTTTGATTGAAAACCAGCTTATGAAAGATTTAATGGGATATTTTTGTTGCTGTGCCATTTATCAATCTAGAGAGTTTCAATCTTTTATCCATCTAACAGTTTCCAAACATTCAAACTTCATGCATAAATAAATTGGGATTTCAGCATCCGTGGTTAAAAACATAAAATATGTTCACAAAAAGAATCACCAGTAAGTCCCGCCCATTTCCACCATCTGTGACAATTTACCCCACGTGACAGGCAGCACCTCCTGCCCTCAAACACACCCTGTAAAGAATGTATTTCTGTTCAGGTGAATATGAGAAGTGTGCGTGTAATGCCTGTGAGTTGTAATGAGCGTTCAGATCTGGTGTAGCGCTGAGGTCTCTGTTATGTGATGTTGAGATGCGTCAGCTGTCAGAGGTGAAGCGCTTGTCTTTTCTCTCCCGCGCTGCGTGGTGTCACCATCACAGAGAAAACACAGCGTCTCTACGACTCGTAGCCCAGCGCAGATTCAACAGCACCCAGTGTGAGAGCTGGCAGGAGCGCTCGGGTCCCGCTGAGCTCGGGGATGTTCATCTGGGCATGTCGCCTCCTGTTCCAGCCTCACTGACATGTCTGTCTGTTTCACTGTGAGATGCTTTATTTGAGAGGACAGTGACTCAGCCTCCACCTCTCTCTGTGTTCAGCAAGAGGAATTAATGGCTTGATGCTAAATTCTCTTTGTCAAACAACCAAAGATTTTAAATCTCTGAATGTGTCTTTCATCGGCACAGCACAGTTTGTGACAAGACAAGTTTATGTCCAGGAGTGTCCTGTAATATCACCTGTTTGTGACACACCTTAAGCATTGTAGAAAAGAATAAAAAAACAGGCAACTGCGCTCATCTAGTCGTTCCATAACATCATGTTTAATTTGTCAAAACTTCATGTCTCCTTTATAATCACCGCTGGTCACCCTATAGCTGTGTAAAAGGCCATTTCTATTCTTTTTATGAGGATTGTTCATTTTTGTTCAGGCTTCAGGGAGTATGGAGGACTTGAGTGATCAAAATCTCATAAAGCTGGCAGAGTCATTTTCCCTTAATCCATTAGGCATTCAATTTAGCCTGAATAATGAAGCGATCTCGCCACTTTTCTGCATGTTGCATGTCCACAGTGTAGTTCAATTCTTAGTGTGCAAATAAAACAGTATTTACACTTGGAAAATGGGAGAAATGTTGTCACCAGTTCAAAGAATGAAGCAAAATGATAATTTTACGTAAACTTGTACCTTCGAAAAGCTAATTCAGAAAATAATTTTGGCGCTACCTCTTCATTTTTGTCCGTATCTACTTGTGCTTCCAACAGGTGGTCAGCCATGTTGGATTTTGTCAAAAGTGCATGCGGTGAACTCTTAAACGCCAATCCTGAAGGATTCGTGTGATTGTCACCAAACATGATAAACATTTTCCTAAATAATTAAAGATGAATAAGTGCGAATAGATTTTTTTTTTAAATCTCACAAGGTTGTTGCCATGGTGAGACAAAAAAGTCATATGTTTCATCATGTGGTCTGATCATATAGCGCCATCTACTGGAACCAGGAAGTATGTCACTTGCAACAAACATTTGTAGAACCTCCGTTGCCAGGGTGTTGCTATGCAGCAATCAAACGTTGCAGGATGCTCTACATGTTAAACTGAGAGTTAAAGTTTCATTTTAATCTCAAGTGTGATGCTTCACTGCAAAAAAAGACGTTTTTCCTTAGTATGTCTTTGTTTTACACTACAAATGTCTAAAAAGTCTTGAATCAAGATGCATTTCTTTGATTTTCCTCTAAAGCAAGACCAAAATACTAAGTAAGAAAGTAATTTTTGGCAGTGTTTTTATAGTTAACACTGGTATTTTAATGAAAACTGTCTTGTGTTTTTCAGACGCTGATGAGATTCATATAATCGTGATACAAATGAAGAACTCATCAGAGAGCTCAACTCTCACCATTAATCCTTCCTTTACCTTCTGCATTGACTTTAAGGTGCAAATGAAATGGCCGCAGGGTGTGTGTGTGTGTGTGTGTGTGTGTGTGTGTGTGTGTGTGTGGGTACACGCTGTCACTCAGACGAGACTGAAGGGGTTGAAGGGCAGATTAGTAAACGCTTAGGGGACGCGTTCTGTTTGCTGTCAAATTCTTCAGACATTTCCCTCAAGCCTCTCCAACGCATCTGTTTATTCTGCACAAGTGGAGGATGCCCGCAGGGAGATTGTATTGCTCAGATGTTGCTCTTTCAAAGTTCAGGAGAATTAATCGAGTTCTTAGCTGCGTTTCAGTTGTCAACTTCGTCTCAGTTGGTTTTGCGTAAAATGGGAAGAATAAAAATAGACGCGTGTGAGACAATTGTTGGGATACAGTAGGAGCACGGAGGTGTGTTTGAGTTCACATATTCTGAAATATGTTGGCAAGTCGTGAGACATCACGGAGACACGTTTGAGATTGCCATTTGTGTCACTGACTTTAGTAGAAACAAATTAGATTTATTTTTTGTTTCAGTGAGTGTTAAAGTTATAGTTCACCCAAAAAGCAAAATTCTTTCAAATTTGATTTAAAAATATACATGTGACGCTCAATGAGTTAGTAGCCCCACCCACTTGAGATTTATGGCTCCGCCCACCAGTAATGAACATTTACGCATTTTGCAGATGCTTTTATCCAAGGCGAATTACATTGCATTATGATAACCGTTTGTTTCTTACTATGTGTCATCCCCTGAGATCCAACCCTTTGGCGTTGCTAGCACCATCCTCCAACCACTGAGCTCCAGAAAAGACCATACCATATAACAGCTGTGTACTGTTGTTAAAAGCATAAATGATGTCATTATGTCATGATTATTTCTGCTCCGTGTCTCAAACGGGTTCGGCCATAATGAACGAGGCATATTTGAGATGGAGACGAGTGGCTGGATGTGTGTGACAAGCACTGCGTGATTTGTACAATGCGTTTCTGCCGCTGGTTGTCGTCTCATTGTTCTGAGCTCTTTACTGGATGGAGAGCTGGTTACACAAGACCATTAGTATAAGATACAGGCCTGTCGGGCGGTCCGCTATTACTGTGCACTGTTATTTTTTGCTTCTGGTAATTGGCTCCTGTCAGAGTGTCTGAGCAGACAACAGGAAAGAAGAAGTTTGGCCCTTATTAACCGAGTCGTACCGAGCCGCCTGAGAGATTAGTCAACAGGAGGACTCGTCTCTTCTGAGAGACTCGCTCAGTTTTCAATAAGCAACGCAGAAATCCACTAATGAGATGAATTTGTAGATGTTCACCATTGATGGATTCAGCAGGCGGTGGAATTTTGAAGAGTAGTTTATGGAATATGACCTTGTTATTTACTCATCTTTACATAGTGTGTGTTTTTTTGAGGAGCACCAAAAGTGAATATTTGAACAATTTTTTGTTTTCTACATCAACGGGCTTGACAGAGATTTGTGTCTCTCTTTTGAAAAATTTATTTTATTTTATACTTTATTTCAATTATCATTTATAATATTTCATTTAAAAAGATAGATAAAATTACATTAGCAAAATATTTAGTACATATGTCATTTTATTATTTATTTTTATTCTCCCATGTAAGTTTTTTTAGCTCAGTTTAAATTGTTTTTGTATTTTTATTCAATAATTGTATTTACCTCAACTTAAACTTTCTAATAACTTTATTGCTAACGTATCATTTAAAATGTTCGTGCAGTTTTAGTTGATCAAATAATATGTATTCCATTATTCGATTTGTTTCAATGAGTTCATAGTTTTAGTTCTCAATAGTAAATGAGAAGGTTAGGAGGGACATACTTCTACTTTTAGCTGTAAAATGTGTTGTTGTATTTTTCTGAAAGAAAACACATAAGAATTGTGTATTTAATATGTGACGGGTGTTTTTGGGGTTTGATCTCCTGGGCAGATGGCTGTAAGAGAAAACAGCGTGAGTAATCATATGTGCAGTAAATGCTGCTGTTAAGAGTCCTGTGGATTGACTACAGATGGCACTTCAGACTCAACACATCCACTATCAACACATTGAACTCATGTAGACACTCTGTAAACTGAACATGAACTGAATGTTACAATGCATCTTAAATATTACACTGTGATGTCATTAATGATGTCATTAATCATGTGTTTTGACCTTTCTGTTTCAGGCATCTGCTCGCTGGTTTGGAAATCTGTTTTGATAGTATCACATACAGGGGTGAACACTGTAAAAACTTTAGTCTCTGGAAGATACCAGAGTCATTTTGATGAATATTAAGGTGTATAGAGTAATGTTTAAGAGTTTAGTGAGCTGTTGTGTTTTTATGCACCTGTCTCTCTCCTTTGACCTCGGTGTATTCTGCACATGTGTTGAACTCATTGCCAACAACTCACTTCAGACAAAATCCAATTATATGAGAATATTCAATGATGTTTCCTGGAGAGCGTGCATGATAAAAGCTTATAATTAAGCAATACCGGATGCAGAGAGCCATGTGTGTTTTAATGATGTTTTATAAACAAAGTTCGGGAGGAGCCGGAGCATATAATCAAACCCGGCTGGTTCACAATCAGTAATCATGGCTTCCACTCTACCTGCTAAGCGAGCCAGCCCATAAATAAGCAAGACCTCTTACCTGCGACATCTCTTCTGTTTCTAACATGTCTGAGACCCACGAATCCGCTGTTAACGCCAGCCCAATCCAGCAAGATACTCCGGCCTCTTCGAGCGCTCGGCAGCGTTCCATCCTAAGCCCGGAAGCTACATCCCAACCGGCAGAACAAGAACGAGGCCGCCAGCAAAGCCGAACGACTCGTCAAGCCTCCAAACGCAACCGCTCTTCCGTACAGAGCCAGGTTAGGCCCCCGTCCTCCTCACCGGCGTCATCATACGCCTCGGCGCACTCAGTAATCCCAGCCATCGGGAAGTGGACAGTCGCAGGACTGCGACTCGCACTGTCCAATCGGGATGTGAACCTGAGCAGCCGGCTGAGCAAAGCCGAGCTGTACGACATCTACGTCACGCTGCAGTCAGAACACCCACCAGCCAGATCTTCCCCGCAACAGGAAGTTGCTAATGAGCCGGTTCAGGCTTTCAGGCCTCCTTCAGCCCGGGCAGGGCCTTCCGCCGCATCAAAGCGTCTTATATTTGATCTCTCATCCCCTCACGGAGCTCCCTTCCCAAGCATTAATAGTCTCATCCCGCTCGAAGAATTTTCGCTACACTACCACGACATTGAGCAAGCCATCACCCTGATTAAAAAAGCCGGTCGCGGAGCTTGGATGGCTAAAGTAGACATTAAATCCGCGTTCAAAGTAATGCCGATTCACCCAGACTTTTGGCATCTATTCTGCATTTGTTGGCGCAAAAAATATTATTTTTCCGTCCGCCTCACCTTCGGATGCAGAAGCAGCCCAAAAATTTTTGACATGTTATCAGAAGCGATTTGCTGGATCCTATCCAACAATTATGACATCCCTTTCCTCATCCACCTTTTAGACGATTTTCTAATCATCTCGCCTCCCGACTCCGTCCCAGCCGCGCATCTCTCTAAAGTTCTATACGTCTTCGAGAAACTCGGTGTCCCTCTAGCGCCAGAAAAATCGGCGGGACCCAGCACTTCAGTCGAATTTCTAGGCGTCAAGTTAGACTCGCTCAAATTCCAAGCCTCCCTACCCAAGGAAAAAATTGACAGGACCATTCTGATCGCCCAATCACTAATAGATACCCCGCAATGCACAAAACGCGAGCTTCTTTCAATACTCGGTCACTTGAATTTCGCGATGCGCATCATTCCGCAAGGTCGCTCGTTCGTAGCGCATCTCCTCTCACTCGCTTCTTCCGCCCACGCTCTAGAGGACTTAATCCAGATAAACAGCGCATGCAGCGACGAGCTAAGTTTATGGATCAAATTCCTTAAATCATGGAACGGCATATCTTTTTTCTACAACGATATGTTGTCTCTTCCCGTCGACATCCGCCTTTTTACCGATGCAGCCCCATCTGTAGGTTTCGGGGGATTTTACCAAGGACGGTGGTTCGCATCTACCTGGCCGCCCCAACTCGCAACATTACCGCAGCATCTCGCGTCGTCAGCCCTCTTCGAGCTATATCCATTGGTAGTAGCAGCTCAGTTATGGGGAAAGAATGGTCCGCCTCCAGTATAATGGTCCATTGCGATAACGAAGCAACGGTACAGTGCATAAATAAAGGACGTTCCCACTCAACCGCCTTAATGCCCCTTCTCAGACGCCTGACATGGATTTCGGCACGCGATCAATTCATTCTAACAGCCAAGCATATCCCCGGCTCCAGAAATCAGATTGCTGACGCACTGTCCCGCTTTTCATTTCAGAAATTCAGGCAGCTAGCGCCGGATGCGGACCTCTATCCAACGCCTGTACCTCCATATTCAGAATTGATCTTCATCTAAATCACCCTTTAAAAGCCATGCTGGACGTTTCACTCGACGCCATCATTCAAGCTGTCTCCCCAAGGACCATACAGCATTATCTCACAGCCTGGAGAAACTTCAAAGTATTTCACCACACCTATAACCTCCCCTTCCCAGATTTCTCTCTCCTCTCCATCACATCATTTATCTCCTTCCTAAGTACCATTAAAAATCTTCAAGCAAGCTCAATTAAAGGATACTTGAGCGGAATCCAATTTTTCCATAAATTAATTTTCAATGCCCCTTCCCCAGTCATAGCCAGCTCCCAAGCTTCCATGCTTATAAAAGGCATACAGAGAAACCGACCCGCCCTCCCAGATGCTAGACAACCCATCACTATAGAAATTTTGAGCAAATGTATTACAACCCTTCGCAGAGGATACCACTCCAAACATACAGCTCGCACGCTAGATGCCATGTTCATTCTGGCTTTCTTTGGATTTCTCCGATGTTCGGAAATCTCCACCACAGCAAATTACGATCCCGCAATTCATCCCAACTTTTCAGATCTATCAGTGCTCGATTCGGAAACAATCTCCTTTTTCATCAAGCAAAGCAAGACAGATCAAGCCAGAAGAGGACATTTTATCTACATCTTCAATCTTCAAACTCCACTCCAGCCATACCAAACCCTCGTAGCCTACCTCCGTTTTAGAAGATCTCAGGTCAAATCACCATCCGAACCGCTCTTCGTAGACGATTCAAACCTACCCGTCACACGCTTCTGGTTCCAAAAACACCTGAAGTCAGTTTTGCTCCACTCCGGCATTCCAGCAGACCATTTCTCTAGTCATTCCTTCCGCATCGGCGCAGCAACTACAGCATCACAAAAGGGGCTTTCACAACTTCAGATTCAAGCGCTCGGACGCTGGTCATCTGAAGCATTCAAGACTTACATCAGGTCTGACCGTGCCCTCATCAGAGAAGCCCACCGGACACTCATCACCAGACTCATCTAAGTATCAACTAAAAAAATCCCCAGCCACCCTCAGTTCGGCCAGAGCCCTGTTTCCCCCCAACGATCCAACGCAGCAAAAGCGTTTCATCAGAAGCCTCAGGGGCCAATGCTTTCTATACTCTCACGCAGCAAACTCATGCTCTGCCGCAGCAGACAACAATTCTACAGAAGCCAGTATCGCCGCAGCGACCGTCCCCGCAGGGCCCCGTGCTTCGTCCCCGTGCTCTGCCGCAGCAGTCACAACCATAATCCAATCCCTCCCCATGTCACCTTCCCGAAGCCAGTATCGCCGCAGCGACCGCCCCCGCAGGGGCCCGTGCTTCCTCCCGTGCTCTGCCGCAGCAGTCACAACCTTTATACAATCCCTCCCAGTCTCCTTCCCGAAGCCAGTATCGCCGCAGCGACCGCCCCCGCAGGGGCCCGTGCTTCCTCCTCGTCCACTGCCGCAGCAGACACAACCTTAATCCAATTCCTCCCAGCCACCTTCCCAAAGCCAGTATCGCCGCAGCGACTGCCCCCGCAGAGGCCCGTGCTTCTTCCTCGTGCTCTGCCGCAGCAGTCACAACCACTATCCAATCCCTCCCAGCCACCTTCCCGAAGCCAATATCGCCGCAGCGACCGCCCCCGCAGAGGCCCGTGCCTCTTCCTCGTGCTCTGCCGCAGCAGTCACAACCACTATCCAATCCCTCCAAGTCACCTTCCCGAAGCCAGTATCGCCGCAGCGACCGCCCCCGCAGGGGCCCGTGCTTCCTCCAGTGCTCTGCCGCAGCAGTCACAACCATTATCCAAATCCTCCCAGCCACCTTCCCAAAGCCAGTATCGCCGCAGCGACCGCCCCCGCAGGGGCCCGTGCTTCTTCCTCATGCTCTGCCGCAGCAGTCACAACCTCTATCCAATTCCTCCCAGCCACCTTCCCGAAGCCAATATCGCCGCAGCGACCGCCCCCGCAGAGGCCCGTGCTTCTTCCTCGTGCTCTGCCGCAGCAGTCACAACCACTATCCAATCCCTCCAAGTCACCTTCCCGAAGCCAGTATCGCCGCAGCGACCGCCCCCGCAGGGGCCCGTGCTTCCTCCAGTGCTCTGCCGCAGCAGTCACAACCATTATCCAAATCCTCCCACTCACCTTCCTTCCCGAAGCCAGTATCGCCGCAGCGACCGCCCCCGCAGGGGCCCGTGCTTCTTCCTAGTGCTCTGCCGCAGCAATTCCAACCTTCCTCAGCCCTTCCCACCCAAGTTCCCCACCCACAGGGGGCTCGCCCTGCCTACACACCCTCTCATACAAAAGAATCAGTTACCATTTCCAACCCAGCTATTTCAACTCATCAGGCCAGCTATCATCCACGTCACAGCAGGAACTTGCCCCATCAAGAGTGTCATCCTTTGCACCGCAGTTCCATCCGCTCTCGCCGGAGCTCACATCAACTACCCACTCGCACACCACGCAGCCTCTAGCCTCGCCTTTGGGGGGTGTGCGCTGTCCGGCTGCTGTCTAGTTCTACGCCTTTGGGGGGTTGGCTCTGGGTTCGGGCCGTTTCCGAGCTCTGGACACTCACCCTAGCGGGGGGAGTGTTCCGGGTTCAGAAGGAACCGGCGAGCTCGGAGCCCGCTCCCCGGACAGCACGCCAGACACGCATACCTTTTACACTTCTGCTAACCGTTTATTATCTGCATAGGTGAACTCGTGAAATGATGTTTTATAAACAAAGTTCGGGAGGAGCCGGAGCATATAATCAAACCCGGCTGGTTCACAATCAGTAATCATGGCTTCCACTCTACCTGCTAAGCGAGCCAGCCCATAAATAAGCAAGACCTCTTACCTGCGACATCTCTTCTGTTTCTAACACCCACCCCACCTCCCCAGCTTCTCCCCCGAACTCACCTGTCAGCAGAATCCGGGGGGTTGGCTCTGGGTTCGGGCCGTTTCCGAGCTCTGGACACTCACCCTAGCGGGGGGAGTGTTCCGGGTTCAGAAGGAACCGGCGAGCTCGGAGCCCGCTCCCCGGACAGCACGCCAGACACGCATACCTTTTACACTTCTGCTAACCGTTTATTATCTGCATAGGTGAACTCGTGAATTCTGCCATTTCACCATAAAAACCATTCTGTGTGTGCCATTAATGTGAAGCCAATGTTTAAATCACTGATCATTGTAAAAAATACCATTTAAAACAGACATTACCGCAGGGGTGCAATAAATATGCAGTTTAATCCGTTGTTTGTTGAAATTAATCGTGATTAATCATTTGACGGCCCTAGTTATGATATAGATCAATATGGCTCTTTGTACATAATTACAATTAATTTGCCCTTAAATTATAAAGTTCTTCTCACATTATTCTTGGTGGGTGTTTCGGTTTTGGGTAAATCGTCATAATGCCGGTGATTCTCTGAGATGAGGGAGTTCAGCATCTAAATCCATTCTTTTATTCAGCAAACATCCGAACAAAACACACAAGAACAGAATTAAGGCTCCACATGGACCAGAGAGACGTCAATGACAAACACAATGAATTAAGTAGAACGCTGAAAACAACCGGTGAGGCAATGAGGAAGAGGAACAGAAGACAGAACACCACACAGTGAAAAAGTTCATTTAACAAAAGCACAAAGACTCATTTCAACGCTTTTGTGATACCAATGCTAGGAAGTGAAAAGATGTTTTGAAAATGAAATGATTGATGAATTTGCCTGTTGAGAAAGATCCGCTGTTGTTAAGAGATCACAATTTTCAGTTGTATGAATGATTCTGTTGAGTTGTTATTTCTTTTGTATTACATGTTGCATAGTTACGATTGTGTCTCCATAGTTTGAAGAGTTTAATATGCGGACGTGACTTTTGATTGGTTGCGTAATAATAATGGGATATTTTTTATATTTATTTACATGTTCCCTGGACGTGAAAGTTGACACACATCTGACAAATGTAATAACTATCCTCATTTCGTGAATGTTCTAGTTTCTCTTGCTGATCTGGAGGTTTCCGGCGGGCTGTCGGGCTTCTTTGGGTTTGATTGAAGCCTCTCTACAGAACACAACTGAAGGATAAACTTAGCAGTTGATGTTTGTGATCTAGCGTGGCGTTGACACAAGAAGACTGTGAAATGAAATGGAGTCGACCGCCCAATGTCCCATTTCTCAAAGAGATTTAATTGGCCTGAAGATAATTATAGCCGAGCTGAGACACAAACTCTGCCATCAGCACTGTTGGCACTATACAACACCATGAGTTGCACACATTTCTATCATTATTATTATCTCCTGAATTTGTCGGATTCTTCCTTCTTCTTGGCTGACAGATTGTGAGATTTTATTCAGATTTGAGAAATATTTCTGATTATCAAACACTTGTCAATGGCGGTGTATTGTGTGCATGTATGTTGTAGTGAATTCAATGAGGAACAGAATTATTTAAACACTATTCTTCATCAAATATGTAAGAATTATCATGAGCTTTGATCACAATTATAAGTAATATTTTCTCCACCACCCTTTGTAAGGGAAACAAATATCAATCCAAATTGGGATGAATTTAATTAATAATGATCAATTATAATTATCTGGATCAAATTCATGATTTGGGGAAATCACTTAGCATTACGAGCAGGTAGCAAGAATCGCCATGTTTAGGGACTCCGGATTATGAGCATGAACTACAAACAACATCACGTGTGAAATAAAACAGGACTTTATTATCTAGACTAGACACATACTAATCTAACATACACACACATACAGTTAAGCATTAGAAGATGGTTGAAGTTGAAACAGAGAAGAACAGAGCATGGATTATGGCAGTATATGATATTCAGAAGATCAATAGCCTGAACTAAACATCAGTTTCTTCTTGTAAAGGACCTTTGTTAAAAAGATTAATGATGCCCTATGCATCCATGAATAAGACTAAGTTTGATACTTGCACGTCCTGCCCATCAAAAGAAAGAAAGAGTCCTGATGCAGTTTGTTAAGGCTCCAGTTGATCTTGGCTGAAAGTGATCAGAGAGAACCAGTTTTATGCAGAGGATCTGTATCTGGAAAGACGAGGCTGCAGCCTGGCACAAACTTATGGGTTAAAGGTGAAGTCTTCTTCTAGTCCATCCTTTGGAGATGCAGAACGCAAAGAAGAGCACACATAGAGAGAAAAGGAAGCGCGAGGAAGAGAGAGAAAGAATCTTCTCGTGGTCTGTTTTAAACTGTAAGGATGTCACATCCTACAGACGTGACTGGTCCAATCAGGAGATGGCAACTTTGGAGGGAAAGTTAATTGTCTTTGTCTCTCAGATGGTGTTTTGCATGTGAAAGCTGATTGGATGTTCAATAAGAAGACTTCTAAGAGTTTGATAAAACTAATACGAAAAGAGTTACCAAAACACAACAAACATCAACATAAAAGACATCACAAATATAGCTTATAGACACCAAACATGATCTAAATATCCTCTTGGTTAAATGAGTTTCTACAAATCTAATAATTCCAGTATTTAAACACACATTCATGGATACTTTGGATTAATGTTTAAAACAGACATGAACATTCATACATGGAAATGTTATAAAGGAATATATGTACATTTCCATATAAATGCATTTAGTTGTATGTCTGTCCCCAAAGTGAGTAAAGAGAGTTCAGCTCCCTACATTCCATTCGGTCGTAAAATACTCTGTCTTGATGGATTGGTGTGAGTTGCTATGGTCACCAGAGATCTTGTTGACCCTTGGTGTAAGTTACAGATTGGGGGTAGTCCCCAAGCGACTAGGTCACCGGTGGGGTGAGGGGTGTCGCTGCAATATTTAAGAAATTGAATTAGTGAATTAGTCTGATCGGTCTCAGGTACTACAATGTTGTATATATCTCTTAAGAAGTTTGGATTGTGTTCTCAGTTTTTCTCACATCATCAGATTGGTTCATAATTTTCTCAGCCTGACACGTATGATGATATTCTTCATATCAGTAACACACATGAGACGATCTGTTCATGAAGCGTTCAGTTCATCAGGTGTTAACGGTAGATATATTTCAGCGCTGCACACAGGACCAGATGGCTAATTTCATCTTCTTCCGATGTAAACATTCTTAACTTTTATGAAGAACGGCATCTTTACTAGAGTTTGCGTTTGAAAAACGTCTCTCACTTTGATTAATGATGTCAAAACAGAAAGCGATGCAGAAGAAGACGTGTTCATCTCATACGTTGGGAGTTATCAGTGGTGCTGTTATTTGAGGAGGTTGTAAGTCTTCTTGTATCTTCTTTCTATAAAGTATTGGAGTGTTGGAGCTTCTCTGTTCTCTAGTTCAGTTAACAGGTGGAGTCAGTCATGCGGTATAGATTCAGGTGTGAAATGAACATCCGCCACCAGCCAAATGCATCTCTCTCTCTCCTCTTCATCTTGTCTGTCAGACACTGCGACAGTTCACCTGTAACACATCCCAGATTGACATTTTACAAACAACAACACATAACACAGACATGGGTAACAACAACACAGCACAAGATGAAGAAAGACGATGTTAAAACTTTTCGACTATATTTCAGCGACTTTATTTTCGGGCATAAAGAAAAAGGATCGTTATCGCGGTAATCGCATATGTGATATCCATATCCATAGAGGAAATACAACAAATCTCTACAGTCATCTGGAACACAATCACAGGAAGTTTTATGAAGTCTACCAAAAGTTTTAGGCCAAATTTAACAAAACTTCTAAAGCAAAGCCAAGTAACAGTACGGGAGTCGTACAGAAAATCATCGATCAAAGTTTTACAAATGAAACACCTTATGAAATGCCACAAGGAATTAACAGATGCTGTCACAAGCTTTGTAGCTAAAACTGTAGCGTTTTTAGCTATTTATTTATATTTAAAAAACAAGCAGGGAAAGGAAATATTTAGTTTTAAGATGATCTTGATGATTGATGGTTACATGACTAAAAAGTAATGTTTGAGCGAAATACATTTTGTGTTTGCATTTCTATTTTAACAGCAAACCAGAAATTAAAATATCTGCTGAGTTTTTAATCATTCATAGTGTTTTGAACTAAGTCTAAATGTTTGCCTGTTCCTCGATAGTTATTTAAGCCTGGATTAGATTTAATTACATCAGAAGAATGTCTATTACCTGTTTATTTCACTATGATAATTACATGTATAAATTATATAGCTAATAAAAATAGCATTTCTATAGGAAATGTTACATCGCATGAAATATGCTTATCGCAATATTTAACATCAAAATTGTACATATTTTCTCAATATCGTCCAGCCCTACTCTATAGTTCTGTTCAGTGTTGTTCTGGCTGCAGAAAACACACACGTGAGCTTAAAGGTGATTGAAACCAAAAGTCCACAAACGTTAATGAAAATATAAATTTGCCAGACCAATTAAGTAAATTGTGAAATTATTCACTGAGTCACACACACACACACACACACACACACACACACACACACACACACACACACAGAGACTGAATGGTGTTCTTTCCCCGCAATTAAGTTAACGAATGGAAGTTAATTGACCATCTGTTTGTTGTTTGAGTAATCGTCACCGGCGCTCACATTCTCCAGATAAAGTCACTGTTACCATCCCGTCAAACGTTCGGCACGCTTGATTAGATCTCATGCCAGATGTGCCAAAACCCAAAGCTATAACCTCGGGCTAGAATTTTCCTTTGTGATAATTATTTCCATTTTTCACCTCAGCCTTATTGTTTGTGTTTTCCCATCGCATTACCTTCAACAGGCACAGGTCATTAAAGAAATTCCTCCGCCTGGCAACAGCGGCCCTCATTTTCAAACGTGACAATTTGTCATTGGCCTCTGGCCGGTGTTGTTTTCTCTCTCTCTCCCATAATGTATGCATGCGACTCAATTTAATCAAGATCATATTTCACGCCGCAACTATCCCTCCGAGCGCCGGCGTCGTACTTTACCGCACCTTTCCGAATCCGCCACACCGAGCGTGTCACATTATTTTCTTCTGCCGGATTTCCTTTCGGGTTGGGTGTAATTGGCGAGCGCACAATCTGTGCGGCGTTCTCGGTTGGACGCTGTAATCTCTCTGTGGAGAATCTGCTCGGCACGCTGATCTCTGCTATTACTCTTCATTAACAAGCCTCTTCCTCCGACTCTCTCCATCTGATTCAATTACACGTGTGTGCTGGGATTGGACTGTTCTGGCCCCCTCTGCAGCGGGATCGGATCCTAATCTTTCTGTTCCTTTTTCTCTCAACCGCCAACGTTTTGTCATTCATCTGAGAAGAAGATGAGAAACGCTGATGGCTGGTGTTATGAGCTGGAGGATCTCTTGGTGACTTCTATCAGATGGATTCGCAGATATTCACAACAACAACATTATAAAAACGACACAAGCAGGAAATAGAGCGTAATCCTGACGCTGGCTATTATAGAAGCAGTCTTCATGGAGGAGATATTGGTCCCCAGCTGTTTGGTCCAGAGGGATTTCAGATCATTAGAAGCCATGAAAAGCATTCAACTCTGATAAATCACATTATCTGATTACTGTAAAGAAATTTACGTAATAAAAAAGTCACTTTGGATAGGATCATTCACAATCATGTTTTGTGCAACAGTGAAGATTTAAGAGTTTCAAAATACCTCCATGTTTCTAAATGAGACGCTTAAATGGACATAATGTTGAGACCAGAGGAGACCATCTTAAATTGCTTCTTCTCCGCATTTACTTTTTAATATATCGTCGCCGTCCCTTTGAAACCTCGGATGTCTCATTTCTGCGTTTTTCAGGAAATTGAAAGGACACTGTGCTTTTTAAATGATTTAATATTGTGTTGTCAAAGCCGGCAAGTGTCTTTTTAAAATATTTTTTATTGGCTAGATATTTCTTAAGTCCAGTGACCAACATGAAGGGTGACTCATAAAATGATTTAAGACGATAATAACGAGCCCTTTTTGGTATACTGTATATTGGCTTAGTCATGAGATCAGCTTATTTTGGTAGATCAGTTAGATTCGCTTGAAGACCCTTCAGGATGGATTGAGACTGCAGCGTTATGACTTGAGATCAGACCGAAACCTTTTACAGTCGCTGTTGAGTCTGTGTCGGCTCAGAAAGTTGAAACATTATCACTTAAAATCACTTTCTTAAGAGAATAGAAATAGGATTTGAACCTTACACGTTGCACTTTATTTTTAAAACTGCCTCACTTATGAAAGACACACAGTTTGTGATAAGGAGACACAGATCAGCACGGAGGTATATATTAACCCTGTGTAATGGAATCTTCCATCCATGTTTTCCCAACATTCATAATATATGAGATCACAGAATTCTATCATAGAGGGAGACAGTTGGGTTTTAAAAGTCACCCCGAGACATGTTACACTTATCACATATGTACAGAAGTCATACTACTATTAAACTTTAAATTATTGATCACATCCTCAGCGCATCTCTATCCTCTTATTTGAATCCACACTTTACATGAAATCACATTTGATTAATGAAAAAAGATGTGAAAGATGTAAGCGAGCATGTGGACGTCCAACCAGAGGCGTCAGATTGAGTGGAGCTCATGTGTGTGATGTCAGATGTGTGTTAGTGAGGTCTGATGTGTGTTTGTGAGGACTGATGTGTGTTTGTGAGGTCTGATGTGTGTTTGTGAGGACTGATGTGTGTTTGTGAGGAATGATGTGTGTTTGTGAGGAATGATGTGTGTTTGTGAGGAATGATGTGTGTTTGTGAGGACTGATGTGTGTTTGTGAGGACTGATGTGTATTTTTGAGGACTGATGTGTGTTTGTGAGGACTGATGTGTGTTTGTGAGGAATGATGTGTGTTTGTGAGGACTGATTTGTGTTTGTGAGGACTGATGTGTGTTTTTGAGGACTGATGTGTGTTTGTGAGGTCTGATGTGTGTTTGTGAGGACTGATGTGTGTTTGTGAGGACTGATGTGTGTTTGTGAGGACTGATGTGTGTTTGTGAGGTCTGATGTGTGTTTGTGAGGTCTGATGTGTGTTTGTGAGGACTGATGTGTGTTTGTGAGGACTGATGTGTGTTTGTGAGGTCTGATGTGTGTTTGTGAGGACTGATGTGTGTTTGTGAGGTCTGATGTGTGTTTGTGAGGACTGATGTGTGTTTGTGAGGACTGATGTGTGTTTGTGAGGACTGATGTGTGTTTGTGAGGACTGATGTGTGTTTGTGAGGTCTGATGTGTGTTTGTGAGGACTGATGTGTGTTTGTGAGGTCTGATGTGTGTTTGTGAGGACTGATGTGTGTTTGTGAGGTCTGATGTGTGTTTGTGAGGACTGATGTGTGTTTGTGAGGACTGATGTGTGTTTGTGAGGTCTGATGTGTGTTTGTGAGGACTGATGTGTGTTTGTGAGGACTGATGTGTGTTTGTGAGGTCTGATGTGTGTTTGTGAGGTCTGATGTGTGTTTGTGAGGTCTGATGTGTGTTTGTGAGGACTGATGTGTGTTTGTGAGGACTGATGTGTGTTTGTGAGGACTGATGTGTGTTTGTGAGGACTGATGTGTGTTTGTGAGGACTGCTTTGTGTTTGTGAGGTCTGATGTGTGTTTGTGAGGACTGATGTGTGTTTGTGAGGACTGATGTGTGTTTGTTAGGACTGATGTGTGTTTGGATGCCTGGGGCTCAACTGCCGATCGTTTTTTATTTCTTTGTTGTCGCTTGTGTTTGGATCTTCAAGATTATGTGTTCAACTGCGCAGAGAGAGAGACATAAACATGACTGTCCATTTCATTCTTCATAACAGATGAACATGTGCAGGGGATTGTGGGATTGACACTGGAGCATGTTTAAAGATGACAATTCATTATGAAGGAATGATTCATACTTTTACTAAATTATTATGCCCAACTCTAAACTATAGCTTAAGATCTCTTTAAATTCCCAAGTGTTTCTCTTAGACATCAATGAGATGAAATGGAGAGCAAATGGAAACTTTCGCTGAAGTCTTATGTGCGTCTCTGATATTTCTCCAGAGCGTCAGAAATCAGACAAATTGAGAAGAGACATCAACGATGTGTCAAACCGAGCTCAGATTTTTTTTTTGTTCTTCATTCATGTCATCCCTGGCTAGGAGAGAAAATGTGAGATGTTGTATATTGTATTTGTCGTATGTGTTCCTCACACACAGAACATCAGAAACATTTATTTAGGTTTATTTTCTACGGTCTATATTTTCTCGTGTGAGTCGTTTGGAGCACTGGTCGGTAAAGTGTGTCTGGTGTTTTCAGTCTTACTTTCTTCTTTTCAAAGCCGCTGTTATCGGGAGTCTCTTGGCTTTGCTGGAGATGCACAAACCGCAGAGAGATTCTCTTCAGTCGGCTGCTTCTTTATCACAGGAATGTGGTTGCAGCGGCTGCTGCTTCAGACGATAATGCTTTGATAGGAGAGAGAAGTCCTGCCGAAAAGGCCACGCTCCCCTGACGCCAAACTCCCATGAGCCTTTGAGAGAAGTCCTGTTTCATACAACACACAACTCCTCTTCTTCTGTATTGAGTCTTGTGTCTTTTTTCTTTTCTTTCATTTGTGTCGTAATCTAACCACCAAACAAAATGAAACGCAGTGATTTGATGTATTTACTTATTTTAATGTTGGACACACAGGGAGTTTGAAGATGTCACCTGAAGCAGTTAACGGAGGTGAGAATCGTCCGTTCATGAAGAATAATAACAGCCGTCTGACGGTTGAGGATGAGTTGTGTGTTGAAGTGAAATGCTCGGGGTTGAAGGTGTGTTCACATCACCGACCCAATTCAAGAGGAATCATTACAGCGATGCTCGACTTGGCAAAAGCACTAATAGAAGCGAGTACACTGTACTTCCACTTTCAGTGCCATTTTCTTGTTATTCCTGTCAACAGAAGTCAGAAATCTGAACGGCGTGAGGAGGAGAACATTAACAGGACGTGACCCTGCAGACAGAGCTCGTGTGCGATTATTCCTCTTCAGTTGGCGTGCTTCAGCGCGAGTGGGAGGAGTCATGCGTAATTACCAGGTATCGTCAGCTCAGTAAACGGAGGCTTGTATTTAATTTGTATTGATTTCCCTGTGCGAAGGATTCAGTGTTATTCTGTTTGATGGGATCAAACGGAAACTCCAGCATCAATTACCGCAAACACTTTGAAGTGCCAACGTTGTCAAAAATCTGTTTCTGTGAGAAGCTTTGAGCAAAGAAGCTTGTGCGTGTGCACATGAGAAATGGGATGATGTTCTGAATAAATAAATCAAAGATGACTTACGGCTCTCAGAGTGTATTATGAAATAAACTAACAAAACACAGTGAACACTGTACAGTACTCTGAGTATCTGCTGACATGATGACACTTACTGTACTTCTCTGACCGGGAGATCAAAACCGACGTTTGAGTTCAATCCAGCCATCTTGTGGAAGTCTAAAATATACAATTTGGAGTGAAAAAGAAATTGATCTAACATCAAAACTCCCATGTAATATCAAGCAATTGAATGATCATATAAGTAGTTAATAAAGCATGTATAAATTATTATGAAAGTAGTTTTATTGCCTGGTAATGCACCCTATAATGTTTCATGAACATTAATTACTCTCCCTTGAAAAAGTAAAGTAAGGATTGGTCTTATTTTTTATAATTTATTACAGTAACTTCTGATGATATTATACTAAATACCGTGTGATACATTTAATAGTGCTCAATATTAACTCTAACTTAAACATCTGTGCTTTAATGTATAATTCTCACATTTGTAATACTCTGGTCAGTTAATAAGAATACTTTATGTAGTTTTATATTATTGATTTGAATGAATTAAAAGAGCCGTTTCATGTCTATCCTTGAATCAATGAACTAAGGTTGATGTAGGATATAGAGAGTAATTAGTAATAAGTTATTATTATAAGTACAGTAATCTCATTACACAATTTATATGTCATTAGTAACTAGTAATTAATTACTTTTATAGAGTTACTTACCCAACAGTGCTCATGAATAATAAAACTATAGTTTGTACATTATAACATGTCAATTCATTGTTACACTTTGAAATTTTGTTTTTGTAATAATTATTTACAACAACATTCAATGTATTACAGCACATATTATGAATAATTATTATTCTTGTTTTATAATATAAAGCATTATACCTGAAGGCTTTAAGTAAAGTCTTACCAATACTTATGATGTCATATCCACATTAAATTACTGTGTTATGCTTTAGTCTTTACTATAGTAAACTAGTTAAATTCCTAGATGCTATTGTATGTTATCAGTTTACAGAACATTTACAGTATTTATTACAGTTTCCAGTTCAATTCACTATAGTTAATACATCAATAGCACAGTGTACTGCAATTCTACTATACCAGCATTTATATATATATAGTATAAACACATACACATACTATAGACTATAGTTTATTATACTACTTAATATACTTTACAGTACAACAGTCTTTAGCATTAACTATAATGAATTGACAAACTGTAGTACATACATTGTACATAATTTACTCTATTGTAAATTCAGTAATTTAGGCAGTTTTCTGTTGTATGTTCAGTCGGTAAATAAGGGATAAAGAGTGACTCCTCCCCCTTTGAAAACAGCCAATAGTCTTTACTCTTTAGGTCGCCACACATTGTATCATATTCCTACTTAAAGCCACAAATCTTTCCTCGTGATTTTCCTGTAATTTCACATAATTTTTTTGGCCGATCTCTGAGCTGCAGCTGAGAAGTTGATATTTTGGAGAAGCAGGTTTTTCTTCAGGCGGTGATTATATATAGATCTCTGTACGGCACATTTCTTGTCTCATCCAGGCTCAACATGCCCAGGCGATGCTGCTAACCGAAAAAACACAAAATGCCGAGACATCAGAATGCCGTGTTTGTGCAGGAGTTTGTTTGGAAGGCCGTCTGAGGAATTCATCTATTTATTTCGCCTTAGTTCCCAAACGGCCGCGTGCACACTGTGCATGTAATCCGTTGCCATGGCGACATTGTGTGACAGCACAGTCTGAACGGAATGACAATTGCTTAGCATCCAGCAATCAGCTTGTGCAGTGAAAGCGGTGGAATAACACAGCGAACACACACTTTTACTTTACAAGCCCAGCGTCCGGATCCAAACCCTCACTTTAGATCAGATGAATGATTTATTTCTCTTCACTGCAAATCGATAAGCAGGAACTGACTGGGACGTTTACAATTTCAATGCATTTTTAAACATGTATTTTGTGTCTTGTGTTTACACTGAACTTCAAGAGTGGATCTAAATCAAAGGTTAAAGGTTGTGTGTGTGTTCTTTTTGTGTATCTTCAGGTAGAAGTTACTCGTGTGTGTGAGATCAGAATCATAATGTGTATAGTGTGTGTGTGGCCTGTATCTCTTCTCTTTCTTCAGTCTGTGCATTTTATTAACTGCTTAGGAGATTTACAAGAAATTGAGCATAAACTAGACATTTGACATCATTCATCAGTGGAACTTATTATCACACAAAAATGAATTCAAGTGTGATAAAATGTATACTGTTAGTCTGTTTACATTACAGAAATGTACATTTACACTCTATTATACTTGACTTCTAATGACAGAAACGTCTTTTGATGGAGATATATGAAGAGCTTATTTTCAAAATGAGATAACTAAGTAATAAAAGGGTTCAAAAATGTTTTTTTTTGTTGCGCATTCCAATTAATATCAATTGAATTGCAGTTGGTTTGTTTTGATTTGAGACATAATAACAACAAAAGGCGAACTAACACAATAACACACACTAAAAACATGATAACATCTTACAAAACATCATTTCTGAAATAAAATAAAAAACAGGTATCTCATTCTGGAAACAAACTCTTCACATAAACTGTATAAAAGTATTCTTGACAATTGTGTTTCTCGATTAATTCAACAGCCTGATGAATACTTTTATTCACATTTTATGTACTTTAAAAAAACAGTAAGCTAATAATAAATATAGTTAATTGCACTCATAGAAAACTTACAAATACCGTATACTTAAAGTATAAAAACTAGTTTACTGACAGCATATTTTAAAGTGTACGTTCGTTAATTAAAAATCTTCTAAAAGTTCAGTATACTGAGCAGTTTATTTGTACTATAGTAGCAGTACAGCAATGCAGTAGTCTTTGTGTTTACAAAGTTTAATCCACAAAGTGAATAAACCTTATAGTGGACCAATTTAGTCCAAAGAAGTATTTAAATAGTACACTTACAAGTATACTTACTATATCAAGTTTATAAACATGAACTTTACTACTCACACCATTTATACATTTGGGGCAAAAAAATGTCTTCAAAAATATATATATATATTTTTTACATGAAAATGTTGATTCTATTTGTAAAATGTGTTTACGTTGATTTTATTAATGTATAAAATACAATCTTTCTGATGTGTCTCAGTGACTTCAGGTTAGATTCAGATGTGCACCGGTGTGATTTGCGTGTCCTGACTTCAATTTGGTTGTGACATTTGCTTGCAGTGATTGTCAATAACACTATTATTTTCTGGGTGTACAGGAGGAGTGTGATAGGGAGTTTGTTTGTTCTTTATAACCTCCCGCTTGGCCTCGTAATCTTAATTAAATCTCCAGCTGGGCCGAGGCACGTCAAGCGCATATTTGAATCTTAATCACGCCGATGCAGATTCACAGAAACACAACAGATATGATTCATCACACCTGAACCAGCACGCCACCTAAATGATTGACATCTCAACTTCTAAATGGCAAATGTCAAATGGCACCTGCAGCACTTATAGAATATATTCCTTTGAGACTGGACATGTTCTGTTCGAGATCACGTAAGTGTTGCACTTCTGATGGTCAGTTGTTCTTGGGAGAAACATTGAAGCAAACATGTCCAATTTATATCACCTCCCTCTGGATAAAGCGCTTAAAGAGATGTGCTGTCAGCATAATCTTTACCAAGTGCTATAAATTCATGTTCTGTCTGAGTAGATTGAGCTAATGTACTTAACATGAGCTTTTGAATGTCTGAATGACACTTCAGAATTGCAGTCAAACTTGATGGTTTCTCTTTAACATCCTGTCACCTTCATATGTTAAGTGTGCTGCTGATTCAGGACATCACGTTAGGAGAGCGAGCGGGCCGTACAGAGCGTCCTGCTGTGCCGACGTGACGTCTGCTGAACGCTCCCCATCTGTTATCGTCCACAGCAGCGTCAGCGGTCCTGATGAGAGCGACGTGTTAACAGAGATGCTCGGGGGTCACACGTGACACACAGTATGTCTCAGTCAGGACCACTCTCCCGGGAGCTGCCGCAGTTATAGAAAACAATACAAGACACCGATATTGAATAAATTAAATGTCATATTAATAATCGTTGCAACAAACCGCTTTTCGAGCAGATAATATGGTTGCTGAACGGCAGACGGTGTTTGGTTGCCGAGCAACCTGCACACTGTTTATCCAATCAGTATTAAGCGTCGCAACTATCCATTTTATAAGATGAATTGTAAACAGCATTGCAAAAGACAGGGCAATATTGTGAAAATCATGTCTCTGAACACACAATATGGATTGACGCTATTCTCTAACTAGCGCCGGTGCATGGCACCAAATGTTTGCTTCAGGCTGATTGTTGAACTTTATTTTTAATATAAAAGAAAAATGATGAAACAAGCCACACAAGCCCCGTAGTATGAACGGAAACCCACCGCCACGTCTGATAAGAGAAACATTAATCATTACAATTTCCTCAAGTTCCTCAAAAGTTGTTGTGAGTCTTCACTTTCAGGAGTAGATCCTCTTTAAGTGGATGTCAGCGGTGTCAACTGACTGTGAAATGAATCCACACGGACTTGAAAGAGCTGTTGGCATCTGTGTTTGTGCCTATAGTCCAGTGACTTCACCAAGAGTAAGAAATACAGAAAGAAACACATTAAGATGCTGAACACATCTCTGACTTCAACTGGACATAAACACCACTCTCTGACTCTCTCTCTCTCTCTCTCTCTAACTCTCTCTCACTCTCTCACAATCTCTCTCTCTCTCTCTCTCTCTCTCTCTCTTTCTCTCTCACTCTCTCTCTCTCTCTCTCTCTCTCTCTCTGACTACTCTCTCTCTCTCTCTCTTCTCTAAACTCTCTCTCAACCTCTCTCTCACAATCTCTCTCTCTCTCTCTCTCTCTCTCTCTCTCCTTTCTCTTTCTCTCACTCCTCTATCTCATCTCTCTCTCTATCTCTCTCTGACTCTCTCTCTCTCCATCTCTCTCTCTCTCTCTTCTCTCTCTCTCCTCTCTGGACTCTCTCTCTCTCTCTCTCTCTCTCTCTAACTCTCTCTCACTCTCTCCTCTCTCTCTCTCTCTCTCTGTCTCCTCTCTCACTCTCTCTCTCTCTCTTTCTAACTCTCTCTCACTCTCTCTCTCTCTCTCTCTCTCACTCTCTCTCTTCTCTCTCTCTCTCTCTCTAACTCTCTCTCTCCCTCTCTCTCACTCTCTCTCACTCTCTCTCTCTCTCTCTCAAGATTCAAGATTCAAGATTAAATATAAACATGCACCAATACAGATTAAGATAAAAAATAAGATGGAATAAAATTAAAAGTCTATAAGTAAAAATATATATAAACATCTCAATATAAACAGAAAAAGAGTTTTAATTAAAGTTCTCAATGAGGGTGATAGTGTCAGTTTGTGTGTGTTGTTCTGTCAGTGTTGTTTTGTGTTGTGCTGCTTGTTCTTTGCTCGTGGCAGGACTTGACATATCTTGAGCAGGTTTGAGCTTCTTGAGTTTTCTCCCAGTATGTATGAGATCTTGTCCTTTTGTTGAAACTGGTCAAAGTCTTTGTGTAAGTTTGTAAACTGGGGGAAGAATGTTTCTCTGATGTGTGTGTAGTTGGGACAGGAGAGGAGAAAGTGCAGCTCTGTTTCCACTTGATTGTGTGTGCAGTGTGGACACAGTCGCTCTTCTCTCGGTGTCCATGTGTGTCTGTGTCTGCCCGTCTCTACAGTGAGCTGCTGATCACTGAGTCTGTACATGCTCAACACTTTTCTTAGTTAGGGTCTGATACGCTTGTGAGGTATTCTGACACTTTATATTCTCTCTTTAGCGACACATAGCATTCCAGTTTACTTTGCTGAGCTGTTGCTTCTGTCCAGTGTGGAGATATTTTCTCTTTTTGTCTTTTGATCATTTGGTTTAGTCTGGCTGGGGTTTGGGGTTGTCTTGGGCATGTTTGGGGTTGTAGAGTAGTTTGTGAGATCAGTTGGATGAGGGGTTTTCTCTCTGGGCTCAGCTCTTGATGTCTTAAGGCTTTGTGATGGAGTGTGTCTGTGTCGCTGTTCTTAAGGTGCGTGTCGAATTTTAAAGCTCTTTTTTGTATTTTAATGATTAGAGGATACAGTCCTAATTCTGCTCTGCAGGCGTTGTTTGGAGTTTTTCTCTGTACCCGTAGAATGTTTTTACACATTTCTGTTTGCAGAATCTCTATTGGGTGTTTGTCCCATCTGCTGAACTCTTGGTTGGCGAGAGGACCCCCAGCAGCAGCACCCTGACAGCAGCACCAGATCGTCTGCAAACAAGAGGCATTTCACTTCTGTGTCTTGTAAGGTCGGACCAGGTGCTGGTGACTGTTCTAGAGCTCCAGCTAATTCATTCATGTAGATGTTAAATAGTGTAGGACTTAGACTACAGCCCTGTCTCACTCCACGACTCTGGGAGAGAAAGTCTGTGTGCTTGTTGCCAATTTTAACTGCAAATGTGTTATTGGTGTACATTGATTTGATGATGTCGTAGGTTTTTCCTCCGATGCCACATTGAATCAACTGAAGAAAAAGTCCCTCATGCCAGATTGAGTCAAAAGCTTTTTTGAAGTCAACAAAGCATGAGTAGAGCTTTCTTTACTTTTGGTTTGTTTCTTTGTCAATTAAGGTACGAAGAGTGTATATATGATCGGATGTGCGGTATTTGGGTTGGAAACCAATTTGGCATTTTCTCAGGATCTTCTCTCTCTAACTCTCTCTCTCCCTCTCTCTCTGTCTCTCTCTCTCTACGTATTGAAAGAGTTCATGTAAAACTCCAGCTTCACCAGCACACCGAGAGCAAATGTAATGTCTTGTCGAGTTTTGCAGAACATCTTGCAAGCAATCTGTTATCATGAAAGTCATCTATGTGAAATGTTAAACAGAACTGCCGTTGACCTCCACTGACCTTCACTTTGACATGTTTAATTCATTCGCTCGAGGCAACCTGCTGAATAAATACATCTCGTGCTTGGAAGTGAATGAGGAAACGCTTCGAGAAGTCTTGGATAGAATATCGAAGCAACGCAAAGCTCACTCTGTGAATCAGCCTCTGAAAAAAGCTTTTTGCAAACTCTGATAATCTGATTTTGATCCTCCTGCCGGGAAACTGAATTGCGTTTACTGAACTGCTACTATAAGCACTTTGAAAGCAGAACTAGACGCGTGTTCTGTTTGTGCCATAACATGATTGAGTTCTGCAGGATCTGTGGCCATAAGTGTGCAGTTCTCTTCAGAGGAAAGTGCAAATGAAGCAGACGTCACGCTGACCGTCTCCAGACGTCTTGATTTCAGCCAGTTGCTCTTTTGATAATTATGATTAAACATCTTGAGTTTTGGGTCTTGAAGGCTCAAGGATTAAAAGAGGTGTGTTAGAAAACCTGAAAACAACATTGCCAAAGATTTCAAGTGGCAGCTTTAATGAAACTCTTCTGCTAATGAAAAGCCTGTCATCACTCACACAGCGTTGGAAACCTTTTTCTTTCCACTTCAAATCAAGAAATTTAGAGTAAGACCATTTGTTATGGTTTATGCAGTTTATACAGTCTTACAATGTAAACTTCATACACTATAAAAGAGGTTATATCAGAGGAGTGAACATTGATCATTCATGACAGACAGTCAAGACATCTTCACCACCATCAGAGAATCCCTTTTACTTTCTTTCTGTAAAGATAAAAACATGTTCATGTTTAATGTTCATTTATCTTCGAACAAACTGTTGCCAGTAAATGAAATAAAGTTAAATCTAAAGTACATTACTGGCAACTGGGCTGCAGAACTACTGCAAAGATGATTCATTTATGAACTTAGTATAGTTCATGTTTTTCATGATTGTGTATATGACTATTCTACTCTCTGTATATAAAGGCATCTGGTCCATACAATTCTACTCAAAACATTCACATTCTTCCTTTTGTTTTTCTCGGAGATTACTAACAACATCACAGCACCATCAAATAAATTCTATAGGCGAATTCATCTTTGGAATATTGTTGAAGTTGTTTCACATCTGTTTTTTTCAGAACAGATGCGAAATGGCAAAGCTGCAATTCCAGCATTATAGACGTGACATTTTGTGTTATGGATGTGACACAAGAATGCTCATAGAATAAATTTGTTACGATTATATTGAACCATCTGTTTATATTTCACTGAACCCTTGTTGATAGAGTCTAAACATCAAAAACGTCTTATTTATATTCATTTTTATGCGTCCATTTATGAGGAATATGAAGCGTTATGGATGTGACAATCCTGAAAATGGCTCTTATCTGACTGTGGAAAATCATGAACTAAAAATAAAACAAATGCTTCACAAATTATATGAGAGATCTCACATGGGTATCTGAAACACTAAATATTAAAATTTTAAGTTAACACGTAGTTACATTTTTTCGTGGTAAGCTGGAATTTTTCACGTAATAGCCCAGAGCACCTCTGTGTACCATCAGACGCCTTTAATCTTTAAGAAGAAGGAGTCAAAACTTCTCAGGTTGGAGCTGCAAAATTATTTTCGATGTCAGAAGACACTCATGGATTCTGCTACACAAAAACACGATGAGGCCATTCCATCACGTCAGGAGAACTGGATCTACACAAAACACACTTAGACACAACAGTGGATTGTGAATGAAGCAATGAGAATTTTATTTTGTGTAAAAGATCTATAGCAAAGCTTGTCAATAGTGTTCACTACATTGATCGGATCAATTGATCAGTTTGACTTTATTATTGGGGGGCACGGTGGCTTAGTGGTTAGCACGTTCGCCTCACACCTCCAGGGTTGGGGGTTCGATTCCCGCTTCCGACTTGTGTGGGTGGAGTTGCATGTTCTCCCCGTGCCTCGGGGGTTTCCGCCGGGTACTCCGGTTTCCTCCCCTGGTCCAAAGACATGCATGGTAGGTTGATTGGCATCTCTGGAAAAATTGTCCGTAGGGTGTGAGTGCGTGAGTGAGTGAATGAGTGAGTGTGTGTGCCCTGCGATGGGTTGGCACTCCATCCAGGGTGTATCCTGCCTTGATGCCCGATTACTCCTGAGATAGGCGCAGGCTCCCCGTGACCCGAGGTAGTTCGGATAAGCGGTAGAGAATGGAATGGACTTTATTATTTGCTAGGGGCTACAGGGTCCATTAATAAAAGTGAGACATGTTTGACCTTTTCAAATCTATCAGCCGTGTTATTGGTTGACTCTGTGCGGTTTGTTTTAAAATTAACATACGATCAAAATCAACAAGAGAGCAAATACTGTCCTGTACTGAAACGTGTGTTTACATGAAGGAATGTTTACATCTGAACATACTGTAAGACCAAAGAAACTGGATGATTGTAGATATTTCAGCATTGAAATGATAAACATGAGTTGCGCAGAAAGATTATTATCACAGCGGGTACTATTAATACTCTTAACGGTTTGCTTTGTTTTGGGTTGAAATTCGAAACAGTAAGGCAGTAGATTATTTATGAAAGTAAACTGTAGGAAAAGTCATAGATGTAATGGTGTTTTTGAACCTGACCATAGTAAATACTAAAGTGTTCTACAGTATTTTAATTGTTTTAACGATGATCATGTAACCTGTCGTCTGTCACACATCTACACTGAAACAAACATGACACTGATGTCTGTACAGCGACTCACATGTTTCTTCCCGGTTCATTGTGATGTCAGAACACATGACAACACAACCCGAGCCTGCACGAAACACAGCGTCGAACTAGGCCAAACGCGTCTACGGGTGTCCTCCGAGTCCTCGTGTTCCTCTCATCTTCTGCCAGAAACGCCACCGGGGACGGCAGACACCCGCCGCACGACTGCCGCCAACATTCAGATCAATTTGAAATGTAATCATGAAGTTCTTTACTTCTGGGAACTTGCACACAGCATTGAGGTTGGCATTACATTTTAATGACTAGCAGAGCATAATCCCACACAGTGCTCTGAAAAGGCTTACGGTCCGTTTACAGCGTTCAGCCGCCCAACTCCACATCTTCTGAATGCCTTTATCTGCCGACACTTCTTAAAGTGCCATAGAAATATTCCTCCATTAATCTCTATTTACCGCCGAGGTCTTACTTAATCACCGCCGCCCGACACTGCAATTCACTTTCAATGTACAGACGCTCTCGAAAGCTTTTATTGCCACTTTAAATTATGGATTTTTTACTTTGCCGTTTCTAACTGCCGATGCAGTTTTTTTTGTAAGAGAGCTGCGACAGGGTGGAACGGTCACGCCTGAGGAGCGTCCGGCATGAATAAATGAAGGCAGGTCGTGTTGGACAGGTGCACACGCTCTTAATGCTGATACCAAGAGTTCTTGAGACGTTCTGCCCTCACGTCAAACTTATTTGCCAAAAGTATTTGCTGTAACGTCAAAACTGGTGGGTTTGATTATAAAACATGAGGATGAGTACCCAATGACAGATGTTTCATTTTTAGGTGACCTGGCCCTTTAAAGAGTAGCGATGATGTATCAATGTTGATGAAATGCTCTTTGTGACCTGACTGTAAGAACGTTTTCTGATCATTTAAGAGTGATTTTAGAGAATGTGCTCAGTTAGCTGTGTCTGAATTATTTGACTGCTTTCAACCCAATGAAAGATGAACACAAAGCTTTTTATCGTCTCCTTTAAATGCTGATAAGCTTGTTAATTTGGCTAAATATTCATGATTTTATGGTTAGTTGCTTTTTTCATTTGCATTTAGGATTGTTATTTCTTAATGTCAGAACAAGCCAGTGACCTATTTAAGGGTTCAATGATATAATATTAATTACCGTATCTAATTTTTGAAATAATCTTACCAATCACATCATTTTCAGAGAGAGTTTATAAGACATTTCTTATATTGTACAGCCACAGATATTCAGTTTAGCAGTATTTAACGCCCTAACGGGAGGAGAGAATTAAACCCTAAATTCATCAAAAGTGCTTGTTTGTTCCTGATGACTTTTGTATACACAAATACATCATTTTTTGAAAGGGGATGTGCCACGGTGTTTCATGCATTCTGACTTCTTTCAAATGTTAAACATGCCAATTCTCAAGCGGACAGGGGTGATTGAACGCCATTTCACGCTTTGATTTTGTGTGTCAACTGGCCAATCTTTCACTGTTTTGTTAAAATGGCATAGAGGAGCTACAACAGTTTTTTTAACACGAAGAGATATGGAGTCTGTTATTCAGGCTTTTATTTCGTCTAGATTAGATTACTGTAATGTTTTGTATTTGGGTGTTTCAGTCTCTATTGTCTCGTCTTCAACTTGTCCAGAATGCGGCCGCCCGTCTGCTAACTGGAACAAGGAAAAGGGAACACATCACTCCAATATTTACCCCTCTCCATTGGCTCCCAGTCAATCGCATCCATTTTAAATCATTGTTGTTCGTTTACAAGAGTCTGCATGGATTGGCTCCTTCTTATATCTCTGATCTTCTTCTGCCTCACCGTCATACTTCAAGAGAACGCAGATCAACGTGTAGCCTTCAGCTGACTGGTCCACAGACACGTCTGAAACTTAAAGGAGATCTTGCTTTTCTGTAGCTACTCCACGGGTATTGATTAATCTACCATCTTACATTACATCTGCAACAACATACGATGCTTTTAAGTCTCTTCTGAAAACTGCTTTATTCACGGTTGCATTCGGTGATAATTAACCTCAGTGGGATGCTTAACTGTGTTTGTGGGGTTTTTATATGTAAGCTATGTTGATTGTATTTACGTTTAACTATGTTCTATTTTGTACAGCACTTTGGTCAACAGTTGTTGTTTTTAAATGTGCTTTATAAATAAATATCAATATACTGACAATAATGTTCAGAATGTGAAAATGAAAGAGTTTCTTCCTCCTTAAAATGTATAAACACATTGAATTGCACCAAAAACACAAGAAAATGTTATTTATCATGTCACATGACTCCTTTAACATGGTTAACTTGTCAAAAAAGACGAGTTGGACGTATGATGTTTTTTTTCTGTGCTCGACCCACCCCAGGTTCCGTATAGGTTTCAGAATGTTTTTTCGAACATGAACTTCCCTTATGTAACAATGTTTCCTAGTCCCTTATTGGATAATTCTTCTGCAAGTGCATGCCCACGCGTCAACCAGCGACAGCAAGAAAAAGAGCATGCCCACACGTCAAGCAGCGATAGCCCACCCATCAATGAGCTGATGTTCAGCTGTGTTTGTTAGTTCACTGCATTTCGATGAACAATGTTATATAAACGTTGGATTTAATGAGGATTTATATACGGGCATTACGAAAACAACACACACTTATAGTGAATCAACAGTTATGCAGAGATAATGTGATGATGTTTTGTGTGCTCGTGCTGTAGTTCCGCCCCCCTGAACGCGTTCAGTGTTCGATAGTTTTCTGGAAATAATCATGCAGCTCTATCTGTTGTTAATAAATGTGATCAAACTAAATACTCTTCGAAAATACAAAGTATGCAGTGCTATAAGTACTCTAGAATAGCGGTTCTCAATCCCAGTCCTCGCGGACCCCCACTCTGCATATTTTGTGTCTCTCTTGTTTAACACACCTGATTTAAATGGCCAGCTTGTCAGAAGAGACCTCAATGAGTGAATCGTTCAGATTGACGTGCTCCCTGAACAGTGTTCATTGCTCTCTTCTCACTGCACACACGAAATCAGCTGAAGTTCATTTAAGAACACGAATACAGTACCTCACACTGACAAAACTGAGGTTTGAAGGGTTATTTAACTGTAATCTCTAGATTTGCGTAGTCACACTTAGTGGCCTTTGGATGGAACATATACACCCATTACGAACTGAAATAATATCAGACTATCTAGTGATGTTGACTTCACAGGGCTCTTACGGGCGTATTGAACAAACATCCGAAGTGGTAGGAGAAGCATACACAATATGCAGAGCAGGGGTCCACGAGGACCAGGATTGAGAACTGCTGCTCTAGAATAATATGAGATTGGCAGAAAGTGAACGTGTTACCTCCACTTTACGCTCATTCTACTGACTTTATGTTTTCAGTGTTGTTTCTTTATAGACACACAGTAAAGTCACACCATCACTTTATGTGCTTATGTGTCAAATATCCACACACATCCCCAAAAATTGTCAAAGGATTATTAAATAAATAAAAACAATTATTGTGGGGATCATTTACATTTACATTACATTTAGTCATTTAGCAGACGCTTTTATCCAAAGCGACTTACAAGTGGGGTAGGTAACGGAAGCAATTAGGACAGCATAAGTACAACAAGAGCATAAGTGCAACCAAAAGAAGAATGGTTTCATATAACCTAACACAGTATACAGAAACATTCTTTCATACATTTTTTTTTGTTTGTTTGTTTTTTAGAGTAGAGAAGAAACAAGTAGAGAAGAAAAGAGTAGAGAAGTAACTTGAGTCAGAACAGAACAGTAAGATGTTGGCGGAAGAGATGGGTTTTCAGGCGTTTCTTAAAGATGGCTACAGAATCTGCAGATCTTGTAGCAGCAGGCAGATCATTCCACATAGGTGGAACAGATCCGGAGAAGGTGCGCGAGAGAGATTTTTTACCTTTATGCGATGGCACCACAAGACGCCGTTCATTTGCAGAGCGTAGGGATCTGGCGGGTACATATGTCTGCATTAGTGAGTGAAGATAAGGTGGTGCCAAACCAGTGGTGGTCTTGTAGGCCAGGAGCAGAGTCTTGAATTTGATACGAGCGACTATAGGGAGCCAATGTAGCTTAATGAGTAGAGGAGTAACTTGTGCTCTCTTCGGTTCATTAAAGATAACTCTTGCCGCAGCATTCTGGATCATCTGTAGAGGTTTGGTTGTGCAAGCTGGAAGTCCTCCCAGTAGTGCATTGCAGTAGTCCAGTCTTGACAGGACTAGAGCCTGTACTAGCACTTGCGTAGCATGCTCTGATAGGAAGGGTCTAATTTTCCTGATATTTTAGAGGATGAATCTACAGGACCGGGCGGTGCTGGCAACTTGATCTGTGAAGTTGAGCTGATCATCGATCACCACTCCCAGGTTTCTTGCCTTTCTGGAAGGTGTGATGGTTGATGAGCCCAGTTGAATGGAAAGGTTGTGATAAGTCTTTATATCAGCCGGGATTACAAGCAGTTCTGTTTTTGAAAGGTTCAACTGGTGCAGGTGATGGCCGTTCATCCAGAGTGAGATATCGGCTAGGCAAGCTGAGATGCGTGCTGAGACAGTCGGATCGTCAGGGCGAAAAGACAGGTTGAGTTGTGTATCATCCGCATAGCAGTGATAGGAAAAAACATGTTTCCTAATGACAGAGCCAAGGGATGTCATGTATACAGAGAATAGCAACGGACCAAGCACTGAGCCCTGAGGCACACCTGTGTCGAGATGTTGGGACTCAGACACCTCACCCCTCCAAGATACTCTAAATGACCTACCTGAGAGGTAAGAGCTGAACCATTGGAGCACCATTCCGGAGACCCCCATAGCCTTGAGAGTGGACAGGAGGATGTGATGGTTAACAGTGTCAAAGGCGGCAGATAGATCCAGTAGGATGAGAACAGATGAGTTAGAGGAAGCTCTTTCCAGTCTCAGGGCTTCGATAACAGAGAGCAGCGCAGTCTCAGTGGAATGACAGCTCTTGAACCCAGACTGGTTGCTGTCCAGGAGGTTGTTCTGGATGAGGAAGGATGAGAGCTGGTTACAGACAAAACGTTCTAGAGTTTTAGCAGCGAAGGGGAGTAGGGACACCGGTCTGTAGTTTTCTAACAGTGCAGGATTAAGAGTAGGCTTCTTTAGTAGTGGGGTAATACGGGCCTCTTTGAAGAGAGTAGGAAATGTGCCAGTGGTGAGGGACGAGTTGATAATGTGAGTCAGAGAGGGTACAACTGATGGAGAGATGGCCTGGAGGAGATGGGTGGGGATGGGATCTAGGGCGCAGGTAGTCGGGTGGTTAGAAGAAATTGCCTTGGAAACTTCCTCTTCAGATAGGAGAGAGAACGAGGGGAACGAGCATGTGTCTGGGGATTGACTGTGGTCAAGAGGTGGTGGCGCAGAGAATTGATTGCTGATGGTGTTTGTTTTCTTTACAAAGAACGATGCTGACTTCTGACGATGCGGATCACTGACTTCTCCTGAAAATAATACAAATCTCAGGATTTATTTTCTTGTGGATACATTTGGTTAGTGAAAGCTACATCTCTACAAGTGACACACAAACACGCACACACACACACACACACACACACACACACACACACACACACACAAAGGTCACTTTATTAGAAATTTAAAAGAATACTTTGTTTTGTTTTCTATACCTGTAAAGTAGCAAATAACAGACTGCATGAATATATTAATCACTCTGCACATGATTGTTCTGTGTTCCGGCTGATGTCCACTATCAAGTGAAGGTTTTTATATGTTTAGGGGACATACGTGTAAATCACCAGTGCTTCTAGAATCATTTTATATTTCTCTGATAACTGTTGTTAAAGCTATTTCATAAAGCAAATTATAATGGGTAAAATGATTAATTGCAATCAGTTTCAGGTCATTTGTTTTCCTCTGGCTGTTCTGTTTCTTCATTTTTTCCTGTAATTAAGATCACGTGAAAATAGCTTTATCTTTTAATGCTTTAATGCATATTTAAGAAGAAAATGGCAGAGAAAGGTCACATGCTAATGTAATGTGCTTATCAGAGGTTATTGAGTAACTCATATTTAATGTGTAAATTACCAGGGAAAACAGCAGCTATATTTACTGTTCCATACAGTATGACATACATTAACTATTCAGATTTCTTTAGACACATTTATTTACAAACCAAAACTATTGCTGCGTCTTAATTGTTAAATGAAAACATCACAATATTTTAAAAAAACCTGTTATATAAAGAGTATAATTATGTTCTCTGTTTGTCTGTATGTCACTGTTAAACTCTCTTTCTTTCTTTCTTTCTTTTTTTTCTCTATCAAAGCTTTATTGGCATGATAAAACAAAATGTACATTGCCGAAGCAGTCTGCACAAATACATAGTAAGATAAATATAAAATAAAATGATATACAGTGTATCTTTGTCTTTCTTTTTTTCTTTCTCTTTCTCTTAACACAAGTCAAATCAGGATGTTTCATCAGGTTGCTCTTTCTGTCTGGCACTGGAATCTGTTTTCTTCAATTATTTACTGCTGTGGTGGAATCAAGTATAAGGGTTGAGCACAGAGTTTTTCAAATCACTCATAATGTGCTTGAATTTGAATTCATATGGTGTGTAAATGATGATTTATTGTGAAGATGGTGAAATTTTCTTCTAATCGGTGATGTTCAAGTTTTATTATTATTGTTGATTTATTTGTTTCTATTTTTTACTTTGTTAAAAATTAATTTATGCATATTATCTTATTGTTTTCTTTTCTCTCTCTTCTCCCCCTTTTCATGTCTCTTGATTAGAATGTTTTGTGTTATGAAGAACAATACAACAGCTAATACATGACTTAATAAAGTGTGTGTAAAGTCAAAGCTCTTTTTCTTACTTTCATTTTCTATTCCTCTTTCTTTTTCTCTTCTTCTTCCTATTTCTCACTTTCTCTTTCTCTTTCTCTTTCTCTTCCTCTTTCATTCTTTCTCTATTTCTTTCTCTTTCTTTCTTTCTTTCACTATTTCTTTCTTTCTCTTTCTTTCTTTCTTTCTTTCACTATCTATTTCTCTTTCTTTCTTTCACTTTCTCTTCCACTCTTTCTCTCTTTTAGTCCTGGATATGAAACAACCCGTTATGTTAAAGTCATTGAATGTAGAGTTGAGACAGTGAGAGTTGTCTATAGAATATCATCTTCACACCACTGTAAACACGCTCAGTTGTATGTTTAAATGTGATTGTCTGTTCTGTGACAGGACTGTTGTGTGAACAGAGCGTTTGAAATGTCAGGTGTCGCTTGCGTTTGACTTGTGTGTTGAGCTCTGACCTCCTGCCACGTCTGCAAACAGCCCATAATTAATGCTTAGAGCGGCTGGAGGAGAGTGATGGACAGGTCTGAGACTCGGGGAGAATTCTCTCGTCCGGCTCATGACAGCAGACCCACATCAGCGCCTCTCAGGACAACACAACATTTTCACTCATCACATCACCACGCTTGCTTTATAAACAGAGAAAGCGCTGTGAGTTTGTCATGAGGATTGTGGCTCACATTTACATTTCAGATTTTTATGGTGTTTTTTAATAATTTTGATTATTAAGGTGTATTTATCCGCTGGTCCAAGTTTGAAATCAGACCAGAAAATAAGATATTTTGAGAAATGTTTCAGTGGTTTTGCGTTCAAGTCAATGGAGTTCTGAGCTGTTTGATCGTTGACGTTCTTCAAAATATCTTCTTTTGTGTTCTGAAGAAGAACAGAAGTCACACTGCTTTGAAATGATGACAGAATTTTCCTTTTGGGGTGAACTGCTCCTTTAGAAGCAGCTGAAAATCATAATCCTTCAGTCATAATGACATGAAAAGTTTCGACTAACATGACGTGCACCAGAGAAGTATGAAACTATTTGACTATGCAAACAATGGCAGCGTGTGTTTAACAGTCAATAGAGTGAAGAATGAGAGCAGCACAGTATCTGACAGCGCCGACACATGAAGTCATGAGATCATAACCTCGCCATAATTATCGAGACAAAATGGCAGAGCTGTCAGTCACGTGCAGGAAATTCTAAAAGTGACTGTTTCAGATGATGACAGCAGCTGTCTGCGGGACGGCCCGACGGAGACGAAGCTGACAGGAGGCTTATCAGAGCCACTTCAGGAGAAACCTTCAGACTGCGTCGTTTCAAACACAACAGAGGAGGTAAAGCCGGCGCTAGAGGTGTCAGACGTATTTGAATAATTTCCTGAGTAAACACTTGCCTTCTCGCTAAATTTGGAGAGGAGGGTTTTCATCTTTTATGTGCCAAAATAGCAGAGCGTCAGAGCGGAGCGACACACGACTGTGACTCATCATCAACAGAGCTGCACTTTCCTTCAGTCACTACACGGATGTCATATCAGCGTCATGGGTCATGAGGATTTAAGATGAAACGTCTGTCTGTTATCATGAAATGCATTCTCATATTGATGCAAACACAGCATCTATTATCACAACTAAATTATTTATAAAATAAATAATTCAGAAATAAAGAGGAGACTAATTCAAGTATTTAGCATCAAAGTTTAAAAGGAAGAAAACTGAAACACTTTCAATGTTACAGGATAACACTAATGGGTTTAATGATTTTATCACATGTTTGATGTCATTTTTTATTGAATATAATGAATTTAATTGGTATTTCAATATCTTCTCTTCAGAACTTACAAAAACAGTCAACAACATAAAAATGGTATTACAGTGAAATAAAATATGTTACATAAATTTGGTTGTAATATAAATAAATCATTACAGATCCGTGAATTCAACATGTACAGTAAAAGTTTTATATTTCAAAATCTGTCAAAGAATATGTTGATATTGTACATGTGAGTTTACAAATATAAAATCATAAATGCATATGGATCATGTCAAGATCGTGTGCACTTTAAGTAAGGTATATGTTATTAGTTTGGAGCGGTTGTTATCTGAGATTATTACACGGCTCGTTGGAAATGCCTGATTCTGATTGGCCAGTCGCAACATTTGCAGATTGGCATGGGGTCCTGATCACACGGTCGGGGTCGATTTCTGCAATAACAACCGGCTGCATGTACATTATTCCTTACAAAACGAACCTGCAAATATCATGACGGGCCAATCAGAATCAAGCATTCCAACAAGCCCTATAACTCATTTTATTATTACAGCTTCACATGTAAGAACATCACTATTTCAACTATGAAGTGTTGATCTGTTGCTCTCACAATTGACGTGTGATATTTACCAACAATAATAGCATTGCTATCTTGCGATCTTTTTAATTCAACTTTTTGTTGTCATATTTATGAGTAATGTTTATGGTTGAGCGACTGGAGCATAGCATCTCAACCTCTTGATTCTTTAAGAGCATTTGTTTGGCCTGTAGTGAAACCTTATAAGATCCCGAGTCGCAGGTCCTATTAATATTATAGATATCATCATTTCTTTCAACATGTTTTTCAATCACACCGAACACCTTCACACTTACTGCAGTGTTACAGTAAATTGAAGTGTTGTCCAACATGACTTGACTGTAAATCACACATGAGACGCGACCGCCGGAGCCCTGAAAGCTCATTCAGGAGGAAACCCAAGGCCATAAATAACTGCTGGAGAAACCAGCGCCGCAAATGTGATGTGCTGTAACTTTATGAGCCGGTGCAATCAATGCAATGCATGTTTATCATCGATATCCAATAGACCAAGATGAGACGTGCAATCACATCTCACACCAACACGCCCATCATAGATGCTGGGGTTTTGTGTTGTTTGGGTAAATCTAAAAGAACCAGATGTCACCCTTCTCAGAAAACTAAGAGTGAGTGTTGACGTGAGCTTTACTGCTCTGTTTTGAACAACAGAAGTATATTTGCATAATTGTGAAAATTGCAAATATTATGATTGTTTTGTTGTTTATTTTATATTCAGAATTAAAATATATAATATATTAATGTAACAAAAGCAAGAAAGCACTCCTTAAAGGAATAAATTTAGCTTTGCCATGAGGACTGATCTTCGTAATATGTTATTAGATGCACAGATGATGGATGATGTATTAAAGAAAATATTCAAACATTACAACATAAAGCATCAGTTTTATACAGCAGCGCTCACTCGTGTTGTGTTCTGGAGTATACACAGACACTGTTATTAAACAAACAGGAATGTTTCTTTTCTAAATAACCCAAAACAAACAAAGAATGTGAAATGGTTCAGAAAACTATTCAAACAATTTTACATGACATTCAGCATTTCTCTCAGACTGATTTTTTGTTATGTGGGGATTGTCAACAGTAGATGTGTGGTGGTGTGATGGAATAACTTGTACTGTAGTTGGGCAATTCCCTGAAAATGTCAACCTAACCACGAAAAAAATATGTTTATACCAGCGGTTTTTACTCTGGTAACAGCACAGATTTTAATATTTGGAGGTTGAAATACTCATGTGAGATCTCCCTTCAAATTTGTGAAGCATTTGTTTTATTTTTAGTTCATGATTTTTCACAGTCAGGTAAGAGCCATTTTCAGGATTGTCACATCCGTAACGCTTCATATTCCTCATAATTGGACACATGAAAATGAATATAAAGAAACTATTTGATGTTCTATAAAGAGGCATCACTTCTCCATTCATTGGGTATTATTGCTTCATGATTGTGCTTTTTATTTCTCAGAAATCTTTCTGAGAAGGTTTGTCATCTCCCAAAAAATGCATCCTTTTATTGTCACATCCATAACGCATGTTTATTTCCCTTTTTTCATATTTATCATAGACTGAATTTTAAATTATATGTATAAATATGAGGACATGTGTCACTGTTGCCCACTTTTGTCAGCACCATTTTCAAGTCTCATTTCAGTTGAAAATGTAGAAATATAACTTCATGGATGTGTCTAATATGAGGGACAGAGTTTTTATTTTCTTATGTAACATAGCTTTGGCTGGTGGATTTTGTCTCAGAGCAATTATGTGTCTAATCCACAGTCTCTTCTTCATTTCAGGGAAAACACAAAATTAAAACCAGCCAGGCTCTTTTTTTTCTCATATTGACTTCAGTTGAATTACATCCCATACTTAAAAAATGTGTTTTAACCCTTACTTGTGTCAAATATAGACAAACCCAATAATACGTTGTATTTAAATTTGTGTGTTTATCCTTGACAAATGTTTATCCTTTTTGTCGTTTTCTGCCAGAATAGTATCTGTTATTTTACAAACATTTCTGTTAAAACTAAGTGACAATGTAATGCAGCTCAGTACACAGATATATTATTAACACAAGATATTGTACCCTACACATGTTTTCACAATGTTTAAATGAATTTAGATGAGTTAATCTGTTTACATGAGACCCAATCATGAGTCATTTTAAACACCATCTTAATGTGAATTTATTAACGCTGCATGCAAACTAATTATTAGACAATTAGCAGATTGTTTTTGAGTCACACCACAGGACACCCTGAAGTGTTTCATCTCAATTACTGCTTCATTCATTTTCATTGTGTCATTTCTGAAATAGAGATATAGAATGTGAAGATCTCGTTTAATGTACGCTGTATGAATCGTGTTAAGAATGTGCAATTTAATTTTCATTGAATCAGGACATTATTTGTTGTAGCAGACCGTTGAAGAGAAACATTTCCTGATGATGATGATGATGATGGCAGGCTGTCATGTGGATGAGCCGAAGGTGTGGTGTTTTACCTGAACACTCAAAACCGCAGGAATCTCTTTCACTATCTCCTCATATTTTCCATCAGCCGTTTCTCTTTCTATTTCACACAGATTCCTGCTGATTAAAGTCACGGCACAGCATGACACCATCAAACGAATCTCAATGTGAGAGGCCTTACACTTGTGCCACACGTATCATTTTAACATTTTGCCTAAATGTCTCTTTTAGCTCTTATCTGCCTTAAAATACATTTAAAATTTCAGCAAAAATGTGTGTTTTTGAATAAAATAGATTTTGCTTTGAATCCAGCTGACACGGTCAGGGATGATTCAAACGATACAGAAATACATGAAATATGACAATATCACTTTTTTTTGATGAGTGCTTTTGGTTTTCTCTTTTCATGAACGAAGAATTCAAAAGAGTTTTAAGAGAATGAAGTAAAAAGACCACAAAAAAGTTTCAGTTGAACCCACTAGACGCAATAGAAGATCAAAGATTTCCTTCGCTGTTAAATCTTTAAATCTTTAGATTTAAAGTGATTTCACTAAATCCTGCAGAAGTTTTATTCAAGCTAATATATTAATTGGCCTATCACATTTCTGTTGAAGGATATTAAAATGTGTTATTACTGGCAAGATTTCAGATTGGTTGGATTAATGTACATAATTGTAAAGTATTTTCTTTGAAGAAATGCCATTGTTGATCTGAGCCTTGAACAGATATTTTCATTTATTTGGACGCAGTATTATGTGACGATGCCAGATCTCATGTACGTCGTGATATTCTTTGAATAAAGCACCATCACACAGGATGACCTGAGAGCCGATGTTATTCCTTGAAACGTCTCCTGGCGGAAACGCAAACGGTTGAATATTCATCAGGAGGAGACTGTAACACAATAACAAAGTTAATTGGAAAGACAATGTTCTTGGCTTCGGTTCATCACAACACATTCACACGTCTGCCAAGAGCAGAAGTCTCTACAGATGGACACGATATGAATGAAGTCACCGCTCTTCAATATTTGGCAGCGTTGCATTGTGCTTTTATTTCTGTTGAGCAGAGATTTGTCATGAGCCTGACACAAAGAGTTCATGTGACAACGAAGTGAAGAAACCATACTGAATGCATTCACACGACACTCCAGCTTTCACAGAGGGTCATATGAGGACAGCCAAAACCAGAAAGAACAGGCTCTTTATTGACCGATGGGAAACCTCACAGGCTTTCTGCCCGCTCTCGTCTTCCTGGAGTTACGGAGAGAGAGAAATGGCTCGATAGTCAGTTCAATACTGTTTGGATTAGACTGGATGTTTTCAACTACGCGTCACGCTTCCTGAATCATAATGTTCCTCAAAGCTGTCACACACCTCACAGTCTGAGTCTCGAGGACAGACGAGTACAAAGTACATAGACACCACAAAACAAGATAAACCCACTGCCTGGAAACATCCTAGCAACCAATTACTATATCAACATTCAAGACATTCTTTAAAATATCTTCTTTCGCGTTCTACGGAAGAATGAAACTCAAGACAAGACGGTGAATAAATGATGACTAAATTGTATTTTGTTGGTGAACTGTCCCTTTAAGTGAGAATAAGAACCATGAGACTGACCAAACCCTTGAAACAATCAAACACATTTTTCAAAGTAATTTACAGTCGTCAATTTTTGTGATGGTTCCTATCGACTTTTTTCACTTTAAGAGCGTCCATTATGTGACCTTAAGGGGAAAGATGAAATATTAATGGATGTCAAACTGGTCTCAAATGTCAGAAATCACATGCCTGACGGAGTATATTGATCCCGTTAATAACAGAGACTGAGCGTGTGACAGATTTAATGGACACAATGTGTACGATCATAACACATAACGTATATATATTACAGTGATCTATTTGTGTACAACACTCATGCTTTCTTTTAAAAGGATCACAAGAGCTTCAGTTTTAAAATGATTTGTATTTTATAATTTACTTTTATAGAGGATATGTTCTTTGAGCACAAGTATAGAGCAAATAGACTTTTGTGTCAGTCAAGTATGCTGAATTGTCATGTCAAGTGTTTTTTAGAAGTACATAAAAAGTAGACTTTGTTATATTTTAGTATAGTGAAAGACACACTTGAGTAAAGTGTCTCTTGTGAGGTAAATGTGTTTATGTGACATGAGTATGTCAGTGGCAGTGTGGTAGTGAGTTCAGGATGTATAATTATGATGAAAACAGGCCGATCTGTTCTCAGTTTCTCTACACCTCCTCTGAGCGGTTTGATGCTCTCAGACTGCGTTTGATAATCTGTCATCCACACACTACGCTCAGAGCCATCAACACGCCACCAACGCCGCTTCACGAATTAAACACAGACATTTTAACTGGAAAACCCGCCGTTAAGTGACACGCCGACAAAAACACCAATGCTAAGAGATGTGAAGAAGCTGCGGAGGTTTTCTGACGAGAGCATCTTTCCTCACCGCCCCTCCACACCCCCCCCCCTCAGCACGAAGGAGGCGGCGTAAGATTTATGGCTTTGCTAATTAAATTTTGCTAAGCTGGCAGATAGTGGAGAAACTGTGGCTTCCTCCTGGATTGTGATTAACAGGATCTGAATTCATTATTGTCCTGTAGTGCCCGTCTGGGTCCTTAACACCACAGACTAATTAAAATCAACAATCCTGGCAGTATTATATCACACACTATCAACGTTTATGCTTACTTCTGAAAACACATGCACAGTTAATATTATGTGCACCGTGTTTAATGTGTTCAATGAGAAGCAGAACTGTGATGTCATGACTGTGGACGGAGCATCTGTGATGATGATATGAACCACTCAGATCGGAAAGTAAGCAACTACTCCCTAGCAACCTGTAAGAACAGCTTAGTAACCACATAGAGACATGTAACTGTTTGTTTAATTTAAATATGCCTTATACAACACATTTAAAGTCCCAGTGAACCGGAAGTTGCGATGGTTTTACTTCCGTATTTTGATGCATTTTCGAGTGAAATGCAATTACTGCAGAAAATAGTGGCCGTGGCTTTCACCTTTCCATGCGATTTCATTAAATGTACAAAAACAAATGAAACTAGCAGCAGACTGACGGTTAAAGGGGAGGAGTTAACGGATGCTCCACCCAAGCCATCTATATGTCATTTAAGATAGAAAGTCACTTCAGGATGGAAGTGCATTTTCAGATTTTAATCGAAGATTATGAGGCCACAACAATAAGAGACAATGACCCACATTAATCAACTATTTACAATAAACGCTGCAATATTTCTGGAAAAAATAGGCATTGTCGTTTTTTATTTCACTGGGACTTTAATGGAGACCTTGGGTGAGGATTCTGCATACAGTAATATTGAGACGTGTAATTCTATTGTGACATTTTATAATGATGTATTTAGGAAGTCAGATGGATGGTGAGCGGAAAGATGAACACACACACATGACCTTCACACAGAGCGACCACAGCTGAAAGATTCTGTTCAACTCATCTTCTTTAATCAGATTTTTCCTCATCACTAACTGCTTTTCTTATGTAGCTGTAAGAGAACGTCTCATTTTAAAACTGTTCTGCGTCTGTGACTCTTCTAAAGTTCTGCATGAGAAAGTTTCACTTGAGCCAGCGATATTTCTGATGTTCTCACTCTATAAATCATCTGATAATGATAATTTGGTCTTCTTGCTTTTTATGTCACGCTGTCAGATTCTGCTCATCCATTTACCAAAACTAGTCTAAAATGATTGAACTGCACATCTGCTCAGACTCATTGAAGATCTCTGTGAAATAACATGTTCAGACCTCACAGATTTAAGGCACTTTCCTTGAATGCTGAACATATTAAGATCTCTTTAATATCTCAGTTATTTCTCTCAGACATTAATGATTTTCAGTGGAGACTCAAGTCTCACGTGTGTCTCAGATATTTCTCCTGATTAAAAGATTCAGAAATGTCACAAAAGTTGTGTTATTAGAGTTTGAGAAGAGATGTCAACAATGTGTCAAACTGAGCTCAGATTTGTCAAGACTGAAATCGATAGTGCAGATTAAGTCAACAATTGCTCTATTTGTTTCTGTTTTTGAAGCAATTTAGTTATTGAATTAATTTATGGAAAATGTGTATTTATTGATTATTACAACAGAGCATTGATGAAACAGCTGATCGTGGTTTCTATACTGTCCAAATCCTCAAACCTTAAGCTTCTTATATCATTTAATTTCATTTTTCGTTAAAGTGAAACAGAAAAAGCACTAAAATCTTTTTTGCTATTGTTGGAATCAGGTTTGGAAGAATATCAAATAACATGATGAAGTCAATTGTAAAATAACTGCTGATAAAGTGAAGATGTTATTTGCTCCTTTGAGGTCTCCTAAACCTAAAGCAGATGCTTCTTCAATCGGGTTATAAGAACCTTTCCATGAATGCAATCCCTATCAAAAACATAATAAATCGTGACCTTTCCTTAAACTCTAATATTGTTGAACCTGTTCAACACGTCGAGGACTAAGAATTGAATGACACATGTATATAATAGTTGAGCAGTTTGTTGTTTGACAGTAACTAGAGAAGATTCAACTCTGAGTCTTTGTGATGTACCGCGGGAAATACTTCTGCTTGGCTTCATGAATTATTTTGTATATTCATCATCATGCTAATGGTGGAGTCTTTAATAAAACATTGGACGTAATTTAACTGAGCTCTTTCAATCACAGCTCTTAATTTAAGAGTTTTGCAGAGATTGTGTCGAGCAGTGCTGTGATGTAAAGAAGACGTTTGTATGACATCACCTTCGTTCCAGAGGAAAACAATATCAGATGAGATTTCTTCAACATCTCATTTATCTCTCATATTCATTATTACCGCCACGTTTCTTTGTGTTTTTATTTATCGTAAGCAATTTTAGTGGAAACATCTGAGACCGAGTTGCAAAACCGAGAACTCATCAAATCTCCTGAGAGCATCTGAGCAATGAAATGTTGCTCCAGGTTTGGTCTTACAGTCGGAGAATCTGATCCTGTTCACATTGAGACGTGATTGCAGACTTCACAGCATGCGTACACCGTGACTTTATTGAGATTTTGGAGTACTTCATCTTTTGATGGGATCCAAAGTTCAGCCGTGTAACGTTTAAAGTCTTGTGGTTTCTTTCCACGTCCAACTTCTCCAAAGTCCCAGGCATAATATGAGATTCTGGACGTTGAATCCCAGCTAAGCCTGACACTGCTGCTTGTTACCTTCCTAACAGAATCCCGTCCATTGACACAGCTTAGGGATTTGAGGTGGGATTAGTGGAGGAGAGAAGAGGAAGAAACGCTTCTCTTAATGTTGGCTCTGGAGCGATGTTTGAAAGTGCTCGTGGGCTCTTTTGTAAGCCCCCTTCTCTCAATTAGATTGATTCCCGGGCCTTGGCCTTGCTTTAGAGAGGAGCTCATTTGTTTCAAACAGGTTTAAGATGTCTGGAGCAACGGAGCAGGGTGGATCTGTGCCCTAACCTTTAGTGCCTGGGGAAATAGCGCCGCTCGACATCCAACAATAGATGCTCACTAAAGCCCAGAGACTAAAGCCGGCGAGTTTTACCGGATATTATTGTGCTTCTGATACCTGTGTTCTGTAATCCTCTGAACATCCACTCGACAGAGACCAGCCGCTTTCCACGATTAAGTCATTTGTCTTCAAGTCTTTCAAAAAAACGAACATAAAAGGTGCAGTAATACATTTAACAAGAGTGATCAGACCAGGACAAACGTCTTAATACAATCCTCAGGAAATATATCTTGTTTCAACATTTAATGAACGGCAACCAATGCAAAACAAGAACTTTATTCAGGTGTGCTATCTGTGTACTTATTTGACGCTATAGTGTACTTTCAGTCTACAGTACATCTCGGAAATATACTTAATATTAGCTTTTTAAACAATGACAAGTGTACTTGATTTCTACTCACAGAAAAGTATATTTGCTATTTTTTGATAAAGACATACTTCAAGTTCACCTGATGGTATATTTCAATTATACTAATGAAGACCTAAATAGAAACATACTTAATGTTATTTTCACATATTTTCACATAATTTTCACAAGTATAAATGAAAACTGAACCCATAGGCTATGTCGTAGGTCCGACGCTTGAGTATAAAGTTCACTTGAGCATGATGTTTTTGGCAGTGAACCGACGGAAGGGTTGTCATCTTGAGTTTGTGTTTTTGTCATCGTTGTTTCTCTGTCAGCTGGTCCACATGGATGCCAGGGGAACAGATCGGTTTGTTCTTGATCCCGTCCAAGTGCAGCTAAACCTCCGCCTTCCCAGCATGCCTCATATCCTGCTCCAGATCTGATACAAGGTGATTGAATTCAGACACTTAACAAACACACGAATGATTCAGGTTTCCAGCTATTCTCACATATTCTCTGAAGCGAAAGAACAAAATACATCAACTTCACAGGAACTCAACACAAGAGCTTTAAGAGCTCTTATAAGCACTTGAAAATACAATCACCACACCCTCATTTAAGCCTATTATGGGATGGATTTGTTTGACTAATATCAGAGGCTCAGCACCTACTCAATGCGCTTTTAAAGTCAGTCTTTAAATAAAAGGGGTTTGAGTTTTTCATTAGAGGCTTTCTTCTCTGAGAGAATGGCTTCTCGGCTGTGTTTCTGATAGCACATTGTGTTAGTAACTCAACGGTGACGGCAGTAAATCACAAATGTATATCTTAAATGTAAGCTGTTTTGGATAAAAGCATATGCTGCATGTGTAAATGATTCATTACAGCTGTGCCTTTAACTATTACAACAAAAAACAACAATGCATAGGCTACTGTAACACCTACACGAATATACACGCTTACATCAGCAGAAACATTTCACCCTCAAAGCAAAAACAAATGAAAATGCATGAAGAAAATTAGCCTTTTCCACAGCATGTTGTTTAAAGCTTTTTGAAATTGAGTTCTTTAATTTAATGATGATTTTGATGACATTGTATCGTCTATAATTCATTGTTTTAATACTGTAATTTCTTTTTTTTAATATACATATATTTGTTTAGTATGCAGATGAACCATATACAGTATAAGGGAAGACAATTATGGTTGGTGGCATCATAATCTGCAGATTTAATACAACATTTATTGCTTCTGAATGGATAAGAACCTCACCCTCCAGGGTACAACGTTTTCTACTTTGCAATGAGCTGGGTGACCTCTCTTTTGTCATCAATGAAGAAAACCCATATGACGCAAACATTCTCCTTCTAAAGCCGAACGAATCATTGAATGAAGCATTTAGATTAATTCAAATTAAACGGTTGTAGGACGAAGACAAGTATATCCGTTTATTTTCCTGCTGTCCACATACTGTATATACTGCACCGTATGTATATTATGACTTATACTCTAACATGAAAAATTCTATAGTATTCACTGTAGTATCCTATTCAGTTCTTCACTCTTAAAAATAATGATGCTTGAAAGGTTGTTCACAGCGATGCCTTGGAAGACCATTATTGGTTCCATAAATCACCAATTAGTCAACGGTTCTTTAGAGAACCATCTCTTTACAACCTTTTCATGATTTGAAGAATCTTTTGTCACCACAAAGAACCTTTTGTGAAACAGAAAGGTTCCTCATGCGTTAACGGTTCTTAATGGAACCATTTAGGAAAATATGGGTTCCCTTTCTGTCGGTCTCTCGACGTTGTGTCGAGAACGACAGATGGGTTCGTCCTTGAGAACCAATCAACTCTGACTACTATAGAAAAGGCCAATGAAATTTGGCGAATGAAATTTGCATGCCGGACTCCGCCCCCGGATATCCGGTATAAAAGGAAGCCGGCGTGCAGCATTCATTTACCTTTTGTTCTTCAGAGCCTTCACTCTTGAGTACAACTTAGGATTCAAAATCCTCTACAAACTACACTGCTGGAGCTACGACGTGTTGCAGCGGATCGTCCCCACCTGCAGCGACCTTCCCCTGGGCGTCTCGGCGGTTCCGGAGGTGTTAGAGATCTTCTAAAAAGTCCATTTCAGGACTGACTGAGCATTCTCCAGCGCGGCATGTCCTGCTGTTCTCTTGGGTGCGGCACCCTCATCGAGGAGGGGGATGGACACGATCGCTGCATTAGGTGTCTGGGCGTCCAGCACACTGAAGCATCCCGGGGATGCGTGGTTCCTGGGGTCGGAGCGCGGTGCAAACCGCGCCCACCCTGGGTTCCATGTTTTTCCCGGAAGTGCATGAGGAGCTGTGTAAAACTTGGAACGCTCCACGGACCGTTCCAGTGAGACCAGCTCCGGCTCCCTTACTTCCCTCGATGGTGTGGCAGCCAAGGTCTACGTCGACATCCCCCGGGTGGAACGTCCGCCCGCGGTGCACCTGTGCCGCGGACGGCTACCACCTGGGGGGAATCGGCCACACCTACCGCCCAAAGCACGCAGTGATTTACCGCCCACTTACTCACTTTGGCATCACGGTGTCGAAGGCTTGCGATGCCGCGGGCCAGGCTGCCTCCTCTCTCTACGCCATGGCCATCCTGCAGGTCCGCCAGGCCTAGGTGTTGAGAGAGCTCCACGAGGGTAAGGCCGACCCGGGTATAATGCAGGATCTCCGTGCCACCGCTGGCAGCGCTCTACGGGCGACCAAGGCGGTGGCACGGGCCCTGGATCAGACGATGTCCACGGTAGTGGTCCAGGAGAGACACCCCCGGTTATACCTTGTGCAGAGGAGTGACACCAGGGAAGTCTGCTTTCTTGATGCACCCATCTCGCAGGGTGGGTTGTTGGTAACACCGTCGAGGACTGTGCTCAGCAGTTTTTGACGGTGAAGCAGACAGTGGCAATAAGCCACATTTTTTCATGCCGCAACTCGGCCGCCTACAGGCCTCCGAGATCCCGCGTGACGTCTGCTGCCCTTCAACCCAGGACCCCTTCGACATCGGCTCCGGTTCCGGTGCCCCCACTGGCGGCACCCCGGTAGCAGAGGTCGAGGGGGAAACCTCCACCCCGTCAGCTACCTTCTCGCGAGAAGGGACACTGACGGGAAGACCCCAGGGAGGACAACTTCGGGCCCGAACCTTCACAGCCACGGCTCTGATCGGTCGGTACGGGACGACTCCTGCCTCGTCACCTAAGCCGGGCCCTTGTCAGGGCCTGGCGCCCACTTACTCACAGAGTTTTTCAGTTCTCCCCGGGTATACTTACAGCCGATCGCACACTCCACTGGACTGTGCTCGGCGAACCGACCTCACACCCTGGCGAGGTGTGAGGTCGTACACATACGACAACTGTCACCACTCTCAACCGACAGTGCGTGCCGTTGTCCCGCCAAGCAGGTAAAAAGGCGGAGCCAACCTTCCCTCCGGGGACCCTCCGCCAGCCGACGAACAACCCCCTGTGGGAATGATGAAGCAGACCGTCCCCTTGGTCACCCTGTCACAGTCCCTGGGAGCTCGAGAGATGCCCACACTGTCTCGCTGGCCTTGCGGGCGGTCCGTCTTGGTTACTCGATCCAGTTCGCCAGAGACTCTCCCAAGTTTCAGGGCATCATCTCTCCCTCTCTCAGAGGCAGGGACGCCTCCGTACTTCGGGTAGAGGTCACCACCCTTCTGGCAAACAGGCATCGAGCTCGTCCCTCAAAACCAAGATGTTCAGTGGGTCACGACCCGCACTTCATCGTTCCCAAGAAAGACGGTGGGTTGCGCCCTAATGTCTGCGTACCCGGAACAGAGCACCTTCACAAGCTGCCGTTCAGGGTGCTCACACAGAGGCGCGTCCAGACATCTATCAGGTGTCAGGATTGGTTCGCGGCAATCGACCTGAAGGGCGCTTACTTTCATGTCTCGGTCCTCCTCGACACCAGCCGTTCCCACGGTTCTCGTGCGAGAGGCGGGCATATCAGTACAGAGTCCTCCCTTTCGGTCTGTCCCTGACCGCCCTTTCTCCCTTAGGGGGAGAAGGCAAGCGGGTACTAAACTACCTCAGCGACTGGCCTACCCTGGCACACTCGCGAGATCTGTTGTGTACAGGAAGGGACCTGGTGCTCCGGCACCTAGATCGATTGGGACTCCAGGTCAACCAAGAGAGGGGCAAGCTCTCCTCAGTCCAGAGCATCCTCTCTCTTGGTATGGAACTCAACTCTGTCACCACGGCGGCGCTACTGTCCGCAGTTGCGCCCAACCAGTGTTGAACTGTCTGAAATGAACATTTTAGACAGACAGCGGTCCCCCTGAAACAATTCAGAGGCTCCTGGGACACGTGGGGTCCTCGCGGGTTAATACCCCTCGGGTTGATGCACATGTGACCGCTCCAACACTGGTTTCAGGGTCGAGTTCCGAGGAGAGCGTGGCACACTGGCAGCAGGCGCATGGTGATGCCGCCCTGCTGCCAACGCACCATAACCCCTAGTCTTATGACTTTTTCGACGGACTCAGATCCCTCTGGGCAGGTTATGAGGCAGGTCGTGGTGACGGCTGACGTCTCCCTGCAGGGGTGCGGTGCAGTGTGCAACGAGCACGCAGGTGGGGTGTTGGACGAACCCCCGCCTGCGCTGGCATGTCAAGTGCCAAGAGTTGTGGGCTGTGCTAATTGCACTGAGCAGGCTACGGCCTCTCGTGCAAGACATGCACGTGCTGGTCCGAGGACAGCACTATAGCTGTAGCGAACACAGTTCGTCAGGGTGGCGTTCGCTCACAGCAGCTAACACAACTTGCTCGACGCCTCCTCCGGTGGAGTCAAAATGTGACCCGTTCCCTGCGGGCCACACACACCCCGAGCAAACTGAACTAGACACCCGACGTGCTCTCTCGCCAGTTTATGCCTCGTGGCAAGTGGCGACTTCACCCCCGCGTACCAGCTCATTTGGAGGCTGTTCGGGTAGGCCCAGGTAAACCTGTTCGCCTCCCGTAACACCACCATTTGCCCGCTTGATATTCCTGCCCTCGGCACGGATATCCTTGCGCACAGCTGACCGCGGGATGGGCGGAAGCACACCTTCCCCCCCCCAGGAGCCTCCTTGCACAGACGCTGTGCAAGGTCAGGGAGCAGTAGCACCAGGTGTTATTGGTTACACCACTCCGGTCTAACCGCACTTGGCTTCAGAGCTAATGCTCTGGACAGCGACTCCCCCTGAACCATTCCCCTGACAGAGGACCTGCTCTCTCAGGTGAGGGACACGTTCTGGCATCCCAGATCAGACCTCTGGAACACCCATGTCTGGTCTCTAGACGGGACGAGAAGATCCTGAGATGGCTACTCCCCCTCTATGGCAGAGACCATCACCCAGGCTAGGGCCCCATCTACTAGGCGGTTATACGCCTCTAGACGGCGCCTCTTCTCGTCCTGGTGTCTCTCTCAATGAGAAAGACCCACTGAGGTGCTCGATCAGGATTGTGTTTTCCTTCTTACGAGACTGGAGACAAACATCTCCCCTCCACACTGAATGTGTATGTAGTCGCTCTTGCCACTCATCACGACTCAGTCGGTGGAAAGAGTCTAGGGCAACACGACCTGGTCATCAGGTTCCTAACGGGCGCGAGAGGGCGGAATCCGCCTCACCTCCGCTCCATACCCTCTTGGGACCCTAAGTGGTCCTGGGGAGCCTCAGGGCCCTCCAACAGCCCCTCGGAGGTTCCGATCTTCCTCACTGAGTAAGACGGCCCTCCTGACGGCGCACACTTCCTTCAAGAGGGTAGGGGACCACCGAGCATCCTCCGTGTCCCCGGATTGCCTTAAATTCGGCCCTGGATACTCTCACGTTAGCTTGAGACCCAGGCCCGGATGCGTGCCCAAGAAGTTCCCACTACTCCCTCCGGGGCCAAGTGGTGAACTTGCAGGCGCTACCCATAGGGGAGGAAGACCCAACCCGATCAGTGTTGTGTCCAGTACATGCTGGACCGCACGCAGAGCTCTGAAGCTCTGACCAGCTCCGTGTCTGTTGGAGGACAGCAGAAGGGGAAGGCTGTCTCCAAACAGAGGCTGGCGCACTGGGTCGTGGACGCCGTTACGACGACATTCAGATCTCAGAATCTCCCATGCCCATTGGCAGTGAGGGCTCACTCCACACGGAGTTCAGCCACCTCCTGGGCACTGGCAGAAGCGCCTCTCTAGCAGACATCTGTAGAGCTGCGGGTTGGGCTATGCCCAAACACCTTCGCAAAGGTTTAACAACCTTCGCGTAAACCCGGTGTCAGCCCACGTCCTGCGTGGCGACATGTAGGACTGGCATCCGGGGGGGCGTATGCCTGCGAAAGCACCTTTCCACCCTCTAACAGGTTGGGTCAGTGTGCTATCTATCCTTTCCTTCTTACCCAACCTTGGCTAAGAGAATTGGTACCTCACCAGCCTCCCTTCTTACCCACACCCTGGTTAAGAACAGGCATTCCATCCATCACTAAGCAAGCACCTCCTGGGGGTTGGCTGGGCAGAGCAGCCTTCCCCCTTAGGCCGGGACATATCTTGACCTATCACACATAGTTCTAACCGGACCTGTGCTATCAGACGCAGTAACACCCCCTCCGCGGGCTGTTCCGTCTGGCATACCCTCATGACACTGGTTCCCACACTTGGTAACCCATGAGCTTCCCCAGGTGGACCTCCACCTCGCGGTTAACTACCCAGTCCGCACGTTCCATGCGTTCTCCTCCTAGGACGAGACCATACTTTCTCCACCATATTCCTCCCCACGGGTAGGAGGTGGCCTCTGCAGCGCTTCTCTGCTTAAGAGTGCGCTTTCCCGGTGTAAACCGATCCGGACGGCCTCTCGCCTGTAGAGAGCTAAGGCCCCGTCCGTGAAAGTTACCGGTCAGGGCTGTATCCATCTTTCCTGAAAGCTCTGGAACCCCCCGACCACCACACTGGAAGGTTACAGGTCTCACGAAAGCTTCGAGCTGACACGCCCAGGCTTGTCAACGTTGCTTCGCTGAGATTGTGACGCGATACAGGTTTTGTGGCGTTTTCCATAGATAACCCCATCTGTCGTTCTCGACACAACGTCGAGAGACCGACAGAAAGGGAACGTCTTGGTTACGTCTGTAACCTCAGTTCCCTGATGGAGGGAATGAGACGTTGTGTCCCTTATGCCACAAACCTGTATCGTTTCTGTTGCAGTTGTGAGAGGCTCTCAGGCTCTTCAGAACAAGAGGTAAATGAATGCTGCACGCCGGCTTCCTTTTATACCGGATATCCGGGGCGGAGTCCGGCATGCAAATTTCATTCGCCAAATTTCATTGGCCTTTTCTATAGTAGTCAGAGTTGATTGGTTCTCAAGGACGAACCCCATCTGTCGTTCTCGACACAACGTCTCGTTCCCTCCATCAGGGAACTGAGGTTACAGACGTAACCAAGACGTTCTTCTATCTTGAACACACTTTATTTGTGTGTAAAGTGTATAAAGTAAATGGTAAACTATTAAATGTTGTAGTATATTATAGCGTTTACTGTACTGTGGGAAGGTTAAAAAACTATAGTATCTAGACATATTGTGCAGATAAAGTCAATAAAAGAAATCTGTAAAATTATAGGATATAAGGATGTATATTTAATTGTTTTCCCCATCTTTTCCTTGTAAAAGTGTTCTCTTGTTCAGAAATTTTGTAATTTTGACCATATTAAAAAGGGAAAATTGTAAAAAAAAAAGAAATCTTGTTTAAAAATGGATATGTTCTTACAGCTGGCTTCAGAAATAAACAGTAAAAGAACAGATTTTCACTTTAAAATTACTGTTCCCTCTGTTTTTCTTGTAATTTTGTGGTCTTTTTTAAAATCTGCAGTCTTTTTTACAGTGTAGTTTACAATAGCATTTCCATCGAGCTGCTCTGCAACAAAAATGGTCAAGTCATGTTTATGGGATTATGCTGATTCTTCTTCTATACGCTAGCGTGTGCAAAAACAGATTTGACTTTGTAGAGTTTAGAGGAAGGACTGTGTGTTATCTGAAATCTGAGTGAGAGGATTAATGCTCCTCGGAGCCAAACCCAAAGCATCGTCCTTAACACATTACATCAGCAGAAAAGCCCAGTCGATCCAAGATCTGCTCATAAATCTCCTGACAATACACCACATCAACATAAACACTGTACTGAGAGTTAAAACACACTCATGTTTATTATGAATAAAAGGTTATTTTATTCACATCTGTATGGAGTCGTTGCTCTAGCGGCTCTTGCACACTGACTGCTATATTTATTCATCTACATTCACAACCAGATTTGAGTCCTGCGAGATTCACTTGCAGTTTCAAAGCAATTTCTCAAATGCATTTTATGTGAATATTTTTTTAAAACAGTCAGTGTTTCCTCTGAGCCAGAAATATTGACTGTGATTATCACATATGAAACCAAAGCACAGAGAAATATTTGTGATCTTTTAATAATTCATTAGTAAAAGGCAACATATCAAGGAAGTAATTCTTCTTATGTACTTCATGAAGATGAAACGCCACACGCATGACTTCCCTAATGAGTCTAAAAAGGACAATTTGTCAAGGAATCGTACGAGTCTCGAGCTGTTGCATATTTAATTACTGTTTTCATAACTCACGCCACCAGCACCAGTTCTTCAAACGTTAAAACACCGCTCTGCCAGATTCATAAGACGTCTGGAAGGCCAAACGTTGAGCCCCCGGAGCAGCATCCAATTGCTTTTCCACCAGGTGCAATAAATCGATGCGCTGAGCAAAAGAATACAATTAGAATGACAAATGGGGCGGCCCGGCGTCCTGACTCGCAGGCAAAGCGTCACGTGACTTACCACATCTCTGTATGAGGAATGTATTATCCAAACGTGACGTGGTGAGAATTGATGGCGTCTTCAGAGCGCATGCGTCCGTGGTTTTGCTGAGCGTCTGGATGAACACACGTGATGATGGAGATGGAACTCATGGTCACAATCTAGTATACTACACAAATAAAGCTTCCATTCCTGTGAGAGAACAGTAGAGCTGGGCTAAATCTGATGCTCAACTCATGTCTCTTAGTCTCTGCTGTTTCTTCTAGAAACTCAAGAAGTGTATAGAGGTGTAAAATAAATATGATTAGAAATGTTTGAGTTGATATTGATCTTCAATAATATTGACTTTTGATGGCAGACAAATCTGAGCTCAGTTTGACAAAACTCTCTTCTCAAAGTCTAAAGGTTTCAGACTCTTTTTCTTAAGAAAAATATCTGAGACACAGATTTGCTGTCCATTGAATCTCATTAATATCTTTGAGAAATAACTGAGACTAAAGTTTACAGTAAATGCAACATGATGTGGGATATATAATTTGATTGGGGAAAGAACAATATACAAAAAAAGTAGGAAAAACCATTTGTGTAATCTTCATTACACTGAAATCAAAAATTAATGCTCTCTCGATTATGACAAAATATCCCGATTACTTAACACGATTACTCATTACCTGTTAGTACAACATAGTTTAAAAGGCAAGTTTTTTTCATTTTTCTGTGAATTCAACTTAAAAAGAAATGTACAGGTAATCCACCTGGAAAGGGATGCGTTTCATATGCGGTTATATAAATATATATCATACGGTGGATTTAAACCACATGAAAAGAGAGAATCCATGCAAAATGGAATGCGGCACAAAGATTGTTTTACCTCGAGGCCAAATATTCTCTGCATGATGTTATGCTATAAGAGCATATCATGAAGATATTGAAGATATTATATGCAATGAAGATATTTAGAAAAATTACTGGGTAGTTCACTAAAAAAAATTATAATTCATTTATTCAGCCTTCTGTTGATCCTCGGACATCACTGAACTCCATCGATTCCCCTTGTATGAACTCAAAACCAATGAGACATTTCTCTAAATATCTTCTGTCGTTTTCCAAAGAGGAAAGAGTCACATACAGATTCACAACCACATGAAGATGAAAAAATTATGACAGAATTGACATTTTTTTGGGGTTTGGACTGTTCTTTAAATAGTTTCATGTCTCCATCAGGTGTTCTTTGATACAGAGCTCTGTGTTTTTGACCATATGCTCCGATCTGAAGAATGTTTGGCACAGATGTGAAGAGTCTCATGAGTATTCTGCCATCCTCTTTATATTCCATGCACACATCTGATGAATTAAACACTGAGCCGATACACTTCTTCACACACATCACCTGCAACACATGAGCTTAAACATTCAGAGAGACAGATGCAGGAATGATCCCATCAAGAATAAAAAAATACTGGATTCTGATTTGATCCTGTGTGATGTCATATCCTGTAACCCTCATGTCATCTCAGACGTATATGACATCATATATTCAGCCGAACACAAACAAACCAATTAAACTTCACGTATGCTGTGTATTTCCTCTAAGCAACTGATGGAATAATAACAAATAGTCATTTTTTAAATCAGAACAGGTTGTGTTTTCACAAAACTACGGATGGCTCAGTGAATGTGTTTTGTATGGTAAATAATGTCGAGTGTGTTGTTGGCTTTTTTGTTTCTATCTGTAGGCTGTTTATATGTGCTCGACTTCTTGAGAAAGTTTTTGACCTTTCTGTTGCATGAACTCTTCTTCCTCAGCGGTGGCGGCAGCAGGAGACCTCAGGTGATGCTTTTACACACCTGGCCTCAGCTGACATTCAGCCATTTTTCTGCGGCCCACACCTTCGCTTTCTCCTCCCGGGGAGCACAAAGTTACTTACAAGTGTGAATAATTCAAATGAGACGTTGAGGCGGCTTCGCTCGCGATGCCTTTCGACAGATGGGCGACGTGGGCTGCAAGGTTAGCATGCGCTGATGTTAAACAGATCTACGACCCTGAAAGGCATCGGCACAGATATATCATCCGCTTCTCAGCCTCCAGCGCTCAACTGATGCATGAGAGTTCAAATGAGCATGTTGACACATAACACATCCGATAGCAGCTTGAGCTTGAGTGAAATTTCACAAAATTATTGAAACTGAACCCAACTGCTCTTATTCCAAACTTGTTGAGCTCAAAGTGTGTCACATCATCGTCTTTGGAAGTTTTACTTTCATCTGTCTGGACTGAACCATGTGCAGATGTGATTTACAGAAGCACTGAGGAGCGGTCACGACTGCAGATGTGATGATGCTGTGCTTTCTGTGAGCGGTCTCTGGTGACTCAGGACACATTCAAGCAGATTCTTCTTCTGGTGAGGTGATGATGAAACCCCCTCAAGGACAAAACCATGATGCATGTGTTGTGATCTGATGAGGAAATATCTCACTACGGGGATCTCTGATGATGTCCTTGTGTTTGCTGTGGATCCAGATTGGTTTCTTTAAAGCTAACACGCTATTTCATGCATTCTGACATATTTACCCCGTTATACATGCTAGCGTCTCAAGCTTCACAAATTCAACTTCTCAAAATTGTTTGTAGTATTTCTGTGCTGGATTCACTCCGCCAGGGTTTGTTCAGGTTTCTGAAAGTTTTTTTCGAACATGCATTCCTGTTTGGACACAAGGGTTTTTAGTCCCTTATTGGACAATTCTCCTGAAAAAGCACGCCCATCGTCAACCGGCCAGCAAAAAAGGACACCCACGCATGAGCATGAAACAAAGAGCATGCCCACACATCAACCAGCTAGCGTGAGAAAGAACACCGCTCCACTCAGCTGATGGAAGTTGATCTGTGTTTGTTTGCTCACTGCATTTTAGTGAAACGCTTGATACAACGCTAGATTTGGAGATGGTTTGATTCTGATAGATGGAGCGGTCCTGGTGCTAAACGATGCCGGACATGCGCGGTAAGTCAAACTAAGTCACATGTCTGTGTTTTGTTGGCAATCAGTGTGTACGTGCATAATGTAAACAACACGAAGGGATTCATGTGATGATGTGTGGTGTGCTTGTGCTGTAGTTCCGTCCCCCTGCCCGCCTCCAGCAGATCGTCTTTTCCTGGAAATAATTATAAAGCGGAATCTCTCTTTTATAAATGTGATCAAACTTAACACTCTTTGAAGATGTGACAAATGCAATACTACTCTATAGGCACTCAATATCAATATGAGATTTGCAGAAAAGATTTGTGTTACCTCACCTTTAAAGAAGCGTTGGCTGGATCTGACAGCTAAGAAACATCTAAAAATACTTCACTATGATTATCACTGAACTGAATTATATGTTTTACACGTTCTGAACGACCACAGAAACAAAGAAGCTTAAGAATCTAAAGATACTGATTGTTACAACATCTGTGCATAAAGTCATAAAAATACCCAACGTGTAAAGAATCTGGATTATAATGCAACGCTATTGAGCCTGAAGTCTTCATACATTTGTTATGCAAGATATTTCTTCATTAAAATAATGAGATGTTTGTATGCGTCAATATATAAACTGTATGGAGGATTAAGATTATTGGTCGTTGATTTTAAATCTGAACAGACTGCAGGGATGTGGACGGGGTCAATGAAGCGTCCTCTGCTGTCTGGATGGAATAAAGTGTAGATGTCAGTCATACATTCATTTCTGACGCTTCATCCTGAATGACTGCACTGATGCTCTGGTCAGTGATGGAAAAACTGCAATGCAGATGAGAAAAGAACCTGGGCTCACAAAAATAACACCAGAAAATGAGACTTTTCTAAGAATGTTTCTAAGAGCAATTCTTGAAAATGGTTTAAAGATTTTAAAAAGAGCATCTTTATTTTTACAGTAATTATGGCAAGCGCCTCGTGATAGTTTTTGAAAAATAAGTTTTGATGGAATGATTTTATACTGCGCACACACGTTAAGAGTATTAATTGTTTTTACAGCGCTGGTAATTTGACAACAGATGCACTATGAAGGAAAATAAAATATCAGTGTTGTTTATTTCCATCAGGAGTTGGAACTATGCTACTCTCATTAAAACAGTTCAGATAACATCACTTATGTACTTGAACACAACTCACATATCTCCTTTGTGAGTTTGTATCTTAAAGCCGGCTGTTCAGCTCAAAGACAGAATGGGACAGAAGAACATTGCAGAAGATAAACCTGTGAGTGTTCAGATCTGTTCTATGACTGTGAGTCTCATTTGTTGTTTATGCATAAATAAAGGTCTGCTGAGGTCTGACGCTGATCACTGTTTCTGGCTCTGTTCAATTTCTTTCTTGCATTAAACATTGTTGATCCACAGTACATCACTACAAAGGCCCGTGTGGAATAAGTAATCCCCTTATTTAAAATGAACACCACCTTTTTACACATGTTACAGAGTTTAAAAACAACAAAAAAGTGAACAATATACTTGACAGAAAAATGGAGTTGTTTACAGTTGTATTGTCCATCCTGACCACTGTGTGCTGTTTTACTATCTAAAGCTACAAGTACTTGAATGATACAATGAATGAGAGTGAGAACAAGTTTAACAATGAATTATTGAAAAATAAATATTAGCTGCATCTTATATTCATGGCTGCGTGTGTCCTCCTGATTCTTTTGTCTTCTGCTCACGTCATCAAGATTCTCTCATTTCAGTTAAAAACAATTATTCTTCATACGACAAAATCACTTAGTTTCATTCTCACATTACAATTTAACACTTGCTTCTCTGAAATCAAACTCAAAATAATAAACCTCGATGACATTTGCTGTCCAGGAGGACACAGCCTTTGAAATGCGGCACAGCTTGCATCACTCGTGGTAAACTACTATAGTAAACTGCAGTAAATTGTTGTGTAGTAAATGAAGGAAATGCACTTCAGTATGCTATTTACTAGTTTTTACTATGGTGATGTTGAAAAACACTAGTGTCTGTGAGTTTCATTACGGTGTACAGTAGTAATATGTACTATAGTATACTGAAGATTATTCTATGCGCGGTGTAAACAACTATAACCACATGTACGTCTAATGTATATTTCTTTACATCACAAACTAGACACATGTGTGCTTGATGATACAGTATAGAAATATATGATCTCATCCTGAGTTGAGACCTTAATATGCATCATTAAGATTCAATTCCTATAAAACACATTCACATGATTCATGGAGCAAAAAATAAAATGTTGTTTCTCTTTTGGCTTAGCTTGTGTTCACAACAGAAGAAGATGTAAAAGTGAAAAGAAACATTTCTCTCATTCACTCGTTTCAACTCCCGTTCACTCTCTTTCTTTCTCTCTCTCTTTCATTCTCTCTCTCTCTTTCAGCACTCCTCCCAGTCTCTCTCCCTCTCATTCTCTTTCTATCTGTCTATCTCTCTTTCTCTCTCTCTCTCTGTCTCTCTCTCTCTCTATCTCTCTTTCTCTCTATCTCTCTCTCTCTCTCTCTCTATCTCTCTCTCTCTCTTTCTCTCTCTCTCTCTCTCTCTCTCCATCTCTCTCTCACTCTCTCTCTCTCTCTCCAGCAGGTGGGCTCTACTGAAAGTATTGGAGTCAGTTCTTTGAATCATTGGCACTTTCAAGGACCATTACATGTGTGTCATTTCCAACACTGTACAGAAATCAGTTCAATCAGCAGAAAAATCACTCTTCACATGTTAATGTAGTTTCAATGCACGACCGGTTCGAGTTCTCTTCAACATGAACCATTAGTTTACCATCTGAACAGTCTGTATTTCACCAAACAAACCAAAGCAATTCTCCCTGGTAACGTATTCATTTTCAACAAAACTTCAGAAATGAACAGCAGAATATTTCCCATTCGCTGCAGTGAAATGAAAGAGACTGTTTGACTTACTCAGCGAGCCGCGTTCTTTGTGTTTCCAGGTTCTTATTCAACACACATTAACGCTGTCCTCAACATTTAGTACATCAACGCTGAGCTCCACGTTTTCTTCTGTGCGGAACAAACAAGAAAGAGGAATTAGTCACCTTGTGCTTTGTCAGGCTGATGTAGTGTGCTTAATTGGTCTCGGGCCTTCTGGGCTCGGGTTCAGTCAAATGGTGAACGCTCGACCCACAGCGCTGCCCTGCAAGGTCGGCCCGCCCTCGCTGCCTCGTCCGGCCAATAGCCCCATACATCACCCACGACACGCTGAGAACCAGTGCCAGAGGAACACAAAAGAGCTCTCGCTCCAATCACACTCATCACAAACGTGTGCTGAAACATCAAATCCCACTTACACGTTTTAGACATTACACCAGAGCCCTGTCAACAACAACAACAACAGGAGACGGGCTGTAAAAACACAAAACAAGAGGAATATGGAGCGCTGCCAGATAATAAACCCACGGCTTTGGGTTTATTACTCTTTATTCACAACGAGAAATTAAGAGAATTACCATTTTCATATTGTGTTGTAATGTTTTAATCCTTAAACCCAAAGCTTTGGCCATTTTATTTTTCTCTTAATTACTTTCACATTCTGTTTAGAGAAGAAAAAGTATTGTGTCCAAAAGAATTAACGATAGTATTGCATTAGATTCTTAATAATATTATCATGTGATATTATCACAGTTATTCGTATCATAATTATTGTTAATATCATTATATATCTAGACACGTCTGTTTGCAATCAATATTGTAATTATAAAAATGTACTTTAAGTTTTAGTGTAAATATACAGTAAGATAAATGAAAAAAGCATTTAAAACGCAAGTCAACAGAGCTATTCCGCGCTTCTTACACCTTTGAAAGATTTGATGCCACTGATGACAAACAGATTGTTTAGATTGAAGAACACGTTGTGTGCATGTGTGCAGTTGTCGAGTGTGAAATGTAGAAATGTTTTTCTCACTGTGCTGGAGAGAATATCAGACTTTAGAGATGTTTCAGATGGATCATACCTCATGTTTTACAGTCATTCTTCATGTGAATTCTGATGTGATTCATGCAGTGATGGGTGTCACTAGTTACTAAGTCATTTGTTACTGCAATTGAATTACTTTCCCCTAAAAAAGTCAAGTAAGGTATTACTCTTAGTTTTTCTCTAATCTAAATACTGTGGAATACATTTAATAGTCGAAGTGTCTAACTTTAAAATCCGTACTTTAATGTATCCTTCTCACATTTAAATACTTTGTTCAGTTAAAAATAATAATTTATGTAGTTATTTATTGATTTGAATGAATTAAAAGATCCTTGAATCAATTCTAATCAAGTTTTATGTAGATATAGAAAGTAATTAGTAATAAGAATTGAAATACGTTTTGGAGTCATTTGTACAGTAATGTATTTACACTATTGAATATACTGTATGTACAGTAATGTAACTAGTAATGAATTACTTTTTTCAGAGTTACTTAGCCAACACATGTTGTCATGATATGACATGGTAGAACCCAATTGCAGGCAGACACAGACGGTATAGGTGGTAACAAAGACTTTTATTTAACATATAAACACTAACAAAACAGGCAAAACAAAAACCCACGAGGGGGAAAACAGGACAGGAATATATAAACTTTAACAACAAACAAGGACACTGACTGACTAAACTAATAAAACAAACACTTGAATAACAACACACTCACACTGACTAACTAGACTTGCTTTGACAAGGTAAGATGATCACAAGAATACAGCTCACAAGGTATGACAAAGGGTACAGGTATAGGGACGAGTACAGCAACATGAACAGGTACCGCATACAGTAGACAGCAGACATAACAGCTACAATTTACAATGCACGAGCACAGGACAAAGAAACATGAGGACTCTTTATAGGGGAACAAACACAGGGTCATAACGAGGAACAGGTGCTGGGGATTAGCACTCAGGGAAGGCTGACGAGAAGAGAGAGGGGCGGGGCCAAAGACGAGACACGAGAAAGAATCATTCAATCTCATAAAACCATAGGTTATGCCATGACTCCACTCAAATAACACGAATAAACATACATGATAGTGGAATCATGACACATGTCCTTTAAAGAACGCAAGACAAGACAAAACTGTGAATCATTTCAAATAACACATACTTCTGTCTTTATTACAGCGGCATCACATTCACTGATGTTCATAAATGTACAGTTCTCATCCCAACACAGATTATAGAGTCTGGATTTATTTCTTAATGTGAAAATGAATCTGGACTGAGTTCCAGCAAACAGATTTCATTCACATGCTTCTATTATTCAAACACACAAACCAGGCAAAGAAATGACCAATCCACAAAACGGTAAAGAAATATCAAATATCAGAAACTGCTCACGTCAGATGAGATGGATTGCTTGATGCGGATATTACTGTACATGCATCCTTAACATTTTCACAAACACACATCTTTTTTCAGAAATAATACAAAAGTAAATGACACAAATGGTTTCTGTTGAAATTATATTTGAAAGGCCTGTTATGAATTCCAACTCTAACAAACATATATCTTGTTTATGTGAAACTTGAAAAATATTAAACTGACAAACATCATCATGAACATGAACGTAAGAGACAGAATGAATGCCTCAAATTTAATGTAAAAATTTTCTTCTTATCAAAAATATGTTTTATCTTAACAACTTTTCTGCCACGAATGATAACAGAAATGTGACTGTTGGTTAATCTAAACCAGATTGTTTAAACTGGTCTGAGAATCAGTGGTTACATAACACACATGAGTCAGTTTGCTTTGGATTCGCGGTGTGATCATGTCTTAGAAATCCAAACAATTGTTTCTGTATGAATTGCTTAAATTAAATGAAAATAAAATGAAGTGCTGCAAATGCTTGGGTAAATGAAGAACCAATTCAACTATTAGTTTAAAAAAGGGGAAAACTATTTCACCCAGTCACAGGTTAAAACAACTCAACACAGGTTAATGTACGCTCAGGTTTGTCCATATATTATTCAAACATAAGTAACAGCTCAACATTTCCTCAGAGCGTAATATTCACAGAAAGAGATTTAAGAAAAGAACTAGAATGTGCAGATACAAACTGATCTGAAGTCACCAGAAGAAGAATTTACACATCACACGTCAGTTCTTCATTAATGAACGTCTGTGTTTGAAATCTTTTGTGGACCAAACCTTCTTCTGTACAATCACTACAACACATCTGTGCTTTCTGTCCCTTCAGACAAAACCATCTCACACAACCAGTGGAAGAGACATAAAAACATCAGCAGAATGTGTCAACATCTCAAAAGCTTTGTGTTTTGTGTTTTCAATGGGATCCACTGCTAAGTGTATTAATGGTCATGTGTGGGATTCTTCTCAGTTTCTATGTAGAAAGTAGAGCAAATAAATTATCTGTTATTGTTTTGAAATGTTAACATTCAGTAAATTCAAGTATTATATACAGTAAATCCGCGTGTGGTATTCCAGCTCTGTTACAATTTACAGAAGAATAAACTCCCATAAAAAATTACAGCTGATTCATGAGAGCAGAATATCAGAGAGGATCGTGGTGGACTCCTCTGATATACACCGATAAGGAACTATCTGGCAACCATTTAACACACCTTAGCAACCACATAGAAAAGCCGTAGCAACTGGAAAGCAATGTGATTATCAAACGCACACAGACAGAAGTTCTGACAGACAGACACATGTCAAACACCGTGTGTCATACAAGTCCATTATAATAATAATTACCTCACTGAAAAAATCATTATGTGCCTTAGTAGAGGTTATGAAAAGAAATGATTAAAATAAACTAAATATAATTATTTTCCTGTTTTTAACAAAAAATGCTGTTAAAGTAACATAGAAATCATGGGAATAAAATCTAATAATTTGGGTTGTTAAGATTTTAATTATTTTTTTGAGAAATTTCTTTTGAACAAACAATTAAGTGAATCCAATTCAATTTTATTATGTTAAACCTATTTAAATTGGTCGAAATAAGTTTACTTATTTATTTTGTATTTAGACTACATTAATCAATTTTCTAGGTATAACTACCTTGGCAGTTGATCTGTAGTTCCCAGCATGCTTTGTATCTGACTGCATTAGGAGATTCATTTTCCAGATTAACTGTCATTTTAAGTGTTTTTAAGTGTCAGTGTTATACACATAAATAACAAATAAATACATACTGTATGCAGCCAGACCGACAGACTTTAAAACAGACTTTTAATGTTGTTGATGTCGCAAGAACAGCATAAAAATAATGCAAAATACCATGAGATTGGCCGAAACAAATATGTACAACTTTCCTCAATTCACCTGTTCAATTAAAATACTTTCATCTATCATGTTAGGACTGGATTGTTTCTTCTTCTTTTTAACAAAAAGCAAAACACACTGACATGATCTCATGAGGAAAGTGATGATGATTATATCGCTCTGATCACACTGTGTCAATATTTCTTCTTCAAACACAAGCCGTCTGTTATTCCCACAAATTAAGTGATGTATTGTTTTGATGTCCAGCACCATCTGGGCCCATCAGAATTATGTCCAGCTCATTACTGGAGCTGTTTGTTCTGCATTCAAATGGGTTTCTCTCCTAGAAGCAGATTTGTCACAGCGGCAGCGTCCAATCAGATCTCACTTCAACACTAAATACTGTACAATAGAATGTTTTATAAAGACACATTTTTCTCATTCTGTGCTGAACTCATACCATGACACACAACGCTACGACAGGTTTGTGACAGCAGAGTGTTTTTCTTCAGTGGCTGCAGATGGAGGTCCAGCGCTGGAGATGTTGGTGTGTAACCTTCAGCAGGCCGTCTTTCTGTGGAGCAGATGGAGAGGAGGAGACCGGAGCTGAAGCTCTCCATCTCTCATGCTTCACTCCAGCAGAGCCCGTCCTCATGAAGGTGTTTACAAGGACGGGTCAGTCTCCATGAGGTCCGTTCAGAAGATCCTCTGGGATGAGAATTTAACTCAGGCTGAACTGCTGCGGTTAACAGATTACACTTAAAGATCTAATGCTTACCAGGATTTCATTTACAGGGATCATATGGCACTAACACCTGTTTTTCTGTGTCTTTGGTGTGTCATAAGTTGTCCATACATGTATTACACACACAAAATCACAGAGATGAAATTGTGGGAACAAAAGATGTATTCTATCTAAAAGCGAAAAGCTCACCCAGACCTGCCTGAAACACCTGCTGTAACCACACCCTCACAAATCTACATCAGTTGGTGGTCTGATGTAACTAAGACCACACAAATTTAGACACAAGTAAGGTGGTGTACCTGTCAGTACAATTGAAGAGGAACCTGATGTTCCAAATATGGTCAGAGGCGTTACATTTCCCTCACACGCTTGCAGTATTCCACCAATCACTACACACTGGTGAACTGGCCAATCAGAGCACACCTCACTTTTCAGAGCCATGAGCTTTGTTAAATATCAGAGAGGCGGAGCAAAGAGGAGATACAAAGATCCACAGTATATGGAAAATAGTGAGTTTACGAACCTTAAATCGTGTTTACACATTATATCTAAAACAAACCATAATATGTCATGCAGGGAGGTGAGGACAAGTACAGAGGACCCAGACAGCAGGTATTAAGGGGTTCAACAAGTCACTTAATAAAATATAAATACAAAACAAACACCCACAAGGGGGTAGCATAAAAAACATGGCAACGAGGACAAGGACTAACTAAACTAGAATAATAACAACACTTGACATTTAAACAAATAAACTAGACTCACCAAAGCAAAGGAACTCACCACAATGACACCAACAATGTTCCAGCTCAGGACAAAAAACACACGGGCATTATAATGGTAACTAAATCAGGAGAGGGCAGGTGTGGGGCATGAAATCATAACGAACAAGAGGGCAGGAACAATGACAAGACCGCAGAGAGAGTATGGCAACCCTCTCCAACATGAGGTTCTGTCATGATCCTGCCACTAGATCAAGAAAAACATCACAGGATGGGACAGAATCATGATCACGACATAATATTCCTTTCAGCCGAGTGTCATATGACTGCTTTAATGATCTTTGTTTGGAACATGAACTGCAGGTTTCTCTTTTACGTCTGCTCAAGTCAAATATCATTAAAACAATTTTCTGTGAAATGATACCTGACAGCTTAATTTATAAATCATAATTATAATCTCACAGTTGTGTAACTTAGAAGATTTGTGTATTGTTATATGTTTCTTTTTATCTAAATATTAAAAAGCATTCTTTGTAAAATGTTGCATCATCACATTACACTCTCAGAAACAAAGATGCTTTAAAGGTTCTTCTCAGTGATGCCATTAAAGAACCTTTGACTGGTTGATTCCTATAAGAACCGTCTCTTTCTTTCTTTTTATAATCTGAAGAACCTTTTTTCACCAAAAAGAACCTTTTGTGAAACATAAAGGTTCTTCAGATTTTAAAGGTTCTTTAAGGAACCGGAAGGTTCTTCTATGGCCTCATTTTTGAGCTTGTAGTTGACCTGGAATAAAAAGCTGACAGCAGAAACACGAGGAGCAAAGTTTGTCTGTGTTTTGTCTCAGGGGTGATTTGTTCTTCCTAATACAGAACACAGCTGTTGAAGTTTGAATCAAATAGAAACAGATGAAGAGAGAAGGGCTTAAAAACACAGTGAGGCGAGGGTGTAAAGCGATCGTTCACCAGCTGTTTATCTCCGTGTGCTCCGTCTTCATGGATTCTGTAAAAGTCAGAATTGCTAAACAGAATTACGCTGGTGCGTGTTGTGTTCTCTGGGAGATTATAAAGCGATTCTGTTTAAAAAGAAAGTGTTTGATGTATCAGTGTGAGATATAGAGCCTGGCGTTAGATATTAATACACCGCTCACATTGCACATACATCAGAGGTGCTTGTTATCCGCACCGGAGCTCAAACGCATTCATCCTGCAAACCAATTTACTGGAGTTAACCGGCTGCGTTTGCTTTTCTGCAACGCCACCGTAATGTCATAAGGTCCCTCGTCGTATATTTCTCTCCTGCTTTAATTCTGCCGTCGCATGTCTGAGAACGTGCAATGAGTTTTGAAATCATAATTAGTTTTGTGACTCGCCAGATTTTTGCTACGACGGTTACATTTTTAAATTATCACAAAGATTTAAAGCGACAGGCCATCCCAAAATGAGATTCTGCACAACACTAAAGGAGATGTTTTAAAGAACTCCATTGGCTTCCATAGTATGAAAACAAAACCAGCGAGACATTCCTGAAAAAATCTCCTTTTGAGTTCCACAGATGAAAAAGTTACATGCAGATTCACAGAGATAATAAATGATGTACTGTCTCTTTAACACGGTGACGTGGCAGACGTGACAGCTGTATGTAACGTGTGTCAAAATACATTCTGTTTATGTTCACGTATGAAATTCAGTGCAAAACAAAACAGTCTGTAGAAAGCGTGAAGTACAAACGTTTCTAACAACTTTTTTTATTTGTGATTTGTGTCCAAATTGAACGTGTTTCTCCACAAACCAACAAAGAATTGTAATGCAAAACTCCAGCAAACATCAGCAGTGTGTCACGTCCCGTCTGAACCAAAGAGTCAATGGTGTGTCATAATTCTGGAAGATGTTTCAGGTGTTTGAGGTTAATGAGGTTTCTCCGCTCAAGAGACTCGACACAGAACCCCAGAGACTCGTACCTGAAGAAATGTGTTTGAAACTAGTTCAGCGGCACGTCTCAGCTGATTTCCCATCGAGGAGCACTTGACCTCAGAGCCCATGAGCTGAGATGAATGAAGAACATCATACAGATCCATCATTGGCGGCCGGACGCTGAAGGGTTAAACGCTGCCGAGAGACTGTAATGAGAAAACAAAAGTGTGTGGTGAAGAGGGCCGTTGGGTTCCCCTGATAGAGACAGATGGAGAGAGAGCCGCCCGGTTTACCAGAGCAAGTAGTTTATAGAAGACTGTCAGCGGGGAGCGGAGGCGAGGACTTCAGTCAAAGCCATCAATTCCACAACACTGCCAGACACCAACACACAACAACACACAACAGCGCTCACTGTCCCTGCAAAAATAAAACATTGGTAATGATAGACGTGACCTCTGTAAAAGAATATTCCAGGTTCAATTGCTTCTGTCCTATTTTAATATGCAGAAAGAAGCCTTAACAAGGCATTGATTTCCCATCAACACCACCACACTTTCAAAACACTTTACAGGGATTCAGAAAACCTGCAGTGAAAAGTCAATCTAGTCATTCTGTTCGCTGGCACAGAAATTACACGCTTCATCTTTATATTTCAGCTCACTTGACAACATCCGTAGCAAGCTGTCCATCAGCCCACAACAACCTTCTCCGTTTGTAAAAATAAATCATACAGCTTTCACAAAAATGCTCTTATAAAAGACGTCTATCATAGACACTCTTCAAAATAAAAGTTCCCAAAATGTACTTTGTCAGGGTGTGTGGAAGATCCTGTAGAGGATAAACCAAGAATGCACTTTTGTGTTTAAGAGTACAGATGTCAGTTTTACTCAGTGTTTTAATCTTCAAAAGGTTGCCATTTGAATGACTCTAAACATAATATCCCAACAGGAAAATATTTTTTTACTTCAAGCCCCCCCTTCAAATGTCTACCCAATAAAACATGAGAGCTATTAATACATATCTTGTCTGAACTTATTTTGATGTCTGTGTTTAGCAAATGGTTCTCAGTTGTGATGCCCTTTTCTTTTTCTGCCGTTACTCCTTCTATTGTTCCTCATTTTGTAAGCTGCTTTGGATAGAAATGTCGGCTAAATGACTAAATGTAAATATGTTGTCAAATGTTTTATTCAAGACATGTTGTTGTTTTAGATGTTCATGTGAATATAATGATTTTTCGGTTAAAGAACAACTGAACATCTGAATAGATTCAGTGTGTTTGTGTGTGTGACTTTGTGTGTGTGTTTGTGCGAGTGTGTGTGTGTGTATGTGTGCATGTGTGTGTGTTCTATCAGGATTTATATTAGTTTGTCATCATACATCATTTATTCCTCTCATCCAATCATAGTGCAGCCCCTCAAACTCATCTCAGGATTTTGGAATTAGGATTTATTTTAATCATACTGTAATCATACCGTTTTTGTGTTGATTCTTTTGAAACAGAATCTATTTGCAGTCAGTCTGAATGACTCATTTGTTCAGTTTGAGTGATTCTCTTATAGATTTATCTGTTTATAGCCTAAACAACAGAGATTTATGATAAAACTGTCACTATACACTATACTCTGTTTGTCTCTCTCTCTCTCAGTGTCTCTCTATCTCTCTCTCTCTTTCTGTCTCTCTCTCTCTCTCTCAGTGTCTCTCTCTCTCTCTCTCTTCTCTCTCTCTCTCTCTCTCTCTCTCAGTGTCTCTCTCTCTCTCTCTCTCTCTCTCAGTGTCTCTCTCTCTCTCTCTCTCTCTCTCAGTGTCTCTCTCTCTCTCTCTCTCTCTCTCTCAGTGTCTCTCTCTCAAGCTGATGTCTGTGGCCTACTTGAGTTTGGCAGGTTTAGATTGTTAGTGTGGCGCAGGTCCATGGTTCTGGTCGTCCTCTGGTCATCATTATGTAAAAAGGCTCTATTCTGTCAGTCACACGACAGAAAATGGGGCAGAAAAACATCAGAATTTGAGTCAGATGTTGCATGAAACACAATGTTAAAATGAGAATGAACATATGGTTATGGTCTTTATGATTATCATTATTATTTACATTCTGGAGTAACCATGGTTTTAATGCTCTCAGACCTGAGAAAGTTAAATTGGTCATAAATGAGGTGATTTACAGTAATCCTGTGGTTCAGACATAAACAGTTGTAGTTAAGCTGAAGGTTGTTATGAAGGTGTCTCTGCTCATGTATTCTGTCTCAGTTTTAGAGAGTTTGCGGTACACAGACAGACATGGTGAACTTGACTCTTTCCATCCTAGAGAACAGTATACAGAAGTAAAGGAGAATGTGTTCAGGAGCGCTCTGGCACACACTGACTCTCCTCACAGAATGATGGATGACACAGTTTCGGAGGTGAAATGGCATTTTTAGCTTGGATTGTGTGCTGGTAAATTCACTGCTGGAGTTTAAATGTTTGGCCGTCTCCACCGGGACGGTTTACACCTCGAAACTAAAGACAACTGTTCACATCTGCTGTGTCTCTAATGTGAGCATGTTCATTTCTTCACAACCTGATGAACATAGTGCTCTCCTAATAAACACTTTCTCATATGTTCTCTTCATCACTAATATAACTGTATCTACACCGGTTTGCATCTATTCTTGAGTGTTTCCTATTGAATATATATATTTGTGTTGTGAGTTTGAGGTTTGGTATGAATCGCTCATTTCACTTAATCTAAGTCTTTCTTTGTAAAATTCTATCAAGGTGAGATGTTGAGTGACGGTCAGCTCTGATGGAGAACAGGATTACTGCGGGTTTGAGTTTATTGCTGAAATGCTTTTACAGTAATCCTGTTAAAGTGTGATGTGCATCACTTCTGAGGGTCACCGACAGACTTTCTGATCTCATCCCGTGATTAAGGACGGACGAAGAACGACGCCGATGAAGAAGGACATTTGCAAGATACATTTTTTTTTGTTTGTCATCATAAGTATAAAACTAGCCAGTTCTTGTGAGTCGTGATCTTTCCTTTCAGCGCGCGAGCAGAACATCAGAACCTTTAAATCATGTCTATATCTGTTTCTAAATACAGTATATACTTCATGTAGGAAGAATACTAACATCATTGCTTTAGTGGTACACTTGTAAGTGTATTATTTTAATACTACTTGATACTAAATTGCCACACTTTAGGGCTTTTTACATTTGAAACGTTTAAACTCGGGTTATTCTAAACCCCAGGTAAACAGAATCCTGGGTTATCTGTTTCAGGTTTCACATGCTTATAATTGAGCAGGGGTTAAGAGATAACCATGGGTATTAATAACCTGATGTGTCACACTGTCCATCACTAAACCTCAGCTTAACATTCTCGTTTGTGAATGTGATCTGTCAACAGTCATGATTGGATAAATGACTGAATAAAAAGAGTGCTTGGTCCCTTTAAATAACATCCAGGAAAAGATGACGCTGCGTAAATCCTTTTCGGCTGTTTTCTATGACAAACCTTTAGATGAAAAAAATATTTTTTGCTTAATCTATTTATTATTTTAAGAAAGTCACATATTTACAAATGTTGATGATCAAAAAAGACACCAAACTTTGCACATTTTAAATTTGAGCTCTGTCAATATTTTGAAACATTGAAGGGTGTAAGGAACAATACAGCTAAGAGAACGGTGGACTATTGCAAAGCCTTGAATTTCAATTTTCTTAAGACATTTGATTATCATTTATTTATGTTGTATGTATACAATGTTGTTTGTTAGTCTGAATACCCCTACGTATATAGTTTTCGTTATCTTTTGATCTTTTATGCTACGTTGTTTTGTATTTGTCTCATGAATCTGATGTTGTAAATTAAGCATTAAAAAGCCTCTGAAGACGTTACTTTCTCAAACAAATCAAAAACTCAAAGGATTGATTACACAGCGCACAGATTTTCTGTGAATGTACACATTTTTTGACATTAAAATGAATAACAGTGTACTTTTATGTAACCTTGAAGTGTAACAATAGTAAACTTTGAGTACGCAACTAGTTTACAACTACAAATTTTGTTTTTACAGGAACTTTACTACAAGTAAACTTACATTTATACTGGTAGTTCAATACTTGTACTTTGCGTGAAGTTGATTTTTGAATTATTTAAAGTAGACGTTTACTCTCAGTCCACTCATTTAGTAGGTTTGATACTGCAAATATACTCGTAAGCTTTCATTAAGTCAACTTCACATCATATATAGTTTACCAGTTATATCTTATTTTTGCACTTGCACTTGAAGTATACAACTGTGATATTTAGGTACTAATTTGAATACTTAAAATAAAGATTTAAGGGTACTTCAAGTAGATTTGAAGTAAATGTCACACAGGTTTTACTCACTCCAAACTATTTCACCTCTATTGCTGTACAATAAAACAAAGACGTGTATGTGTCAAATGTGAGAAACGTATGTAATGAACTTCTCAATCAAAGGAGTAAAAGAAGAACAAGTATTTTCAAAATAGTTCATGCTTTTATAGAGTTGATATCCATCAAAAGATGTTCTGAGAAGTAAATAGACTGAAAGTAATCTCATCTTTCATTTAAATGAAGTCCCCAATAAATGATTGTTTTGTGAGGGCTGAAGATCATGTATTTGGTGTATTTGGAGCGCAGTGGTCCACCAAACAGAAGAAGAAGAAAACTGCCAGATGTGTGTCTGTGTGAGCCTTCAGAGAGCTGACGCTCAAACAAGCTCATCTTTTGTTTAAATGTGACATGAAGGCCTGGAGAGTTGGAGGTTTAAGGGCCGAATCGATCAGTGTGCGGTCAGCGTGATGGTGAAGCACACGGGGGATATTCATGAAATATTGTTGATGTTTAGTGTTGTTCCTCTGGTGAAGCTGTGATTGAAGATGCTGATGGCTATGATAAATCTTCCTCCTTATTGCTTTCTTGCGCCTCATGGCACATTTTCTCACAGAGCTAAAGTTGAGAATGAAGATTTATGGCCTTTCACGAGCGTTGTGTCTTTCAGCAAATTAGAAGACCATTTTTATACAGTTGCCACGGCACATCTGCAGAAACATACATCACGGGAAGCACGCCATGTTTTGATTTTATTGGACATTTTCCATAGTTAGGTGACCATATGAGGAAGCTTCTTGTCAGAATCACTGGACCGTCTTATCCGGAAACAATTTGTTCAGATTTATTTTTCGCAGAAGCTGCTTTCTCCTGGATAACCATCATATTTATGTGTCGTCACTAAATGCATTTACTTTGTTTTGGAAAACGAGCAAGAAAATAAAGCAGATTGATGACTTTCTGCCGGAACTCTTGCAGAGCTTTTAAAGTCAACATGAAAGTGTTCTTCGACAAAGTGATGCATTAAGATCACGGGTTTGATTTACAATGAACACACATAGGGAACAAATCGACACCTTTTTGCATTTCATTTGACTCATAGTTAAAATCTTTTGTTTTCTAAAAAAGTCTCAAAAATGTACACAACAAAGAAAAAAACATATAATATACACTCACCTAAATGATTATTAGGAACTCCACACTAATACCCCCTTTCACCTTCAGAACTGCCTTACTTCTACGTGGCATTGATTCAACAAGGTGCTAGAGCATTCTTTAGAAATGTTGGCCCATATTGATAGGATAGCATCTTGCAGTTGATGGAGTTTTGTGGGATGCACGAAGCTCCCGTTCCACCACATCCCAAAGATGCTCTATTGGGTTGAGATCTGGTGACTGTGGGGTTCATTTTAGTACAGTGAACTCATTGTCATGTTCAAGAAACCAATTTGAAATGATTGGAGCTTTGTGACATGGTGCATTATCCTGCTGGAAGTAGCCATCAGAGGATGGGTGCAGGGTGGTCATAAAGGGATGGACATGGTCAGAAACAATGCTCAGGTAGGCCGTGGCATTTAAACGATGCCCAATTGGCACTGAGGGGCCTAAAGTGTGCCAAGAAAACATCCCCCACACCATTACACCACCACCATAATTGCATCAATGAGAAATTGAACAGGTGTTCCTAATAATCCTTTGGGTGAGTGTATGATTGAGTCAATTCAGACAAAAATGTCAGATAGAACCTGAGAAGTCCATTCCCGCTCCCCCTGTCTCCATCCAATGCTTTCATGTCTTTTCTAATGAAAACACATCTTCGAAGGCCACCAAATGTTGAGATCAAATTCACTTTAAATCACTTTGGATTGGGGTCATGTAATAATTTTAATGATTAATTTAGTCTTTTTACCAATTATAAAACCAAAATAATCTAGGTGAAACAATTGTTGGGTTGACATTCCATTTTGCAAGGATCTACTGCGGTAGACATTTCTTTTATTTGCTTATCAGTTTAATTTATTTATTCTATGTCGTTACAAAAGTCGGTAATCATGTTGAATGCTCTTGTGATGTAAAATAATCGTGATATGTCATGTTTTCATGACATCATAATGAAGTTCACGGGATGTAAAGCTCAGGATAACTTCACCTTTAGTGGTCAATGGGTCAAAAACAAGAAGACAAAACTCCTTCACGATGTCATTGCACGTCATTAACTAATGTTCATGTAAAACAGTTTCCATACCTTAAAGTTCTTCTCTCGTCTGAAGGAGTCAACCGCTGTGGATGGTCGAGTGGATCTCTGAATCAATTATTCACGCAATCTTAGCAATGAGCGTACGATACATTAAACACAAAGCAGTGTGATTTATGAGGACATTGTAATTATATCCCGGCAGAAGACTGGAGGTGGAGGCTGACAACCGTCCACTTCATTACCTGCGACCGCATTAATCACAGCTTCATGTAATGTGATGCAGGACGTCCCGCAGCATCAGACATCCCAGGGCTTTCTCTTCACCTCCGTGACTTGGAGAGGATATCATTGATTTCAGGGTTTTTGTGGGCAGGTCTTTATGAACTTCGTGGTCCAATTGGTTTCGTAATCCAACAAACTCAAGACAAAACCTGACGGTTTGCATCTTTATATCGTTACATTACTGTAAACATCAGCGATCAAAACAAATCATGTGTTAAACTTGAACTCATCCTGAGATGCTTTCACCCCCAACCAATTCCTACAAAATACAAGATCTATTTATAATAAGTTCAATGTGCTTTTGAAATAATGACTTCAGGGTTGATCGGTCAGTTATCTTCAGTGTTGGGTACGTTACTCTGAAAAAGTAATCTATTACTAGTTACTAATGACATATTCAATAGTGTAATTACATTACTGTACAAATGACTCTCTCCAAAAAAGTATTTAATTACTTATTAATAATTACTTTCTATTTCCACCATCAACCTTGATTAGTTCAGTGAAGACATGAAACGGCTCTTTTGATTCATTCAAATTAATTATATAAAACTACATAAAGTATTCTTATTAACTGACCAAAAAATTACAAATGTGAGAATTATACATTAAAGCACAGATTTTAAAGTTAGACTTATAATTTTGATGTCAATTGCACTATTTCACACAAATATTACAAGAAGTATTTAGTTTAATTACATCAAACTGTAATTCAATTACAGAAAAAAGTATCCCTTTCTTTACTTGTTCAAGTGAAAAGTAATTCAATTACAGTAAGTAATTACTCAGTGACTAGTTACACCAGATTACACTAGATTCCTTCCAGACACCTTCTGGTCAGATCATCTGTTGTTAAATGTTTTTACACGTATCCCGTTTTGGCTCAGAACTGAGTAGTCGAGGTCCACAGAAACACTTGAGTCTTCTGTGAGATGAAACATGAACCTTTAAAGAGATCTGTCAGTGATCAGAAACCTGAATTCTTCCACCTGGATGGCGTACTGCTGAGAAACACCGGCTCTAACACACGCGTGGTACAAACCAGCATGGCTCTTCTTATTAAATATATCATTTTAATGAGAAATAGATTATTATTTGAAACATTCATTTGAAGAAAGCTTGATATAGTTATTTCAACAGAACAGCAGAAATTACAGAAAGTACTGAAAGCAGTTTGTCAATCCACTGAGCGACCGACGGGACTGTGTGTGTGTGTGTGTGTGAAACAGAAGCGTACTGAAGGCAGAATGAAGCGTTAAGATGAAAGTAGATTCAGATCAGCTGGTGATGATTCTCCTGACATGACCAAATGACTTTCTGCTGTATTTACACTAAAAACTTGTGTGTGCGCGCGCGGGGGTGTTCATATACAGTGATTTAAGAAAAGCTTTGATTTCATGGCTATATCAAGACAAAACAAAAGAGATATTTACATTGACAATACATACCAGAACTCATTAACTCTCAAGAGTATCCATGCAAAAAACCTTTCGCTTTTGGCCCCGTTCCCACGAGTCCTGCGTTTAGATTCAAGAGGGTCTCGTTTCCATTAAATAAATACAAATGATCAAATAAAATCTAAAGAATTTGCGGTGTGAAAGCATTAAAGGGATCGCTAACAGGCACTTAATAAGATTGGATAATAATAATTCATTCTAATAATAATAATAATAATAATAATAATGATGATCGCATTCCCTCTGTCCTAGAAATAACATAACATATCGTCAGATAACCCCCAATCTCCATCTTTCAGATGTCAAGAAGTTAAACCTGAATTGCATCAAGGACTAGAAAACTGAAAGAAAACATTATAAAAGCAAAGTGTACATTTGGTATACAAGCAGATTAAAATCATCATAGATATTTCAAACTTGAATATTTCGTGTTGTGGATTGACTCTTGGTAATGAAATGCGATGGCTTTACATTTGTCATGCCGTACTCCCGCCGTACATGTGTGTGTAGATAGATATATGTATTTATATATTCTTTTTTTCAGACCACTGTGCTATATTTCATTAGAAAAAGATTGAAAATCAAAAATACAAAAGCGATTCGTTGGACATTTCTCACAAAATGTGCCCGCCGTCTTTCTGTTTTGCTTTGTTTGTTTTTTTCTCCAGTGAATCATTCCTCTGAGAAATGTATGGCTTTATGCGGACCCTTGAAGAGATGAAGTGATGCAGAAAAGCTCGACACGTCAGCAATCACAAAATGTACATTAAATGCGCAGCTGTACAAAAGAGCATGAAGTGATGATGTGAAACCAAAGACTCACGACACCCGCAGACGGCAACACACATCAGCATCTGAGAGACGAGACTGTACAGCAAATGAAGACTTTCTTAATCATGCTTTCTGTCTTGTTTTCCAGTCAAGGGTTACATCGAGTTTACAAACATCACGTCGTTGTTGTTTTCTAAATAAGAAACGAAATCTTTCGTCAAATTGTTGGAGAAACAAGACACAAGTTCTGATTAAGAAAAGGATTTCAGATTTTGGTTTTGCCCTTTTGTCATCTTTAAAAATGCGATAAGGAATGGCAGTTTTAAAACGTACCGTTGTTCCCTCGAAGGTAAAATCAAGGCCTCTGTGTCAACGGATGTCGCATTGAATCATTTTTTTCGCTCTCTCTCTTTAAGGAAATGACAGACATGCTTGGACAAATATGATACAGTCGGTATTTCTTTTTTTTCCGATTGCCCTCGTTCCGTCTATCGTCTCGTTACTTTCCATAAGACAATTACAAAGTTGTTGTTAATAATAGTAACCATAATAGGTGGAAAAGCAAAGGAACAGAAAAAGGGTCGGGGTGGTGTTCTCTAGCAGAGTTTGGTTGTCAGGTGGTCCGACTGTTTCAAGATTTCCGTGTTGTACATGTCCAGGGCGTGATTCACACGAATCATCTCGCTGTTGTTCAGCTTGAGCCGGTGCTTCAGCATGCAGGAGAAGAGGTCCAGCTGGGGTTTGCCGGGCGCCACCGGAGGGGCCAGGCGGTTGATCCTCTCTCGGATGTCCAGCAGCAGGAGCATGATGGACGAGGACGAGTAGAACTGCGCGCCCTGCGTGTACGACTGGTTGACCTGCTGCACGGCACTGCGCAGCAGGTCGGCGTTGAAGCGCAGGCTGTAGCCGAACACCTGAATGTCGGAGATCTTGATGTAGATCTGGCGCTTGTTGGGGTCGGACAGGTCCACGGGGCCCTGGCCGGTGTCGTTGCGCAGGACGGTGGGCACCTTGGCGCGGCTGCGCAGGTAGATGTGCACGGTCTCGAAGAAGGTCTTCCAGCGGTTGCCCAGCAGCAGCGTCCAGTTAAAGCACTGCGAGTTCTGGAGGCGCACCTTCTCCCAGCGGGGGTAGCCGTGCTCGCCGAACGGCATGCTCCAGCCCTCTGAGTGGCTCCCGCTGAACGGGTTGACGTAGACGAAGAACATGGGGTCCACGCTGCTGTTGCGCATCTGGCAGATCTTCATGGACAGGCCCACCATCATGTGCAGGTAGTCCATGCGGTTCTTGTTGCTCTTGAGCGTCAGCGACATGCGCTTGCGCCACCGCGGGTCGAAGAAGGTCTCCAGGCGCACCTCGTTGCTGATAAAGGTGGTGTGGATGTGCAGGCGCGCGTCCATCTTCTGCAGCAGGTACTTCAGCTCCAGGTCCTGGAAGTCCAGATCTGTCTCGAAACTGATGAACTGCTCGCTGCGCTCCGAGTCCACGTTCTGCGGCTCGCAGCGCCCGCGGTACAGCTTGTAGCCCTTGTTGCAGGAGCCGCACTGCGAGATGTTGGCCAGGCTGCACATGGCACAGCTGTTGTTGCCGCCGATCACGCACGGGATGGGCCGCTGGCACAGGGTGGCCCCTGTGTGGCACACGCAGCTGCGCTGGCTCTCCAGGAAGTTTCCCCAGAAGCCGTTCTCGTTGCAGTACAGGAACGACTGCACGCGGTTCAGCCACTGCAGCACGGACCTGCAAAACAAACACAACAGAGTCAAAACAATATATACGTTAGCAGAAATGCAGTGCATGTAAACATTTCACGATAAGTCAGATGTTTACATTTGCATCTCAGTCGAGCTATTATTCGACAAAGATGTTATTTGATTTGTTTTTCAGTTCCCTCCAGATTGACTTGAAGCATAACAAGTTTGTGATCTGAAGGCATATGAAGCCGAATCACTCGTGGCATTTATTAACGTATAATCATTTTAACAAGCCAGCTTTATGTGATGTGACAAACACAACTCCTCTAACTGATTTTCTCAATATGGATTTCAGTGGCTTGCTGCTTTTGTTTTCTCTCGTTATTTGTTTTGTTGGAAACAAGTATCTGACTGGAGTCGCCACAGGGAATCGTATGCAAATGCAATAGTGTTTGTCTTCACATGTTTGTGGTGAGGCGACGGAGCGCTCGCAGACTGCATGCCGTTTATCATTCAACTCTGTTACGCACGTGGCTTGTTGAGGAGAGACTTGACATGGCCTGACAGGGACGAGATCAGAACATCATCAGAGACGAGGGATCTGTTGACCTGGGCCAATGAGCATCCATCCAGAACACCCTAGCGACAGCGCTGCAACACGCTAACCGCTGCACGGCAACTGCAGAGTGACACCCTGGCAAGCACCCAGATCAAGTCAAGTGTGAATTGGCCCCGACAGAGCTCTCATTGAGAATTTCAGCCGACCGCACAATCGCAGTTACCTGATCCTGGATCACAGTCAGGAAGCAGCGACTCTAGAGACCAAATATTCATGTAAAACTTGCATCAGCTTTTTTCACAGCCAGGAATAAACAGAGCTGACTTTGAAAAGCTTTCCGAAAGTAGAAAGTGCACGATTCGCAAAAGGCCAATAATTGAGCAAAGAGAAGGTTAAAACTGTGACTGCATCAGAGTACCAGCGCTTCACACACAACCTGAAGAATCTCCCGACCACGCACATAACACCAGACTGAGTTTGTGTTTGTCCAGCTGATCAAGACTGCGCATTTATCAGACTACACTTCCCATCATGCACTGCAGGGGCAGAACCAGAAAGATACGAAACGTAAACGAATCATGGATTACACATTGTCATGTCTTCATCAGCAGACACAACAGATAATAAGTACAGATAGTATGAGTATGTGGTGCGCTGTCCTGGGGTGAGGGCCTCAGACTGTCCGGTTAGAGGTAAGGGTTTGCTCACGAGCTAATAAGATGATTGGTGAGATTGGTTATAGGAAACCAGCCGGGTTAGTTATCTGCACGTACTCCGCATTTTGATAATAAAACATCATATCTATTCCAGCTGAAATCTCATCATAATGACACGGTTTGACCGGTGAAATATAACGTTTGCAGGAATAATCCCACAAGACAAAACTTGAGAGCTGAATGGATGACTGCAGTGCTCTGAAAGATGTGTTTCTCTCAGCTTCACCTCAGCAGTTTTATGGGCCGGATGGAGGCGTTTTGCTGCTGATAATGAGCAGAGGGAAGATGTTTAAAACCTGCAGAGGACATCATCACCACCTTCAGGACAGAGAGAGCGGGTCAGCTGAGACATGACAGACGTCTGACCGACAGCTCAATCATTACGTGACGTTATATACCGCAAAGCCCAGCTCAGAAAAACTGATGATGAGCGTTTGAAAAGGTGCGAAACAAATCTTATGGCTTTATTCGATTTTTTCTCAGAGTTGATATCTGTGTTCCTCATACAGTTGGGTTCATAGTTTGACTCTTGTGTTGTCATAGAGTTGTGTTGAAACGATATGTGTCTTTCAGGAAAACTCTGGATGGCAGCAGTGACAGTGACAAGCTTTCCTCAGCCCACCGTTAAGAATGAAAAAGAGTCGAGGTGTTCTCACGGCTGAAAGTTTCTAATGAACACTCCTGAGAACTTTACTGCATGAGACACGAGACATGGAGTCAACACAGAAGAGAACTTTGAGACACGAAACATACTCAACAGGTCAAAACATTCACGATTTAAACTTCACAATTTGACATGCATGCATTAATCACTCAAAACCCCAAAAAGTTGATTCTACACAGTAAAGTGAAAGTTCAGTGAAAACTTCACTCTCATGTCAAACCTGTGTGAGTGTCTTACTTCTTCAGAACACAAAAGAATATATTTTGAGGAATGTTGATCATCAAACAACACTGAACTCCATTGACTTCCATTGTGTGAACACAAAACCACTGACACATTTCTCAAAATATCTTCTATCCCTTTAACTTTAAAGTGGTAATTTCATGAAGTACAGCCGTGTTGTGTGTGATCTCACCTCTCTCTGGGCATCTGGTGGTTGGGGTTGTGGTGACAGCGGACGCTCAGACCGAAGAGTTTTCGTGCCGTGCGTTGAATCTTCAGTCTCTGAACCTCTAGAGAACTCTGAAGGAGCCGATAGCGGTTCTGAAGATCCCAGTCACTGCCCCACAACAGATGAACGCTGCTCACCGGCAGGAAATGTGTCGCGGGCAGACGCTTCAGAAAAGACTTGAACTCATCTGACACAAACGCAGAGACCAACATTTATAAATCACCTCACATACCACTGATGCACCTTCACATATCTCATGACATGACACAGCGCACCTCGTAAAGTCTGACGTGTGCTTTTTGTGATTTGGTTTTCGTGTGAACACATAAAAGCTTTGAAGGGAAAATCTGGTAATTAGTACAGAAAATAAAACTTTGGTAATTAGGAAATTAGGAAACTCGTCTTTTCTTCTTCCACACAAATGAACACAGATGTTAAAACACACCATAGTCACACTCACGCACTCGTACGCACACTCACTCAATCGCTTGCACACACACACTTGCTCGCACACACATTCACTCACACACACACACACACACACACACTCACTCAATCGCTTGCACACACACACTTGCTTGCACACACATTCACTCACACACACACACACACACACACACACACTCAATCGCTTGCACACACACACTTGCTCGCACACTCATTCACTCACACACACACACACACTCACTCAATCGCTTGCACACACACACTTGCTCGCACACACATTCACTCACACACACTCATTCACTCACATACACACACACACTCACTCAATCGCTTGCACACACACACTTGCTTGCACACACATTCACTCACACACACACAAACACACACACACACTCACTCAATCACTTGCACACACACACTTGCTCGCACACTCATTCACTCACACACACACACACACACACAAACACACACACTCACTCAATCGCTTGCACAAACACACTTGCTCGCACACACATTCAGTCACACACACTCATTCACTCACATACACACACACACTCACTCAATCGCTTGCACACACACACTTGCTCGCTGACACACACATTCACTCACACACACTCATTCACTCACACACACACACACACACTCACTCGATCGCTTGCACACACACACTTGCTCGCACACACATTCACTCACACACACACACACACTCACTCAATCGCTTGCACACACACACTTGCTCGCACACACATTTACTCACACACACTCATTCACTCACTCACTCACACACACACACACACTCATTCACTCACACACACACACACACACACACACACACTCATTCACTCACACACACACACACACACACACTCATTCACTCACACACACACACACTCACTCAATCGCTTGCACACACACACTTGCTCGCACACACATTCACTCACACACACTCATTCACTCACTCACACACACACACACACACACACTCATCAATCGCTTGCACACACACACTTGCTCGCACACACATTCACTCACATACACTCATTCACTCACACACACACTCATTCACTCACACACACTCATTCACTCACTCACACACACACACACGCACTTGCTCGCACGCACATTCACTCACTCACACACACACACACACACTCATTCACTCACACTCATTCACTCTCTCACACACACACACACACACTCAATCGCTTGCACACACACACTTGCTCGCACACACATTCACTCACTCACACACACTCATTCACTCACACACACAAACACACACTCATTCACTCAAACACACTCATTCACACACACAGAAAAACTCTCTCACTCGCTTGTAGACTCACTCCCATGCACACACACACTTGCTCGCACACTCATTCACTCACTCACACACACTCACTCGCTGGAAGACACACTCCCATGCACACACACAAACTTGCTCGCACACTCATTCATTCACTCACTCACACACACACTCACTCGCTTGTAGACAAACTCCCATGAACACACACACGCTTGCTCGCACACTCATTCATTCACTCACAAACACAAACACACACACACTCACTCGCTTGCACACACACTTGCTCGCACACACATTCACTCACTCACTCACACACACACACACACACACATTCACTCAAACACACTCACTCGCTTGTAGACAGACTCGCATGCACACACACACTTGCTCGCACACTCATTCACTCACTCACACACACACACACACACTCATTCACTCAAACACACTCACTCGCTTGTAGACACACTCGCATGCACACACACACTTGCTCACACACTCATTCACTCACACACACACACACACACACACACTCACTCGCTTGTAGACACACTCCCATGCACACACACGCACTTGCTCGCACACTCATTCATTCACTCACAAACACACATACACACACTCACTCCCTTGCACACACACTTGCTCGCACACACATTCACTCACTCACACACACACACACATACACACTCATTCACTCAAACACACTCATTCACTCAAACACACTCACTCGCTTGTAGACACACTCGCATGCACACACACACACTTGCTCGCACACTCATTCACTCACACACACACACACACACACTCACTCGCTTGTAGACACACTCCCATGCACACACACGCACTTGCTCGCACACTCATTCATTCACTCACAAACACACACACACACACTCACTCCCTTGCACACACACTTGCTCGCACACACATTCACTCACTCATTCACACACACACACACATACACACTCATTCACTCAAACACACTCATTCACTCAAACACACTCACTCGCTTGTAGACACACTCGCATGCACACACACACGCTTGCTCGCACACTCATTCATTCACTCACAAACACACAAACACACTCACTCGCTTGCACACACACTTGCTCGCACACACATTCACTCACTCACACACACACACTCATTCACTCAAGCACACTCATTCACTCAAACACACTCACTCGCTTGTAGACACACTCGCATGCACACACACACTTGCTCGCAAACTCATTCACTCACAAACACACACACACTCACTCGCTTGTAGACACACTCGCATACACACACACACACTTGCTCGCACACTCATTCACTCACAAACACACTCATTCACTCAAAAACACTCATTCACTCAAACACACTCACTCGCTTGTAGACACACTCGCATGCACACACACTTGCTCGCACACTCATTCACTCACAAACACACACACACTCACTCGCTTGTAGACACACTCGCATGCACACACACACTTGCTCGCACACTCATTCACTCACAAACACACTCATTCACTCAAACACACTCATTCACTCAAACACACTCACTCGCTTGTAGACACACTCGCATGCACACACACACTTGCTCGCTAACTCATTCACTCACAAACACACACACACTCACTCGCTTGTAGACACACTCGCATGCACACACACACTTGCTCGCACACTCATTCACTCACAAACACACACACACTCACTCGCTTGTAGACACACTCCCATGCACACACACACGCTTGCTCGCACACTCATTCATTCACTCACAAACACACACACACTCACTCGCTTGCACACACACTTGCTCGCACACACATTCACTCACTCACACACACTCATTCACTCAAACACACTCATTCACTCAAACACACTCACTCGCTTGTAGACACACTCGCATGCACACACACACGCTTGCTCGCACACTCATTCATTCACTCACAAACACATTCACTCGCTTGCACACACACTTGCTCGCACACACATTCACTCACTCACACACACACACTCATTCACTCAAACACACTCATTCACTCAAACACACTCACTCGCTTGTAGACACACTCGCATGCACACACACACTTGCTCACACACTCATTCACTCAAAAACACACACACACTCACTCGCTTGTAGACACACTCGCATGCACACACACACTTGCTCGCACACTCATTCACTCACAAACACACACACTCACTCGCTTGCACACACACTTGCTCGCACACACATTCACTCACTCACACACACACACTCATTCTCTCAAACACACTCAATCACACTCACTCGCTTGTAGACACACTCGCATGCACACACATTACACACAAACTCACTCACTCGCTCGCTCGTTTGCACACACACAGACATTCACATGCTCACTCGCATACACACACACACACTTGCATTCACACACTCGCACGCTTGATCGCACACACTCACATGCACCACTCGCACACACACACACTAAAATGGCCTCATTTAGACTTCAGTCCTTATAAACGTGTCACATGCTGTTTTTGAGTCAGTTTGACAGGTGATACGATCTGATAATTCACTGATGAATCTGTGATCTCACACCAGAGCCCACTGATAATTCACATCTGACAAACATTCATCACCTCACAGACCTGATGATGATGATGATTGAAGAACTCTATTAACACTTTCTAACAATTATCACCTCTTACATTTGATTGGCTTGACATTTCAGAAGATTCATTCAGAGCTCTTGTGGCGTGGTCGCTTTTATTAGCGGTTCATTATCTGCTGTGGTCGTAACACAGACACTGAAGAATCGCCTTTGGGAAAAACCTTCTCCTGCTCTACGTCTTTCTGGTGAGAAGTATTTGCTCAGCAGCTGAAATGCGTCTGTCCATGCGTGAGCTGCATTAACTGTGAGCGCAGCACAAGTCTAGATGTTGTTTGTGCGTCTTTCTTATCACATTTAAACAGCAGCACAAGAACAGTATTTGTCCCACAGTGACTGAGAGCAGATAAACCCTCAGTGAGAATGTGTCATGCCGTACTATAATGTAAGAAATGGGATCAAATTAAAACCTTGTTTTCTCACAGACGCAACCGTGGGCTCCTGAATTATTCAAAATTCTTTTTTACCGTCTCAAAGAACTTTGGCATGCAAGAGAAGATGAGTTATGAGCAGACAGAGACTCGTGTGAGATGACAACAGACTCAACATTAAAGCCGTCAGATGATAATTTAACTCGCCAACAAACCAATAAAAATCTGGCAAAAATAGCATTTGTTGGATTGACTCGATTTACACTTTTAACAAGTCAAAGCAGAAATGTGTTCACACGTATTATATTTGATTCATTGTTAATCTGATGGCTCATAAAATAATTGTATATATTGCTTGTGTCTGAAAGCCCATTATAAAACACTGCATTTCAATAAAGTCAGTGTTATTTACGAGCTCTCTTCATCACTTTTATTGGGTAAATATCTGCAAAACCCGGAGACAAATACAAAGGATACCAATATAATAATTGATGAAAAAAACTAAAATCATGGAAAATGGAGAAATGAAGATTCAGTCTGACAGCAACGACACAGATGTGTGTGTTAACATCTCAATAATGATCTTCATTCTCATTATAACACAAACTAACAGACGTGAGAATGACATCAGACACCTGGGACCTTAGCTCAGGTCACAGTTGTAGCTTTAATCTCATGAATGATTCTAACAGTTCTCCTGATGATTTAACACTCGTTTGGTGTTGAAAACCCTTGATCTAGAGATTGTGAAGCTACACATCTGAAGCGCTGGAGTTACCTGAGTTCTCAAAGTCACTGTAAGACGCCTCCCAGGTCTCGGCCATGCCCACCAGAGTATTCTCCATGATCTGCAGGTCAGTGGTGGGACAGTTGCATTGTGGGAAGTCTTCAGCACATTTACAGATGCAGTGACTGCTCTGACAGATGTATTCTCCCTCTCCATTACACATGATGTAGCTCAGAGCCGACTGGACAAACTTCTCCTGAAGGTACTCGGGAAAAATGACCTGCAAACCTGCCAACAGGAAGAAGAATCGATGTTAAAGTCATTATCAACATCCGAAGACCTTATTGATTTCACATCAGACGGCAACAGGTGGAAAGTGCAGAAGAGCTTCACATTAAACGCTCTCTCGTATCTGAACATCATCTCTAATCTACATATACACAACAGAGGAGTCAGAACACACACACATGGACACACACACACGGACACACTTACACACACACAGCGCTGGTGTTTGTGGTTGAAGTTTCACTTGACTTTCATCCGTCCTCTCTCAGTCTTAACATAATGAAATAAAACAGGAGAGTGATTGATGTGTTGTGTCCTCATTCACTTCAGCTTATTTACCACAACCTGTCAACACTTCATCTACTCCACTGTGTGTGTGTGTTATTACAGTTGCGTCATTATGATGTGTGTATAGTGTATGTTTATGTTAGCATGTGTGTGTGTCTATGATTGTGTTAGTAGGTGTGTATATGTTGGTGTGGGTGTGTCTGTGTGAGTGTGTGTGTCATTACAGTCGCGTTGTCTATTTTTTGTTAGCATGTGTGTATGTCTATGATTGTGTATGTATGTATATGTTAGTCTGTGTATCTTTATGATTGTGATAGTGTGTGTAGCTGCATCTCCATCAGTACTGAACTCTAGAGGAAAGTTGTAGAGTCGAGGAGCTCTGCTCTGACCCATCCAGAACCACAGCAACAGTCTAAAACCACCTAACAACACCTTAGCAACACCTTGACAACCACACAGGTGACATCATCAGATTTCCTCAGAAAGAATGTTAATGTAGTTTATTGTGATGATGACAAAAATGTGTTTGTCATTAAGAGGACATGTAGATTCTCAGCTGATATTACCATCAGAACAACAGACGTGACAGGACATCAGTGTGTGTGAAAGAGAGAGAGATAATATCTCTCTCTCTCCCTCTCTCTCTCTCTCTCTCTCTCTCTCACTCTCCATCTCTCTCTCCCTCTCTCTCTCTCTCTCTCTCTCTCTCCCCCTCTCTCTCTCTCTCTCACTCTCTCTCTCCCCCTCTCTCTCTCTCTCCCTCTCTCCCTCTCTCTCTCTCTCTCTCTCTCTCCCTCTCTCTCTCCATCTCTCTCTCTCCCTCTCTCTCTCTCTCTCTCTCTCTCCCTCTCTCTCTCTCTCTCTCTCACTCTTCCTCTCTCTCTCTCTCCATCTCTCTCTCTCTCCCTCTCTCCATCTCTCTCTCTCTCTCTCTCCCTCTCTCTCTCTCTCTCTCTCTCTCCATCTCTCTCTCTCCCTCTCTCTCTCTCTCAAGATTCAAGATTCAAAGGAGCTTTATTGGCATGATAAAAGAAAATGTACATTGCCAAAGCACAAGATTAAATATAAACATGCACCAATACAGATTAAGATAAAAAATAAGATGGAATAAAATTAAAAGTCTATAAGTAAAAATATATATATAAACATCTCAATATAAACAGAAAAAGAGTTTTAATTAAAGTTCTCAATGAGGGTGATAGTGTCAGTTTGTGTGTGTTGTTCTGTCAGTGTTGTTTTGTGTTGTGCTGCTTGTTCTTTGCTCGTGGCAGGACTTGACATATCTTGAGCAGGTTTGAGCTTCTTGAGTTTTCTCCCAGTATGTATGAGATCTTGTCCTTTTGTTGAAACTGGTCAAAGTCTTTGTGTAAGTTTGTAAACTGGGGGAAGAATGTTTCTCTGATGTGTGTGTAGTTGGGACAGGAGAGGAGAAAGTGCAGCTCTGTTTCCACTTGATTGTGTGTGCAGTGTGGACACACACAATCTCTCTCTCTCCCTCTCTTCCTTTCTCTCCCTCCCTCTCTCTCAGTCTCTATCTCTCTCTCGCTCGCTCCCTCTCTCTCTCCCTCTCTCTCACTCCCTCTCTCTCTCTCTTCCTCTCTCTCTCTTCCTCTCTCTCTCTCTTCCTTTCTCTCCCTCCCTCTCTCTCAGTCTCTATCTCTCTCTCGCTCGCTCCCTCTCTCTCTCCCTCTCTCTCACTCCCTCTCTCTCTCTCTCTCTCTCTCTCTCTCTTCCTCTCTCTCTCTTCCTCTCTCTCTCTCTTCCTTTCTCTCCCTCCCTCTCTCTCAGTCTCTATCTCTCTCTCTCTCGCTCGCTCCCTCTCTCTCTCCCTCTCTCTCACTCCCTCTCTCTCTCTCTCTCTCTCTTCCTCTCTCTCTCTTCCTCTCTCTCTCTCTTCCTTTCTCTCCCTCCCTCTCTCTCAGTCTCTCTCAGGCCGTCTCTGAAGCCCTCTGCCAATATTCATTTAGCTTGATGTATTCCTGCTCCTGCAACTTTAATGTGATTTCTGGAAGAATCCAGATGGTGAGTTCACGGATGGGTGCAAGTCCATGACAACAGAGGTGCCAACAGCCCTGACTTCACACACACACTTCTACAATACAGATAGACCACATCACGGGCCGTCTGGGAAATCAGCTCAAGAGACAAAATTCTTTCTTAATTTATCATAGAAAACATTACGATACACCGATATATCGGCCAATTTCTGATCAATATGAAAGCATCAGCAGGAGTGTGTAGTGTTCTGTTCATAAGTCAGATGCTAAAATAATCTAGTTTGTATTTAGTTTATTATGTTTGTGTTTCTCTTCTAATGTCGACCTGTTGAATGGTAAATGAAATGATTTAATGATGGAGTAGCTGGTAGAGTTCAGTTCAGTACATCTCCAATCATCTTTCATTTAAAACATGTCAGCTAGTGTATTTACTGACAGACGTTCACCAGTAAAAGACAAACAAATCTTATCAGGGTCTCCCTTAAAAAATGATTGTAATTATGAAAAATAGATACAACAGTCTCTGATAAACAATCCAGCGTTATGTAGATTGTACCATAACAAATGAAAAGAAGGTCTGCATTCAGTGAATATGAGATAATAAAATATTTCAAATTCACATTTCATGTCCAGTTTTATCTCATGTGTCAAGTAGCCGTATAATGAGCGGGATAATGTACAAGCAGCCGGCTGTTATGATGAAATAATCCCCTTCAGTGTGACACAAGACCCTCTGCTTCACGTCCTGATCACAGTGACAGGGATTATTTCTGTGATAACAACCTGCTGCTTGTTCTTTATCCCTTACATAACACACCATGAACAAACACCAATAAGTGTATTGACATGAGAAGCTTGAACTAGGATTAATACATGCTGAAAAATGAATTGTTGATTGTTAGCTGATGTTAGCCAATGCATTTACTAATGTAAACAAACAGCACCTAATTATAAAGTGTCACCCACATCAGTTATATTGTGTCTCCAGACATCAGTGAGATTAAATACAGAGTCAATGGAAACTCTATCTTAAATCTCATCAATGAGCGGGTTTCCATCACTCTGGTTTCATTCGCATCTTGAAGCATCGCATCAGAAACGAGTGATGGAAACACTCAATATCAAATTTAAAACGTTCAATTAGCAAAAAAGTTTTAACGCTCACTTGAGGTTGTTGCTCATCTTTGTGAAAAAGGGTTAATGTGAATAATGGGAGATGGAAACGCTTTTGCCTAATACATTTCTCCAAAAAGCCACGTAGCTGCACTATGACACGACGTAACCTGACTAACCGGAGTACTGATGTTGTTACACCGCATCAGAAATGTTGTTACGATCATTCCTAAATGTCTGAGCAAAGTCCTCAAAGTATTGATTAATAGCCTCTTAGAACGGTCACGACTGTGTTTCTCAAACAGCAGGCATCCACAAAAGCACCACATTTATTGTGTTTTGTAATCGTCGGCTTGCGCAAGTTTTATTCTATATGAATATCATTATATTCAGTGGCTTCTCTTACTTTTCTTACTGATATTTTGTGGCAGTTTATTAGGAAGTGACGGTTGACTAGTTGGAACGGTGCTTATTCAAAAATATTTTATGTGATATTCCAATTTTGTGCATACGCTAAATTCACATGTTTGCGTGTAAACCCGGCTTGTGTCTCAGATATTTCTCCTGAGAAAATCAGTCACAGACTGAGCTCACATTTGTCTTGTCTGCAATCAATAGTCAATATTATTAAAGATCCTCAAACATTTCTCATCACATTGACTCAAACCCAGAATATTACAGACCCAACATTCACTTCCACCTCCAGACCCTTCATGTGTTTCAACATTAACACTCATTTGTGTTTTTATTTCTTCTGAACAATATGAGGAGAAACATCTGAGACTGAGTTGAGACTGTGAATCAAACACCACCGAGAACTCGACATCAAATCTCATGAGTTATACAAGAGACAACCCTGAGCAATAATATTCTCCTGCGAGTGGATCAGTCGGTGGTCTGTGGGGGTTTTGGAGGAGCCGAGATAAGAAATATCTCTTAAATAGCACTCAATAAATATATTTGGTCTTAAAGCTCTCAGTATTGAGCAGCTGGCGCCTGCGGTGGCCTTTAGGCGGGTAAGAAGAGGGTTATCTAAATGCTAAAGTGTGTCTGTGGGATTTGGCTTCGACCGGGTTATTTTTATGTATCCTGATGGCGTGTTGAACGGGCCACGTTCCAGAGTTCAGCGGCTCCTGGCAAGCGTTCGCTCCACCTCATCAGAGCGGGTTTCATCAAACATTCATTCAGCATCGTGTGCCACCAAAATCATCATCGCTTAATGAAGTCAATAATGAAATTACAATCACCTCGCAAGAAATCTAGAGCTTTAAACCCGACGAGTCTCTCAGCGCTCGCGCCGTGACGTTTGTCATGCAAAGCCTGTTCTCTGCCGGTCTTAAAATAAAACACATCACATTTGCTTTTAGCTCGGAGACGGCACAGGATCAAGAGGCCAACGGAAACACCCGTGAATCAATAATGCAGGACGGACCGGCAGACCTCCTGGAATAACCATCACAGCCGTTTTCATAATGAAACCACACAACAACACACATTACTGAAGACAGCTACACAAAACCAGTATTTGTGATTATGAAAGTCTGATGTGTTACTCACGCTACAAATCATCGTGCTAATGCTTTCACAGTCATCAGATCTATCAACGAACAATAAAAGTGATGAGAAAACTTTCCCTAACCACCCATAAAACATGAAAGGAACGTTTCTTCCAGAAATCATCATTTTGTCATTACTTAACTGATGGATGTATCTTCAGAACAAATACACAGATTTTTTTTGAAGTGATGTTTTGTGTTTTCTGGTAACATTGGGAATCAATGTGACCTATTTCTCAAGCTTTAAAAAGCAAACAAATGTTAGAAAATAACTGCTGTTGTACACCACCAGTCAAAAGTTTTGGACACTTGAAGGAAATGTTTCTCATCTTTTAAAAAAACCTGTTTGATCTGAAAGCGTGTGCTTCAATGTCAGAAATTAGTTAAGTAGCCTGAAATATTCTTTTGCAATCAAACATGATTTTTCATGACAAAACTAACATTTTGTTTAATAAAAATGTTTTTGAAATGGATAACTTTGACTGAATAATGAAGAAAGAGACGCCAATAAGAGATGGGAACTCCTAACATTGTTAAAAAGCATCTCCAGGTGAGACCTCCAGAAGCTGCTCGAGAAAATCACAAGAAAGTTCAAGTGGTTTTTTGCATATTCTAGTGAAAAGGTGAAGATGATCAAATATAGCACATTATTATTACATGTTTATTTAATTTGTTTGTTTCAAAATAATTCCCATAGTTTCATTTCATAATTTTGATGAGTTCCTTATTATTCTAAAATAAGGAAAAAATACAACCAGGTCACATCATTAATAATTAAAATAGATTTTTGGATGAACTCTTCCTATAACAAGCACATAGCAAGAACCTAGAAACTGCATAGCAACACCCTGACAACCACCTTTGATAGCCTTGCACCGCTCACTCTAGATGTTTACAATAAACTACAGCACATCATATACACAACTGAAGAGAAACTAACATATGTGTGAAAATACTCAGAATACACACATGAACACACACTGATCTCAGCTCAGTTCTCTTACTGTGTGTGAGTCCAGAACAGAGCATTTGACTTCAATAATCATAATAATTGAGTGAGATATTCAGTGTGTGTGTACATGTGTGTATTTTAAATGAAGTGAAACGCTTTGTTCATTTTCTTGACTCAGAGTGACTAAGCTCACGATTCTAATGACATTAGTAAGTATAAAACACAAACCACACAGAAGTAATGAGGCCAATATTTCATGCGTCTCTTCTGCAGTCCAATCTGTCGCTCTGCTCAGTTCACATTTCTTTTGCAGTATTGCATTCTGGGATTGGCATTTAAGAAAATGTGAAGTCAGCAGAATGTCAGTGCGGCTCATGTATTGGACACATGCATTGTGTATGATGTGTGTAATGCGGCTGATCGCTGCCCGTTGTGTGATTTTACTCTCAGCACTGAATGTCCCTCGTAGGAAAGAATAAATTGAGAATATTTATGATATATCCAGATCATATTTGAATGTTTGGAATGTGAAGACCACAGCAAAATTTCACACAAAGATGAAAGATCTCTTGAGCTCAGATATCAATATTCAGACGTTAGCTGCACTTATTGCCGAGGCAAAGTAAAGTCAATGAAACTATGAACTACTTTTCAGCGTCTGGCGGCATTTCAGAAGCGAATCAATGTGCCTTTACCTGGGATTAGAACACACATTTGCACTTTAGACTCGTGTTGTGTTGTAAATAAATGGCGTCCGTGCGAGCGAGCTGAAAGGCCACTAATATTCAGCTGTCACAGGCAAAACTAAAAGCAAATCAATATGAAAACAGAAGGTCTTGGAATTGCTTTGGAGGATGAGGGCACAGAAAATATATCCAGTGTCTGGAAGAGGAGAGAAAGGGCTGATTTATCCGCCCCACTCGTCCAAATAGAAACTCACTGCTGATTGACCGACTCCAATTGAGAGCTGACCTGAGGTCAGTGAGGAAAGATTTCATCAGCCGCCCGACGCCTGCCAGCCCAGAGAGGTGAATATGAGGATACTGGCATCAATCTTTTAAATGATCCACCATTACAGAAGAGCTATGAGCTCACAGCACCACATTCACCCTTAACATGACACCAGCATGGCTTATGGGATACTGTCACACAAAATCCACTTTTGGAAAATAAACTCAAATGTTCTTCTTCAGTATAAAAATCTTCATTTTATTTTCATTTTAGCCTGAAATCAACCTAGAAGCGTTCTCGCTCATTTCATGGTCATGTCTACACTGTGTTAAAAAACAACATGTGTTGCGTTGTTGTGTAATTTTGAAAACTAAAATCTGAAAATTAAACCAAAAACTATACTTAAATGAATAGGAAACTAAATGACTAAACATGAAAATAAAACTAAAATTACACAAAACCTAAATTACAAAAAAAGGAAACCTATAAACAAAAGACTGAACTAAACTTGAACATCAAACCTAAAAACAAAATACAACATTTAAACTAAAACTATCAGAAAATCTAAAACTAAATTAAACAAAATTAAGTGCACAAAACCTTATATAAGAGAATAAATTCTGATACACACATTATGTTTTGTCAGCGTTTTCAAGCAGACACACACAAACACACACACACACACACAAGTCGAGTCATCTCCTGAATGAAATCATCCTCTTCAGCGTGAGATTTCCATCTGCAATTTCTCATTGACAGACTTCATTGCACATATGTCCTAAATGAGTTGTGTTGTGTTTGTTTATTTGTTTGCCAAATGTTTGCCAATCTTGTGAAGTGACAGAGAGAGAGAGAGAGAGGCTATGAAGATGAGTATGTGATCCATCACACAGCAGATGAATTGCCTGTGGGGCTATTTCATTTATTTTCTCTCCTCTTCTTTGAAAACTGTTGGCTCAGGCTATTCTAACGTATTCATAAATCTTCTGGGATGGGCTTATAGCTCCTGCAAGAACAGAACCAAAGAGAAACCCAACACGAGCACAGACACAAAGACACTTTCTTTCTTCGCTGGACTCTTGGTTTCCTCTCGGGGTCCGGGGAGGGGGGTAAACGGCTCTTCAGAGCCCCGTGTCTGTCTCACAGAAAATATAGGCTGAATTAAACCCCAAACGCTTGCTTTTAACTGCCACGGCTTTGAAACTCCATCGTCTTCATTTCAGATCATTTATTGGTCCCAAATGAAGCATCTTTATACAAATCAATATCCAGAAGTTACTGATGCTACCGGCAGAATAATTACAGCAAGTAAACAACAATACATCTCACACAATCTCCACCGTCACATTTCACATCGACATCAAAGTGTAAGAAAATCAAGCTTAAAAACTGATGGTTTCCAGCACCATCAAAACCTCTTCACAACTCACATATTCAGTGTGTTTTGGCTCTTTTTGCAGGATTATTAAAAGCGGGTTCTATTGGTTCCCATCCATCACATCACAACAACCGAATCATTATATTATTAAAGTTTCCATTAAAACCAATACATCACTTCATAACCATTAAATCTGTTCTCTGAGAAGTTCTTATTTATGTTATTTTGAGCACTTTAAGGATGAAGGAAGTCTTTTATTTGTATTAGATTTTTCTTATGTGAATAGATTTTCATTACTGTAATATATTATATTTTAATACTGAGCTACTTTTTGTCATTACAATAATACAAATTTCACATTAATGAAGTTATGAGAATGGAGAATGTCTCATTTGAAAATTATAACAACAGAACAGACCTCAAATATATATATTCAGATATGTGTGGGATATGAAACGAACCCCACGTAACCATAAATAAACCCGAAAAACATGTTTATTACACTTTTACTATAATAAAGAATGTCTAATTTTCGAGGAGCGCTTCTATCCCTCACACACTAGAGTCATATTGTTCATGTGGAGATGATGATGTCATTCCTTTCTTACAAGCATAAGAAGATTGTCGGCTGTTTTATTCATTGATGTTGTTTGAGTAGAAGCAAGCTGTGAAGATGATCCGTTTCTTTTGAAGGGCAGAAGATAAACAGACTCAGTGCCGCTTAATCGCAATCACAATTATCCTAACGATGATTTTTAATTTCCTTCATTCATTTCCTTCATATTACCCCAGAGGAGAGATGTAGAAACATTCGTCTTGTTTTAGTCTTTCAACACAGATCACTTGTCATTGCCTAAACTTTCTTTAATCATCTCTGTTGTTCAGATGATGAGTAAAGTTTTGCTGAATATTGATATCGCTCCAGGCGTTCTTCAAGTTCAAGAGTACAAATAAGTATAAATGTGCTAAAAGTGAAAACAGTAATTGAGGGAAAATGGAAGAAAGAATATTAAAGTATTGAACAAATAAATGTCAGCATGTTACCAATTTAACCACATTGATTTTTCCTGCACACCATGAACTATAAAAACAACTCCTGTGGCCTCATCTTACAAAACTAAAACTTCTATTTCTTTGAAACTTATTACAGAAAAATATATTTTTCCTTTCCTACAGATATCTCAACATTTAGAATTATAGAAGCAAATATAGAAGCAAATACATCATTAAACATAAACATCTTGCACCTGACCGCCTACTGATGGCCGTCGGACCGTAGCTTCATGGATCACCATAGCAACCAGTGCCATGATTCAGGCACTGGATGTAATATCCCTCAGTGCGGTCTCAGAGCTGGACCGAGCAGCGACCCGTCTCCAGACCCTCAGACCCCAGAGGAACTCCCCGAGACAAACTCAATATCACAATCCAGCAATAATCTAGAGCTCATCTTCACCAGTGCCTTCTGCAGACCCTACTGTCATCATCACTGACTGAGGCATGCTGGGATACCTCTAACACACCCAAACACACACACACAGACGACTATAAAAAAAACGCAGATCTGGACTGTTAGATCATTCTGGGATGATTTCAGCTGGAGACGCAGCGGCTTGACTGATGTTTACTATAAAACCACTTCCCCACACTCAAAATAACATCCTTCAACACTACACACTATGTGAAAATCACACATCGCTTCTCCAAATAATGAGTGTATCAAAGACATTATGATGTGATAAATTCAGCTTAATCCAAAGAGATTATTGTGGTTACATGAGTAATTCCAGTAAAGTGATTGTAGGGAACAGTTTAGTTCTGGCGCATCAACATTTGGTGTTTATGGACTAGTTACACATAGCCGGCATATTAGATTTTTATTAGTCGAGTATTTCCGGTCGTATCACACTGTATGGGAAAATACATTTAGATAAAACAGGAAACTGATATATCAGTGAAAACCTCTTTACAATGCTGAGTACCCTGTTAAGACAACACAACTCAATATAACAGAAAAAAAGACTTTTATTATTGTTAGATTGAGTTGTGTTGGCTTAATGAGGTACTCAGAAATGTACAGAGGATTTTATATTTCAGTTTCTTCTTTTTATTTAAAAAAACACTCATTTTGTAGGCCAAAAATCTTTATTTTCCCATACAGTGTAATACTCCTGCCCACACTCGCTGATCGAAAATATAATCGTGCAACTAAACAATATGAGCTGTTTTAGCACATTATAGTACAGTAACTTTCCTCTCATAACAAATTAGTCTTCTTTTGACCACACATTTTTTTCAGATGTTACGTAGACCGATTCATCATTTATCTTTTAGAAGAAATTATTTATTTGGAATAATGAAGCTCAAAAAGCCGAGTTCCTTTACGGGAACACACACAGATTGTACGTTGCTTTGAATAACAGTGTCTGCGAAATGCATTAATGTGAGAAATGGAATTAATTTCATTCAAAAGGGAAAATAATCACATGAGCTACAGCACCTTTTCATAAAAAATGATTTTCCCCTAAAATAGACCCGATCACATGGTGATGAATGTGTTTCTGTAAAGAGAGCTGGAGGGGGGTTTGCAGGTTTGGAAAAACTAGTTTCAGTGACACGGTCACACGAGTGTTTCATGTTGTTTTGAGGCGACTGTGTGTGTGTGAATTGTGAGGCTGAAAATGTTGCGTGTCCCCGGTGTAAACGTTTGGTCGTCTTATTCAGTGTAGGTTTGTGACACCGGCAGCGACGCAGCGTTCTCTTCAACCTTTACACCGCTAAACTCACACTGTACTAATAAAATGAAGAGTCGCCGCGAGCGTTTGGCGCTGAAGGTCAGTGTGTTCCGCCTCTGATCTAAGGCCACAATTACAATCTAATCTGACCGAGACAACGACCGATTTCATCACAACTCCAACAATAATTTAAAAATCATAACATCAAAGAGAGAGAGAGAGAGAGAGAGAGAGAGAAAGAGAGAGAGAGAGAGAGGGGCTTATTATCCCACGTCTGTGATGTCAACACTATAGTGAAGTTGATTTTATTGTGTTGAGAAATATAACATGGTGTCATTAACACGCTCCGTCAGATAACCTGAGGCAAAGTCACTCGACTCTCGTCTCTCACTGCACCACAACGAGATGAAGACAAACTACAGCACACAACCACACACTCCGTCTGAGTCCAGATGAAGACCACCTCAAACACTTCTTTACATTCACACCCGTGTGGCCAAACACTAATGTCAAATGCTCAGCTCACTATTTCAGATAAACTGATATTTTTGTGTGATTTTCTTCATTGACAGATGCGTGTTTTCCCGCTCTTCAGTACATCCATGAGCTTTCTGATCTGCCCATGTGACTTCACTTCAGTCAAAACATTCAGAGGCAATTGTATTAATGGCAACAACAGTCCGTTCAAAGCGTCGTTTCTGTATTCACAGAGAGATAAAGACCACAGAGACGCTGGATAATGATGCCAACAGGCTGGGATCCCCACCGTCTCCGTCACGTCTCTCTTCATTCTCAGTTGGTGTCAATCACACATCTTCATCCCTCAACCCCCCCGACCGGCCGAGAGCGACACAGACCCGTTCACACATTCAGATGCATTTATAAATGACCCACACTTCGCTTGTCAAACGCTCTGGTCTCCACATATTGTGATGATGCAACAGTACATGTGGTGTCACTGTAAATAAATTGAAAAAGCTCATTTTGATTTTTGCAGAAAACATCTGATGACAGAAGTTATGTTAAGAACAGCATGCTAACACGCTGGCGCTGCTATTTCTTCACAGTAAATTCACATTTATGCATTTGGCAGACGCTTTTAACCAAAGTGGAATATTTATTTATTGATCATTTAACATGACTCTTTTAACTATTTAATCCCACCGCTTCACTTCCTGATTTTCAAAAATACAGCAGTCCTGGAGTAAAAGTCCAGTAAAGAGACGGATGAGCAGAAGATGGTGATGTCACGCCTTACACACGATTCTGAAAAAGACTGGAGGATGAACAGAAAATGCAGAAATAAAACTAACTCCAAATGTCCTGAGAAAATGCTTTGGTATCATTTTGTCCAGCTGTTCTCTCTCCGCTTCATCTCTGCTGGGAGAAACTGAACTATGAGCAAAAACTTCATCGCCTTGCAGTTTCATCCTGACCTTCTAGAAGTGTTTAGATCAGGTCATTTATATTTAAACCACAGTGATAAAACAAGCGCTGGGTGTGAAAAGGGCATAAAACAGTGGTGTAAGACAACATACAGTACGGACGCGCACGGACCGTCTGATGAGCACTGCACGCACAACCACTGTCACACACGGAAAGCTCTAATCTGATTGGCTGAATGCACAGGTTCACATCACTGCATTGAAAAACAGTCATGACAGTCAGAAATAAATAGAAGTGAAGTAATCTTGTCCCAGAACTTACTTCCAGACAGTGGCATTTTCCTAACAAACAAAGATTTGAATATGATCAATGTCCTGTGTTCCATCCCACACAAACATACTTTTATAGTAATTACTGTAGTATTGTCTAGATACCGTAGAATATACTTTAATTAACTATCATTTCTCTATAGTAAATAAATACAGTAAAGAAGATTATTTACCACTGTTTATCATTTACCTCAGTTAATACTACATCATACTAGAGTAAGATACAATGTAGCATAACATTTACTACAGTTTCTGCATTCACTACACTTAATAATCTAAAATAGTAAAGTTTATTATCATTTACTGCTGTAAGTACTATACGATGCTACATTATTTTATTTATCCATAATACTGTAGCATACTCTAATGTACTATAGCAAATACTAATAAAGTTTACTAATGAAACATTTTTCCTACAGTTTCATCTATTCGCTACAGTTAATCCTACATACTACAATAGTATAAGCATGTAACCATTCACTTGGCTCACCATACGATTCAATCACGATTTATTTTTACCAAACGAGTTGAGACGAATTAGAAATGAACAACTGCCCTTTTAATATTACTCAAATGCTACACATTTCTTTGTGAAATAAAAATATCTTTCATGTGAAATAACAAAACTAAACTGCAATTTTAAAACAAATTCCAAATCAAATAATGAATGAATAATAAACAAGACTCTTTAATATAAACATATATCATACATTTATGAAATATCAGCAGATCAACGTTTTCCAAGTTTCCAGTAAACACCTGGCGCCCCCAGCTGTTCCAATTATAACTGCGATTCAAATAACATCTAAGCCGGCTTGAATCGTCACATATAATAATCTATGTTCAATCGGCTCGAGGTGAATCATTACATCCCTATATAGTATACTACAGCTTATTAATTTACTACAATCAATACAGAGCACTATAGTACACTTTACTTTTTTATGGCTTATTCCAGTAAACTCTAGCACACTACACCATAGTTTACTACAGAAGTAAAGAGAACTACAGTAAGTGCTTTTTCATGTTGACAAGAGTAAATCTGCCGCGTGTGTCTTTGTGAAACATCAGTGTGTGTTGATCATCAGATGATGTGAGAGATGTTCGGTGATCTTCAGCATCTTTCCATCAAAAGTCATCAAGTCCATTTTCTCCAAAACATCCGAAACACAACAAGACGCCGACAGCAAACCAGCACCGCGTGACTTTTATCTGCTGGATAATCAAGATGAATGACCAGCACTCACCGCAGCGACATGCCACGCTGCCGTCCGGTGCTCATGATGGGATGTTTTATGCACCGTAATGACATTCAGCATCAAACACTGTTACCTACAGAGAGCTTTCAGAGAGAATATTAAAAAAATCACACGGCCAGATGAAAGATGGATACGCTCCTCGCCGCTCGGCCTTTCATCACAAACCCTCATGTGTCAGTGATACTGTACCAAAACAAGGGACAGTTAAGCTGTAGAATTCACCATGAACTCCCACACACCCCGACCTCTCTAAAGCTGGTCTGAGCAAATGATTATATGTCTTAGACCTGAAAGAGACTACGGCTGTCACTCTCGACCTTCTCAATATTGCACTATATCCCGTTTCCACCATTTTGTAGTGGTGTTCTAAACCTGAGTGAACTACTTCAGTCCATACATTCGTTCACTCTGTGCACCCACAATGCACTCTGATTTTGAGTGTACATTCGATGTCTCACTCACTATTTCCCACGACACAACACGTGGCAATCACTTGATCAGCTGGAGGACACCGACCATTAATGCCACGAATGCACGTTGGTATACTTGTGTTTGTTCTTGTTGACAGTTATTTGCGTGTTTTTGAGACAGTGGTGCTTTATCTTTGATATATTAAACAATTGTATCAAAGTACGGTAAAGTAAGTAAATGTGGCAAACCATTGTTATGTTCTCTTTATAAAAACTAACACAAAAATGTAACGAATAAGGTGAAAATTTACTTTACCATTTTATTAAGCAATCCATGAAGCCACACAGGTGTTTGGTATAACTACTTACAAAGTAATTAGTTACTGTAATTAAATTACTTTTCCTTTGAAAAAGTTTATTAAGGGATTACTCTAATATTTTTCTGTTATTTAAGTACAGTTTTTTCCTGACGTAATGAAACTAAATACTGTGTGTAATAAATATGTGTGTGTAATAGTGATATTAACATCAAAATTATAAGTCTACTAGTACAGAGCATGCTACGCAAGTGCTAGTACAGGCTCTAGTCCTGTCCAAACTGGACTACTGCAATGCACTACTGGGAGGACTTCCAGCTTGCACAACCAAACCTCTACAGATGATCCAGAATGCTGCGGCAAGAGTTATCTTTAATGAACCGAAGAGAGCACATGTTCCTCCTCTACTCATTAAGCTGCATTGGCTCCCTATAGTCGCTCGCATCAAATTCAAGACTCTGCTCCTGGCCTACAAGACCACCACTGGTTTGGCACCACCTTATCTTCACTCACTACTGCAGACATATGTACCCGCCAGATCCCTACGCTCTGCAAACGAACGGCGTCTTGTGGTGCCATCCCATAAAGGTAAAAAATCTCTCTCGCGCACCTTCTCCAGATCTGTTCCACCTATGTGGAATGATCTGCCTGCTGCTACAAGATCTGCAGATTCTGTAGCCATCTTTAAGAAACGCCTGAAAACCCATCTCTTCCGCCAACATCTGCTAAATGACTAAATGTAAATGTAATGAATTACTTTTTCAGAGTAATTTACCCAACAATGAAAAAACCCCCAAAATGTAGAATGTCGGCGACAGTACTCACACACGCAGGTTATATTATGTTACGGTTGGCCAATATATATGGCGATTCACGCTATTTATACACGTCTAAATGGATTCTGATATTGATTTGATGTTTTCTGCACTGCTCTTCCGTGAACTACAGCTGTTGGATCAGTAAGAAGTTCTGCTCAATCTAAATTCACTTCCAGATTGAGTCGTTTATAACGTGCATTTAAAAAAACAAAACTCGTCTTTCATCATTACTATAAATCAACTTTAGTATCATGAAAATACCTAAAAAGGTTAGAATATGACCACAGGCATTTACTGGAACTAATTGTTCTTCTTCTGTTTCTCATAATGTGAGTTTCTGCACAAGAGCGCCCTCTTGCTTTTGGGTGTGGCGTCATTTAACCGTAAGTCATTGAGAAACTGAGAGCATTAGAATCGTACAATATATCACTTATTCGTTCACTCATTCGTTCACACATTTTCATTCACTTCTTCCCCATATAGTGGACTCCAATGTCATTCACTTTATAGGTCACACTGAAGGAGTGAGCGAGGGAAGAGTTTCCGACTGAATAAGAAACAAACAGGAAATGACATCATAACCCCTCCAAACACAATATCTTACAGAAGCCTCTGAAACAAAAAAAAACTATTTTCTGTTCTCCTCACAGCTGTGAATTACACCCGTAGCCATAGCAACAGTGACTGAAGGAAGCATCAGAGATGCCCATCACCAGAAACGGCGACTTTAATCGACACAAAACGATTTAGTAAACAAGTTCATCTGTCAAATCATCATAACCATCAAAGAGTGGATGACACCTCCTCTCTAGACCATTATTACCACACTTCTTCCTGTATAACACACACACACAGAGGTGGTGATGTAAGCGGGGTGACAGAATTGCAGCAGTATTTTCAAGCAGACGGAGTCGAGCAGGTCTCACGTCGCAGCTGTGAGTCTGTTTATCTTTTCTAAAGTGAGTGTCAATACAGCAGATGTGCGACATGCGCGGTCTAAAGAAAATGTGCATTTGATAGACCGCAGTAATAAAGACCTCATGATGGTTTTCATATGGAAATACAGAAACTTTCAACACTTTTGTCAACAGCACATTTTGTGTGATATGACAGACGCTCACACATCTGGATTCATGATCAATTCAGAGACACACTCTTCGCTTCATTAATAAATCAATTATTACTCTCTTTGTGTTTCTGTCTCCTTTCAACACTTTTAACAACCTGTGCAGGTCAGAACCCTCTCCAGTGGTTAAATCTGAATGAAAAAGCACAACTGAGCTTTGTTTTTTGGGGAGGTTATAAATCATTCTCTCTCATGATGAATAAAACTTAACTTCTTTTTAAAATAATCTGCATGTCCTGAAAAATTTATTTTGCAAGACATTTTAAAAAAATAGCTCAATTTTTTGCTTCTGATGTTTTTATTTTTAGGTGAAATGTAGTGATATGGTGGCGCGTGATGTCGTCTGAAGATGATGTCACGTACCTTGCAGATGAAGTTTACTCTCTGGGCTCTGGAGCAGGACAGAACTGACCGAGTCCAGATTATCATACGTGCTGCAGCCCAGAGGACCGGTCCGGGTCTCCGTCACCTGAACACACCACATCACACCATCAGAACAATACAAACTGGAGCATAGACACACAAAATATCACAACAGCATCTGATTTTGCTATCAAACAACCAAATTCTCATGTAATCAAGAGTCAGTGATGATTTGTACACACTCTCTGGAGTTAAAAGCTTGATCTTTGGGCAGAGGAATAATAAATAGAGTAAATATCAATAACAAATATGATTAATGAGTAATTTCTAAGACACATTTAAGTGATTTTATTCGAAATTTAAGCGCTACGTGAGTGTTCTCAGAGAAAAGCACACAGACACAGGTGCTTCTTTCTCTTTAACATCCCACTGGACTTTCCTCAGACGTGTTGTTATTTTCATCTTAAAGCAGACATGAAATCACAGCGGACTCTGACCTACATAAACTGCAGGAGACGCTGGAAACCTGTCCGAGAGGATCACCATAAAACACAGCGCACTTTATGTGTCTGAGCCCATTAGAACCACACAGGAGAACATCCCAGAATAAAAGAAACAGGTCTGTCACCATCAACCAACTTCATGAACACGGTCTGTATGAAGCTCTGCACACACAACACTTCTGAGATGATCCCAGTCCAGACCTCCCCCACCAACACACACACAAATGATCAACCGGATTAAGACGGAGATTAGCAGAGTCCTAATGAAAATCCCAGCGCACATGTCCGATTAAAGCAGAGATTTGGGGATTACACACCAATGCTGAAAAGCCCAATGACCCGATGTTCATTCCAACACAAACACATCTGCTGCACGCCTGACAACGTTAGAAAACATCACGTGTGTGTTTGTGTGGAATTATTTCAACACAGACTTCATCATGTGTCGTCATCACTGTTACCAGGGTGTGCTGTTAAAGAACAAAGTGTGTCTGGAGGAAACACTGCAGCAGAGCATCATGGGACAGGGTTTGTTTCTCAATACACCCGTCACCTGTCAGCACCATAATCAACTTCTCAGAGTGTCCATATGACTCAAAAATGAAATTCTGTCATCATTTCCTCACCTTCCAGTTGTTCCAGATGTGTATAAATGTCTTTGTTGTGATGAACTCAGAGGAAGATATTTGGAAGAATCCTAATAACCAGACAGATGTCGAAACCCATTGACTCCCAAAGTAGGAAAAATACTTTTTCATTTTTTTGTTCTGTTAAACACAAAAGAAGATATTTTGAAGAATGTAAGATAACAGCGAACAGTTCTGGGGCACTTCCGACTACCATTGCTTTTCTCCTACTATGGGACTTAATGGGGTCCAAGAACTGTTTGATTCTAAGCATTCTTCAAAATATCTTTCTCTGTGTGCAACCAAACAAATAAAGGCATACAGGTTTGAACCAACTAGAGAGTGAGTCATTCATGACAGAAATTTCAGTTTTGGGTGAACTATCACAGATCTCTTTGGTTATAAGCATTCTTCTAAATATCTTCCTCTGTGTTTATCCAAACAAAGCCATTTAAACAGACAACTCAATGCTGAGTCAATGATGACAGAATCTTCATTTTTGGGTGAACTGTCCTGTTAATACAGAGAGAATGATCAGATTACACATTTACATTATAAGATCTATTTACCTAAAAAACATATATTTTAATAATGTTCATATAAATTCTAAACTTGAAATATTATAGCACCTGAGGACTCACAGCGATTAGATTTTCACTTCATGATTATCATTGCCAAAGGAATTCACAATAATAACATTATCACAACATTTATGGAAATTTAATATATACTATCAGTCAAAGTGAACTTTAATCTGATTTTGTGTTTTCTGTGGTTTGGTCAATGAATCAAACTCAAAATACAAGGTTTAACATACATGTCCAAACAAACACAGACACTGAACTGTTTATAATATGTGACCCTGGACCACAAAAGCAGTCTTAAGTGGAAAAACATTATATATATATCAAAATTAGAGATTTTTGTTTCCCGCCCAAAATCTTCGGGATATTAAGTAAAGAGCATGTTGTAAATGTCCATCCGTAAATATATCAGAACTTTATTTCTGTGAGTAGTGTGCGGTTCTAAGGACTTCATTTGGACAACTTTAAAGGCCTTTTTCTCAATCTTTAGATTTTTGGCACTCTAAGATTCCAAAGATTTAAACAGTTACTGTATATATATATTGTCACGTTTGTTCCTTGCCTGTTTTCACTTGTTTCATTGTTTTCACCTGTCCCTCATCTTTGTTAATCTCCCTTTGCCAATCTCATTATTAGTTAATTCGTTTTCACTTGTGTTTCGTCATTGTTAATTAGTTCCACACCTGTTTCTGTTTTCCATGAGTGTCTTCCTTTTGTATTTAAGCCCTGTGTCTCCCTCTGTTCTTGGTCGGTTATTATTTATGTCAGTGTATATTAGAGCTGGTTTTGTCTTCCCTGTTCTCCTGCTCCTGTGTTTGTTTTGGACTTTTGTTATCATTAAACCCCATTGGATTATACCTTTTTGTTTCTCCATTCATCCTCCTCCGTGTCAGCCCATGACAGAATAACCGACCTTTAAAAATGGATTGCTGTACCTTTTCTCCAGAGGCTGTCCTCAGGGACTTGAACTACGTGGAGGAGTTTGTTGGCATGTGCTATCGGGTGAGTTGGAGCGATCAAGCTCTAAACCTGGCCTTTGTGGCCGGTCTGGACGACATTCTGCTCGTCCTCGTCATGCTTCCCGATGCAGATGAGTACCGGCTGGAGGACTTCGTAAATCAAGTCCTCCAAGCAATCGGCTCCGAGTTCTGCGTCGGGGTGACTGATGAGGACTTGAGCGGGGGTCGCCCAGTATCGGTCACAGGCCAGGGGTTCGTTCCGGATCATCCCGGATCCACGCCTCACTCCTCCACCACCCAGCAACGGGAGCAGGTTAAAGGGGACCTGTTCTCGGAGCCGGTCTCGTCCGGCTTTCCGAAGCCTCTCCAGCCGGTCCCGTCCGGCCTTCCGAAGCCTCTCCAGCCGGTCCCGTCCGGCGTTCCCGTGCCTCTCCAGCCGGTCCCGTCCGGCGTTCCCGAGCCTCTCCAGCCGGTCCCGTCCGGCGTTCCCGAGCCTCTCCAGCCGGTCCCGTCCGGCCTTCCCGGGCCTCTCCAGCCGGTCCCGTCCGGCCTTCCAGAGCCTCTCCAGCCGTTCCCGCACGGCCTCCCAGAGCCTCTTCAGCCGTTCCCACACGGCCTTCCAGAGCCTCTTCAGCCGTTCCCGCACGGCCTTCCAGAGCCTCTCCAGCCGTTCCCGCACGGCCTTCCAGAGCCTCTTCAGCCATTCCCGCACGGCCTCCCAGAGCCTCTCCAGCCGTTCCCGCACGGCCTTCCAGAGCCTCTCCGGCCGTTCCCGCACGGCCTTCCAGAGCCTCTCCAGCCGTTCCCGCACGGCCTTCCAGAGCCTCTCCAGCCGTTCCCGCACGGCCTTCCAGAGCCTCTCCAGCCGTTCCCGCACGGCCTTCCAGGGCCTCTCCAGCCGGTCCCGTCCGGCCTCCTAGAACCCGCTGCCCAGCCGCCAGAGCCCGCTGCCCAGCCGCCAGAGCCCGCTGCCCAGCCGCCAGAGCCCGCTGCCCAACCGGTCCTGGACAACCTCCATATGAGCTCCCGGACTAAACCCAAATATTTTTGGGGGGGAGCCATATGGCAGGGATAGCCCTCAAGGCTAGACCGGTCGTCTGCCATCCGGTACGGCCGACGCCTTCCAGGTGTCCCGAACAGCCGGCGCCCTCCAGGCCTCCAGAATGGCCGCCGCCCTCAAGGCCTCCAGAATGGCCGCCGCCCTCAAGGCCTCCAGAATGGCCGCCGCCCTCAAAGCCTCCGGAATGGCCGCCGCCCTCAAGGCCTCCAGAATGGCCGCCGCCCTCAAGGCCTCCAGAATGGCCGCCGCCCTCCAGAGTCCCAGAGCTGGACGTATCGTCCTGGAGGTCTCCCATCCCACCAGGTCTGGTCACCAGGTCAGGACGCCCACCCCCCCTTCCCCCTTTGGTACTGTTTTGGCGCGATGACGCGCCTTGTGGAGGGGGGGGTAATGTCACGTTTGTTCCTTGCCTGTTTTCACTTGTTTCATTGTTTTCACCTGTCCCTCATCTTTGTTAATCTCCCTTTGCCAATCTCATTATTAGTTAATTCGTTTTCACTTGTGTTTCGTCATTGTTAATTAGTTCCACACCTGTTTCTGTTTTCCATGAGTGTCTTCCTTTTGTATTTAAGCCCTGTGTCTCCCTCTGTTCTTGGTCGGTTATTATTTATGTCAGTGTATATTAGAGCTGGTTTTGTCTTCCCTGTTCTCCTGCTCCTGTGTTTGTTTTGGACTTTTGTTATCATTAAACCCCATTGGATTATACCTTTGTGTTTCTCCATTCATCCTCCTCCGTGTCAGCCCATGACATATATATATAATATAATAATTGTCCTTACCTAAAAAACCACACATCAGTGAAAAGATGATTTATTAAACTTTCAGATGATGTACAAATCACAACTTCTGGTTTTGTTGTCCAGGGTTACATATGATCATGTGTTTAATATCACGGTCGCTGTCAGTACCTGTTCTGAGAACACACCTGAGACTGACCGGCAGCTCTGATGGGATCATGTTAAACGGACATCTCTGATAGGCTGACTGCATCATCATCACTCATTTGTATATGTCATAAATCATTCAGACGGTCAGAAGTGACCCTGAAGTTCAACACGGCACACCTTCCTCTCATATAATCACCCATAACACCCCACGACTGATAAAGTGCTTCTCTTATTAAAGTGCTCATGTGAGCTCTTCAATGACTATAAACCCTCTGACGTGAGAGTGGATTCATCTCTTTCATCACTACAGCAGCAGTACATGAAGCTCATGACCATACAAACACACACAGCTGTCTGTCAAATCTGTGCTTCGGGTCAAAGTTCAATTCAAACAGAACCACCCTCAAAATATTACTGTTTTTCTGCTTTTCTGCTCGTGTTCTCCAGATAAAAGAAAGTCAAACGGGGCTCTGAGGTCTGTGCTGTAGACCTGATGAATCTAGCAGATGAATGTTCAAGACCTCTCAGTGCTCATTTGTCTGCTACATGCTCACTAACACACACTGAAGAGTGTAGGGCACGTCCCCCCGGCACAAGACCACTAGCTGACACACGTCACCCATTTCAAACCTACTGAGACTGATGCATGACCTGATGATGTCACAGCGTGTGTGTGAGAGAGAGATATGAGAGCTTATTAACACATATTTTTGTGAGTAATTTATATGGGACATTATATGAAGCACTAATTAGTTTGAACAGTTCTCATTTACACACACAGACACGCACACAGACACACACACACACACACACACACACACACACAGACACACACAGACACACACACACACACACAGACACACAGACACACACACACAGCTGTTGATTGGGGCTAAAAGAGGCTTATATAATAAATCCAGACCAATCAAGATTAAACAGGAGAAGATGTGCTGAATGCTTTCTTTCTTGTGTGTGTGTGTATGCGTGCGTGCAAGTGCTTTTGAGTGTGTGTGTGTGTGTGCGCATGTGTGTGTGCATGTGTGTGTGTGTGTGTGCATGTGTGTGTGTGTGTGTGTGTTTGTGTGTGCGCCTGAGTGTGTGTATGTGGTTCTGGTAAACCATAAGTTGTGGGGACCAAATGTAATGACCTTGTGAGGACAATGTTTTTGGTCCCCATGATGTGTGTGTGTGTGCCTTTATACAGAATTGATTCTATAAGTGGTGGTCTGTGTGTGTGTGTGTGTGTGTGTGTGTGTGTGTGTGCATGTGTGTGTGTGTGTGTGTGCATGTCTGTGTGTGTGCATGTGTGTGTGTGTGTGTGTGCATGTCTGTGTGTGTGTGTGTCTGTGTGTGTGTGTGTGTGTCTGTGTGTGTGTGTCTGTGTGTGTGTGGATCTCTTCCTGAATGCAGGATTCAGTTCCTGTCTGCTGTGACTCTGACACACACACACACACACACTCACTTCATCCCTTTTGTTATGTGAAGGTCACATTAAAAACCTTCATCATTTATTTATGCTTTAACATTTGAGTGTGTGTGTGTGTCCCTGAAATGTTCAGTGAAATCATTCTATAAACATTTTTACAACATTAACATCCACACACTCACGATGCACAATGAGATGAAGTTTATAATGCAGGTAAATCAAGCACACACAGAGAGAGAGAGAGAGTTTGTGAGGTCAATCTTGAGTACGTGTGTATTTAAGAGCGCTGCGTTTGCTTCTTCACCGGCTCTGACTCAGCAGCCGATGTCAATTCTCTTTCATTTGGTCACGCTTGACTTCCAGCTACCCCGAGCACCAGAAAGCCTTCAGACGCCCGTCAACTCCAGTTACAAGAGCTCAAGAGGACAGATGGATGGTGGGAGGATAATGGAGGAGCTGTCTGTCTGTCTGTCTGTCCGCCTGTCTTACCTTGATGGCGTTGCTGGAGATCTGAATCTCATGAAGTTTGCGCATGGTGCCATCGCGGTCAATGAAATATGAAGAGGCGAGCTGGTGCAGAGCCTCCACTCCTTGGGTGGCGTTGACCATCTTCCGGTCCAGCTTGTTCTTGGCCATGTACATAGTGAGCGCCTCCTCACCTACACACACACACACACACACACAGAGCAATATGTTCAGACTTCACCTCACATGCTGTTCTTTACGCCAACACCAAAAATATCACAATGCTAGGATACTTTTAAAAAGAATATAAATGAAATTCTGCCGTTGGATTACTGGGTGTGTAACTGGACGTTATGTCAAAATATATCACGATGCAAGAAAACAAGTGATGCTTTCATGAAGCTATGACAATATTATAACAATGTGACCAATGTGCTTTTGGTTAAACTGCTAAAAAATAATGATTGAATTAGGAATGCACAATAAATTATCAGCTATATCGGTATCGGGTGATGAGTGGTCATTTTCAATGTTATCAGTATCGGCCGATGTTTAAAATTAGGCGGATATATTATAGCCGATAAATTATGAATAATTTCCTCTGGTTGAACCGCTTCAGCTGCAAACTGCTCACAATTACAATCCTGTACAGTACTGTCTCTATGTCGAGATCATTCACTTACTGTCATTAGCAAAACATTGTTGATGTAATATGTAGATATTTATGAATTTGTCAATTAACGAAACAAAAGTATATTGTTTGAATCAGACTGCTGTCTAAATGCTTTCTGTCTTGAGACCTGTTAGACTCGTGGCTATTGACAACACCTTTCTGGGTTTCTCTGGAAAGACATCTTCGATTTGGATATTAACTTAACATTGCACGAGAAAGGTTTAAAAGAAGAATTATAGAATCTTTAATTGGTGTGAAGCAGTGGTGGCTGCTGGTCTTTCAAAGAGGGGAAGCTCATTTCCCAATGAATGAATGAACAAACTATCTAAAAAATATATATAAACACGACGGAGGAAATGTGAGTATACATTAAACTGAAACAAGGAATGTGGTGTATAATTGTGTGAAATGTATGATGAAAATTGGCAAGCAATTTCGGCAAGCAAATACCAAGAAATAGGTTGCAGCAGTTTGTCTTTCAACTACACTTGAAAAATCCGCAATGGGACTGAGATTGAATAGCTTTAGCGTCAGCGACTTTTTATAGAACAAAATCGCTGTCAATCAAAAGGAGATGCAGTCTTTCGACAGACCCTCCAATCATCACGCAGACGCTCGGAGTCCGGGCCAGCCCACTCCTCCATTCATCCCAGAGACGCTGAGCGTCCGTGGGCGGGACATAATCGCAGCATTATCCAACGACCGTCTTGTTTCTAAGCACTGAAAAAAACTCTTTAAAGCAGCCCCATTGAAGTCAATGGACGCTGGGCTTCAACAGAGTAATGCACTGTACGCTACGGGAATGAATGAGAAGGAAATCCAGTCAGCCGACCTAAGTAGCTGATTCTGAACGAAATTGTTTTCGTTCGAGATGAACGTGTTTAAGGCATTTTTAGTCAATAAAATGTTAACATAATAGTACATATATTTGACCATTCATTTTTTGACAATTATACGGGAAGCTGAGCTTCCCTTGCAGTCTTAAAGAAATCGCGACTGGTGTGAAGTAGGCTTGGTACATGATTTTCAGAAGAAAAAATTCAGTCTCTGAAAATGTTATATTATTGTTATACAAAATGTTATAATATTTATTATATTCATGTAATTATTATATTATAGATTACATAATATATGTAATAATATAACGTAATATAGATGCTACAATTTCATACGTGTTATTTTTTTAAGTGCTGTTTATAATACTGTGATATCGTAGCGTGATGCCAGTGTTGTGTATTAAATGGGTGTTTATCACTAGACCTCTCTGATTGGTCACCCTCATGATTTTCTAAACCTGTGTAAAAATGGTGAAGTATAATGAACACTTCAAATACTGGAGAATATTTTTAATGTATTCGGAAGTCAGTTGTGAATTTTTTTCCCAGCTTATCCTTTACTAAAACGTCTCTTCATAAGCTCTCAAATCTCCATCGTGCTCATGTCTGACTGATGTCACTGTTGACAAACATCATTGGTTTTTCAGTCTTGAAGTAAATGAGAAGTTAAATTTAGATCTGTTCCTCACACACAAGAATCCATTTAAATGTTTAATGCACATTCTGTCATGATTCCACTATCATGTCATGTTTATTCGTGTTGTTTGAGTGGAGTCATGGCATAACCTATGGTTTTATGAGAGATTGAATGATTCTTTCTCGTGTCTCGTCATTGTTCCCTACATCTCGTTCCTCGTCAGCCTCTCCTTAGTGCTAATCCCCAGCCCCTGTTTCTCGTTAATGATCCTGTGTTTGTTCCCCTATAAAACTTTCTCATGTTTAATGTCCTGTGCTCGTTCATTCTACGTGTGTACCTGTTCTTGTACTGTTGGTCTTGCTGTGTCCGTTTGAGATCCTTCATTGTGCTTGTTCGTGTAGCTGTACTTGTTTCCCCGTATAGTAAGTGTCAGTTTAGTGTTTGTCTCTAGTGTTTGTTTTAAGTCTTTGTTAGTAATAGTCTAGTTAGTCAGTGTCCTTGTTTGTTGTTAAAGTTTATATATTATCCAGTCCTGTTTTCCCCCTCGTGGGTTTTTGTTTTACCTGTTTTGTTAGTGTTATTTTGTAAATAAATACCCTGTTACCACCTCTACCGTCTGTGTCTGCATGCATTTGGGTTGTATCATGTCATATCATGACACATTCATCCAAACATCTGTTTTTGGAGTTAACATGTTTGTGAGGAAGTTGAACTGTTCTTCATGAAGATGTCACAACACAATAGAGCGTTTTCTGCCGGTGGTCCTTTTGAAGTTGCCAGAACACATGCAGTCACTTCTCAACATGTGTCTTCAGCGTAAGTGAGCTGTTATAACACTGACACTGGATCAGTATTGGTGACTCACTTCACACGCTGTCATAGAGCAAAAATTCTGCTTACTGTGTCAAACTGACATGACCCGACTTTCTCTCGTTCGCTCACAGGACTCAACGATAAAGATTTCTTCTGGGCCGGAGTCGAGTGGGAAAAGCAGGCGTGATTGATTTTTGCAAAGCACCGCTGACCTTCTGCTAAATAACTCATTCACTGGAGCGCCAGAGGAAAATCTGCTCCGACACCAGCGCTTTCTTGACTTTCTAACTTTGCTCTATATTCACCGACTCAATATTCTGATTCCAGAAGAGAGTTCAGACATTTGACACATAAAACCCATTTCATTTTCATGATGGCAAACCGATGCCATTTGTGGGAGGGGTCCCTCAAACGCGCCACCTGTGTCCTGAATCCAGCCGCCATATTGGACAGGGCAAGACTTCCATTATAAACACACAAGTCAATGGGAAATTTTTCTGATTAAAAAAGCTATTAAAAAGATAAATCTTCACATTTCTCAGCTGATATCAGTACTGATGAAAACTTGTGCTTATCAAGCATTGAAATGTATGTGCACGATTAACCTGTAAACATCAACCCCTCCCATCCTCGCCGCACTATACTCTTCAACCTCAGACAAACAAGATCAAGAAAAAAGGTTGAAATGCCAGCCCGACGCTAATGTGCGTAACCTTTAAGACGGCGTTAATAAATCAGATTTCATCTTAATCAACCCATGAATCAATGAAAGGACGTCTAGAGCCAATGAAGAACAATGAACCTTCATTTGACCTCGAGTGTCGATCTGTCCTCTGAGTAAAGCGTCTTCTGTCCCCGGGGCTGTTCTCACACCACATTCAGTACAATCACAGACAGTATTATGAAGCGGGCTCACAGTTGTGTAGCATTCTCCAGCCGTATGTGATTTATTCAGCTACTCTGGCCTGGAACGGCCCGATTGCTTCTATTGATTTTGGATTCAGTTTTATGGTGGTGTGGTGTAGGTGACAGAGGGCCGGCGTTTGTAGATTCTCTTTAATGTTGCTTCTGTAATGTAATGAAATTATAGTCACCGGTTCATTTTTCTTTGGCTTGCCATCAATTTTATAACGACCAATAAATGCCATAACGATTATTAAGGCCAACGTTGACCCGCACGACACAGCGAAGCAGGAACATTCTTCTAAATAAGTGTACCACTAGCACATATGCATATAAATACCACTTTAAACCATTTTCAAATAAAACATCCATTGCTCAGCTGTTTCCAACTCACTTCTAACACAGAACAAAGAACAAACATAATTTCGCTGAGGTAATAAGGTTTTTATCAGCTCTAAATCTTCTGTACACTCAGCAAAGTCTACAATAATTGTTATAGTTGTGTGATTTGACAGTACACAGACAGACACCTGTATCTCTCATTGTCACGACACGCTGTACACGTCACCCCGTGACCTCACGACTGTGACCCTGAACGCCCGTGAGACACAGTGTCAATGAATCTCAACCACTCATTTAGACTACAGTCAGCTGAACTGAGCAGGTTTCACACAACATTTCCAGACAATATTCTAGATGTATGGGTGATTCGGGTTCTATCCAACTTTTGACAGTCTTGCATTGTTGCACGAGAAGAAGAAATGATAGAAATCAGGAAAATTATAAACCTATGGTATTAGAATTCGTGAAATGATTGCACATTTTTCCAGAATAATGTTATTTCAGTTCCATGCATTTAAATGGAAAGTTTCACAGCTTAACAGGGTTAACAAAAAGCTAATACAATTAAAGGACTACTTGACCCAAAAATGAAAATTCTGTCATCATTTACTCACCCTCAGGTTGTTTCAAACCTATACATTTCTTTGTTCTGTTAAACACAAAGAAAGATGTTGTAAGAATGTTAGCCATTACCACTAACATAGTAGGAAATAAATATTGTATCTTCTTTTGTTCTGTTGAACACATAATGAGATATTTTGAAGAATTTAGGAACACAAACAGTGCTCTGGCACCTTTGACTTCCATTAAATTTTTCCTACTATGGCAGTCAATGATGTCACAGAACTGAAAATGACTAACATTCTTCCAAATATCTTTCTCTGTGTTTATTTAAACAGGTACGAAATGACATGAGGGTGAGCAAATGATGACAGAATTTAAATTTTTGTGTGAACTGTCACTTTAATTGTATTGGGTTCAACCCTGTTATGCTTTGAAACCTTCCATTTAATTTATCGAATTGAAATAACATTGTTTTTAAAAAAGGGCCATAATTTCACTAATTCTAATACCAAAGGTTTATAATATTCCTGTTTTTTATCATTTCTTCTGCTCGTGCAACAATGCAAAACTGTCAAAAGTTGATTAGAACCAGAATCAGTCATATATCTCAGAACAGTGGAAATGTTGTATGATACCTGCTCAGTTCCGTTGACTTTAGTATAAATGAGTGGTTGAGATTCACTGACGGTGAGTCACTTTAATAATTGACACAGAATTAAGCAGAATTAATAAAGTTCCGTCAAAGAGATGTGTATTTCTAAATCATTTTTTAAAAATGAATGAAAAATCTATAAAGGAAAACCTCCTTGACGAGCCGCTCTGCGTTTCTGCACGTCAGCGTGATATTTCTTCTTCCTATCAGATATCTGCGAGCCATAATAAGCATCAGGTTCAACCACGAAGCCAGAGGACATATGACTTTACATCCCCAAATGCAGAGCTGTCCATGAACACCAAACAATGACATATCAGAGCTGACAGATGGGAAATTATAAGAAACTGAGCCCTTAAAGGACAAACAGGGCATCAAGCTCCGTTCACTTCAGCATAAACATGTTAAATATGATGATGGAACGATTTCACAGACAGATTCAATGAAGTGTGAACACCGGAAAGTCTACACACATGCGTCACAGGGAAGAACAAAGCTCAAAATCAATAGACTTCTAAAGGTTTTTAAGAGATAAGACGTTAGATACAGTTTGTGTTTAATTCAATACGCTGTTGATCAAAGTATTTCAGATGTCAACATGGACGGGTTTTGTGACATGTCGTCATCTTCAAAAAACATTAAATGTACCCGTGTTTGATCTAAGGAAACATAAATGATGCACTACCGGATGAAAGTGTCAATCACAAACATGAGAATGATAGTTATATAGACGGGCGCTCACCTCCCAGCGTGGCTGAGATCAGAATATGTGTGCCGTATTTCTTGATGATGGTGTCGATGAACTGTTGCGTGGACGGCCGGCGGCCCAACATCCTCACACTGCGCTGAAAGTCCGGCATGAGCGGGAGAGGATTCCGGATCAGATCCCGCCGCTCGATGGCTGTATTCCTCACCTTCCAGCGGGCGAACTCCCTACAGGACAGACACAGGACACCATTACTTAACACAAGTGTTTTATCAAAACCTAAATAAACCCATTCAACTTTGCTTGAAATTTGTCAGGCACTTCGGATAAATGACTGTTAGAGTTTCATTGACCACAACAAGAAGCCTTTAATCTGCCCAGCAAGAAATAAAACCCAAAACATCTGAACAGCCGTCAGACATGATTCAGAATCTCACAATATCTTCAACCAGCATCTCATTTGGCTGTGAATCACTGTGCTCCTGTAATGAAGTGAGAAATGAAAAGCTTTGGCAAAGACTCAATGTGCACCCGTTAAGCGACATCACTAAAAAAGTGACTTGGGAATCGATGGAGGAACTGTTAACGCAACTTTAACATCATCAGTTTTCATAAACGCTGAGCTGTGAAGTGAGGCGACAGCTCTGTGTGCTGAATGTGTGAACCGAGCACGAACGCCACAGACACCAGATCAAACCACACAGATGGACGTTCACATCATCTGATCAAGACTTTACTGAAATAATGAAAATGAACCCCAGAGAAGATATTATGATAAAAAAAATGTGCATATGCTGTTGTTTGATGATCAGCATCTTCAAAATATCTTCTTCTGTGTTCTGAAGAAGAAAGAAACTGGTTTAACATTTGAGGATGAATAAATGATGAATGTTTGTTTGTGTGACCTCAAGCATCCTAAAAAACTGATTTTCATTGATGCTTTATTGTACCAATTCTAGTGGCTTTAAAATCAAGATCAAATATCGACTCAATTCAATAAATCACTTCATGTAACTGCTGTCTATTTCAGTTTCACAACGTCTTCTTATCTTAGAGATGTTCATGTTTAGAAACCCAATACAATGTCACGGAAAATGATTATAACAATCTGATGCACACGCTCGTGTAACAGCATTCTGATATAACAGACATTCAGATTACAAACATCCAAACACCATTAACCCAGAGCCAGAATAAAGCCCAGAAACCTGCAGTGACATCACTGAACCTTCAGGTCATGTGATTAAGACCTGTAAGAGTATTGATCTGTGTGCATAAAGTCAATGAACACAAGCTTATCTACTAATGTTCTCCTCATGGACACACAACACTTTCATTGGTCTTTATCACTTAAGCCTGAGGCCTATTTCTTTATTTCACGTGTGCGCGAGCGTACGCGTGCAGACGAACACAGAGTAAACTTCCTTTAAATCGTTCGCGTACACGGGTGGTTTTGACGCCTGCGCATTACGACAGTACCTCTCAAGACCTACACGGGTCAGGATTTCTTCTGCTACCTTGAACCGATGCTCCCAAGACACGATTGCCACCCAGTGGTTAAACTAATTACTGCAAGAAATGGAATGTGCACTGCATGACCTAAGCGTACTTTGTACGTGAGGTAACAAAACTCTGACTACAGAATGCACATACTACTCTGATGAGGAAATCCCTCCCGTACTTGTTAAAAAGGAACAATACTTCAGGCTTTACAAGAACACAAGAATAACAGACTCTTAAAACCTGTCGTCACTCTTCAGTGCAACACAACAGAGGATATTTTGAGAAATGTAAAATGAAAGTCAATGGAGTTTTGATCATCAAGATTCTTCAAAATATTTCCATTGGTGTTCTGTAGAAGAAAGAAACTCGTAAAGGTTTGGATGAATGACAGAATGTTTTTTGGCTGAACTATCCCTTAAAGTGAAAACATTATTTTAAACAAACAGTCACTTCCTTGCGTTTGACACACTTTGGTCTTCTCAAAAGTATTCATATGGATATGCATTGCTAAAGCATGTGGCATACTTCCTTTTTTACATGCGTGTGAGCGTAAGCGTAAAGCTAAACGCAAAGTATACTGCTTTCAACTCGTCCGGGTACACACGGGTTTTGACTCGTTCATTACTGTAAGCAATCCAAAAAAACTGTAAGACATACTGCAGTACCTCTCCGGGCCTACAGGGATCAGGTTTTCTTCTGCTACCTTAAATCCATGCTCCCAGGACACGGTTGGCATGCGCACTGTACGATGTCCCTAATGTACGCTAAAAAGGGAACTATACTTCGGCCTTAATCATACAGAAAAAATACTTATGCTTTTTGTTGTCCTGAACTTTTTTCAAATTGCTACCATTGTTTCCCTGATCTGTAAGTCGCTTAGGATAAAAGACTTTCTCATAAATGACTTAATGTAGATGTACTACTTTTAATAAATGATTTTCTTGAATTTGTTGAGATGACTTTTGAGAGTCCATCAGAGTAGAAATGAAACTGGTGGGCCGTCATATCTTACGAGCTTAGTGGGAAGTGTGGTCCTACACTTATTCCTCACCTGGAAATCTTCAGCAAGATAAATCAGTTGGACACAAACAGTTGGTCCACCGCTGGCGGTTTGGAGGGCTTAAGGGTCGGTTCTGCAATAAAAACATCACCCGGTGGGCAGCCGGAAGCTCTGGGCAGACACGTTCAATTAAATCTACCTGCGTGTGACGGACCCTGGGTGGGCCGGACTGACATCCTCTGATTCAGACGCATCATGAACTGAGATGAGCACGTTTGTCCTGAGAATTAACTGTGAGAAGAACTTTTGGTGGAAAACACCACGATCCTTCAGTCCTTATACAGCTGTGTGAAAGTCAAGTGTCGAAGCCTTTGGAAATCATTCTAAGAGCCCGTAATTACTGCACGTCAAGGGAACGCCAACAAATATATGCAAATTGCATTGTGTCTAGTTCTGCATCAACAAATCTCAAGGTAAAGTAGGCCAGATAATGAGGCATATTAAAACTCCACATGAAATCACCGGAGGAGCAAACACATCTCTGAGTACATGACACCACAGTGAGACGAGCAAATGAAAGAAACAGCAACTACACACACCTCAACACTCAGGACATTTTCTTTCATATTAACAAATACTTCACGTTATGTAAAAATGGCCATTATAATAAAGCTTTATCAAGCACCCGACAGAGTTCCGTCAGTTGGGGGAAACCATCTTTACGTTCATCTGCTCTGATGTACAAGAAATAAATATTCCAGCGTTTTCTCGCCCGCTCCTGAAACCCTGAGTTTGATGCAGTGATTTCTCTGTGATAGGCTCCGCCGCCGGCCCTTAAATTGACCTATTACTTACTTCAATTCTCCCGGAGCCGATCAGCACGGCTCAATCTCTCCGCTGTGGAGACTGTTGTTCTGCGGGTCACAACGCTGGTTCTGTCACACAGAGCTCACATCTCTGGACTCCAATCTCACAGACATTCATGCTCAAATCATTCAGAGCTCACTTTGGGAGAATCTTTAAATAAAAGATCTGATCGTAATCTTACCATAGAAATATCATGTTATTGTGTTTTTCTGATGTGATATTACACAGAGCTCTTGTGAACAGTCAGAAGAAACATTCAGTTTATTGTGAAGATATCTCCTCTCGGCTTTGGCCATCACCACAGAGACATATGGACGTGCCGTATGCTCAGATTAGCAGAAGTTGTGATGTGATTCACTGCACTGTTTCTCAGCTCCGCTGCAGATTTAATGACCTCTGTCAACATCTCCTGTGATGATAAATAACACAAACCACCAGCGCAAACTCACACACAACACAACACACGATCATGCTATTAAAGTGTGTGTGCGTGTCAAAAGTGTTTTGGGTACTTAACAAATAAGACACTAGTGCACATAGTTTGACAGCTAAAATGTAGAAAAAATGATAATTAAATAAATGGTATATTATTAACATTTGTTTTCATTTTTTTGCTGTCACACCATAGGACTGTTTATTTGTCAACTGCCCATACGTGTATAACTAATGGCTGGAACACACTACAAGACTTAAAATCTCAACAGATTTTTTTTAAATAAGACATCACATACTTGCAGACTTTTAAAAGTTTCAGATAGAAACGCACTAACTTATCATATCTGAAAATCTGAGCAAAAGTCTTCAAGTGTATTTCAGCCTTAACTCACTCAATCTGCCAAAATGTGTGTGGACCAAAACCTATTAGATGATTTAAATCAAATGAAAGATGTTGTGATAAAGCATTAAAATTATTAAAAAGAAACAAATAAAAACTAACCCTCACTATAAACCCATGAAAAAAGTAATGTAGTACTACATTAGTTTGAACTTTGTATTTCTCAACTAAAAACATCTGTATTTCTACAAATCATGTGCTTTTTATTTTTTACAAACACATTTAATAAATCTGCCTTTTTGAAGTTTTGAAATAAAGTTTGTATAAAGAATTCTGTGTGTCTTTTTATAACATAGACACAACAGAACTACAGATAATAGTCAAACCTTGTCTTGTTTTACAAGGATGAAGAACGCAAAAGCTTGTTTGTTTGTTTGTTTGTTTGGTGTTGTGTAAATATCTGAGCAGAAATCACAGTGAGTGGGTACAGACGTCCTGTCACGAGTCAATTCCCCCGTGTGCTCTTCCTCAGAGAACAGTAGAATCTGTCCTGAACACTTACAGCCAAAGCATCTGTTTCACAGAAATCAAACACAATCACTCCACATGCACACTTCTGTCTGAAGTTCTATTTTGTCTACAGAAGAACATACTCATTTAGGTAAACTCATAAGATGTAAATGTACAAATAGCAATGAGATTATGTTGTATTATTTAAGAGGCTATATATATGATGCCATCAGTTCAACAAACTTGAACAAACTCTCTGTGAACCTTTATATCTGGTCTGCCCGAAAAATTGTTAATCAGCCTCAATTATATATATAATTTTTTATTATAATACGATCGCAATATTACAATCACACTAGACGGATCTATTTACACGATGTTTAGCGAAAAATCCCAATGAATCATGCTGCCCTTCTTCAACTGTCCTTAAATGACCTGGAAGAATCAAAACGAGCACAGCGATGCTAATGCACGCTACACAACACTGAGATTCTACAGAGATGACATCCTTCAGTGACATCAAGCTCATACCCGCACAGGTCCAAGACCTTCAACAAATCAGTAGAAATGGTGCTCAACACTTCTGGTCTCGCGGCTGTATTTTTATTTTATCTTAATAAGGTGCTGTGATTCATGTTTTTATTGCGGCAGATATTTCGTGCAGCTCGGCAGCGGCACCAACAAATAACATGGAGGATTGAGAAACTGTGATAGCTGCTGTAGGTTTGCGGGGAAAAAGCCACACTTGACCTTTCCACGGATCACAAAGGATGAGTTGTAGAGAGAGATCCTGCAGGCATCTAATCACGGTCTGTCGCTGATAAAGTGCACAACACACCTATATATACTCCACCTGAACCACAAAGCAATTTCACAGCGAAATTCATTTTTCTCTAAAAAATGGGTGACATTAAAAGAGGCCATGTTCAGATAATCCAGCGTGTGGAATGGCTTTTCTCAATGACTTCTCCTGACAGAGCCATGTTTCAGTCCACAAAGGACAAAAGAAGCAATTTTTCTTCTGTTAACAGCCTCCTGGAACATCATTTATGTCCGTTTCACTGACAGTTTTGTGCGAACGGCCTCAGGAATCCCTGACGATTACAAACTCATTAGTCGAATATTGTTTAAATGCCAAAAAATGGTGTTCAACCGTTGATGGATTACAATTAAACAAAACATCAGAAAACCTCTCCATTGAAAGCATTCAGGAGATCCAGAGGAGCCAATTATCTTTGAAAGACGTTTCTTACGAGCAGGTTTTAAAAACCTTAAATGTATCCCCATTGATTTTCAATGCATGACTAAAGAAAACTTACATAGACTGCACGACGATCATTTTACAACCAAACCCACCTCAAATCACATGTATTGAAACAAAAACCACAGAAACTTTCATGACAAAATCAGCTCATGACATGCAGACAGACGCAAGTCTGTATGTCATTTCAGACATACAGTAACTTTCACGTTAAACATCTCGGCCATTAGTAACAAAGCACCATAAATAAAAAAAATGACAATGTCTTAAAAAGGGACCAATCAAGATGGAGCACATATTGAATACTTTACGACCCTGATCCAGCAGCACTTCCTGTTCATTTTACATCATTTAGTGTTAAATATTTTCTTAAAACATTTCGATTCACTTGTAAATGTTTGGTCGTATTTGTTTTAACGTTTGTAAAGTGTTGTTTTCATGCGAAGTGTTTTAAATCTTATAAAATATGTTGATCTATTTCACTCATTTTGCACAAACATTCACAGATTTCCACGCTTTTAGCATTAACAGTTTTATCCACAGCAGTTAGGGCTTCTTTAAAAAAAGTAATGAAGTGTAAACTCACTGACAATGTGTTATGTTAATGCTTCACGTCTGTAAATGGATTAAAACTAGTGAAACAGATCTGTCTGATTGTTGATCATCTTACACAGACATGAACAGTCACACGTCGCTCTCTGTGATATCTGCTTCATCTTTTGACTCAATCGTGTAGAAATGCACACTTGTGATATTTTCATTCTGTTTTATTTTTTAAGCATTAAAGCCATTTATAGTGCATTTACGCCATACATTTGATCCGTATGTGTGTTCTCCGAGAATCAAACCAATGAAGGTCTTTTCATCTCTCGACCCGCTCAGCCAGAGCCGACAGTCAACAGCAGAGAAAAACCCGACGCTCGCAGCAACATTTTCCCTGCTTGACTCCATTCAAGGTTCTCTTGTCACTTCTTTCTTCTGGCACTTTTAAAGATCCCCTGGAAGCAGAGATTTAAAGTGCAGCGTTTCATAATCATCGGTCTGGTCAAACTAAAGCCATATGATAAATCACTCCGCCACAAATACAGGCCAAGCGCACCATCCACGGCCCTTAAACATCCAGTGCAGCCGCTGTGAAAGCAGGTTTGAAAATCAATGCGTTATTTTCCTGACATGCTTTCTAGCCTCATTTTCATCCTGCTCAAAGCGCTCAAACGCAGCCGGGACCCTGGAAAGTGCAGACGGGTGCGCAAAAGTGATTTTTTTATATTGTGGTTTAATGGAAAAGAAACGACACGGGACATTTTTAAATGCCACAGAACCCGTTCTGCTGCTCCAGAAGAGAGGTGAGTATTTAAATGTGATGGAGAGGTAAGGAAATGTGATTCAATTCATTTTTTAAGGCCGATGTGAGTAAAAAAGGGTCCTATAGAAACCCGAAAAATTGCACCTCTGAGGCAAAGTGGGTGAAAAGCCATCAAGGCACGTCCGAATCCAATGTTTGTGTAACCACCCGTCTAATAAGATGCTTTCATCTGGATGATTTCTGAAGCCAGAATAAATGTGACATCCAACAATCCTGTGCCTGATGTCCTGATGGAACAGTCAAGGAAGATTCATGTATTTCTGTCAATTTAAAGTTATTTAGAATTCACTGGGTTCCGTCTCATCTAAAAGAAACTCACTTTCAATACGATTTATGATTTCATTTTTAACATCAATTGAAGGGCTGTGTTTGAGGGCGTTCTTAATTCAGAAGTGGACAGTAGTGGACCGAAGTGAAGAAACAGACAATTCATGTTTCCTCCATTTATTAAAATTCTTAAATATAAATAAAATCGACAGTATGGAACAGATTCTCAGAAGCATGTTTTCTGTTTATCCTTCTGATTTATTTTATTTAACATAACAACATGATAAAAGTATGACCCTATACATCCTCTCACAACATCCACGTGATAAATACCCGAGTATACACATATAATTCTGAGGTCAAATTCTCAGATATTATAGGGATTTGAATACTATACTGAAGTATACAACAGTAGTTTACTATGATTGAGGACACACTTGTATAATGCTGTTTACTACAGTTCATACATAAGTATTTTTTTATTCACGTGGGTGCGCAGCCTGTCAAAGAGAAATCTCTAATCTTACAGAAACAAATCTCTTAACGTTACATTCAGACTTCTGGCCATGAACTCTAACATTAACACACTCATTCAAGATGACAACAACTCAAAACACATAAATAACCTCACAGCAACATGACAAAAACCTCACAGAACAACCACGACGCAGGGCGCTTAAATCACGCAGAACATCAAAGCGACCGCAATCACTCACCGCATGTTTCCAAGGCAACTTACAGCGCCAAAGCTCCGACCTCAGTCCGTCATCTCTTCCCTCACTTCAGCTTTCTCATCTGAGACGAGCCAAGACTGTCGTACTACCGTGACTACACCGGACGCGACACGATAAAAGACATTAGAAACGGGTTAAAACGCATTATTATCATTTTAAAATGTGTCCGCACTGGATGCGGCGTGACAAACCCAGGTGGTCCTCGGAAAGTTCCCACTCAAACCCGGAAATAATTTATGGAACGGTGCTCTTTTGATGTTAAGAGATACTTGTAATGTTATGATGCAACTAAATCATTAGTAAACATGAATGTAATGTTTTGTCATGTAATGTTAAAAGGATCCTAAATACTTGTACAAGTGTAAATGTTACATCCGCTGTTATGATGGGAAATATCCTCATTCCGACGTGTCTTGAACGCAGGACCAGTGTGACCAGTGTGACCACCTCTCCCTCACGCATGCGCAGAATGGAAACCATGGTTTTATCTGTAGTAAAGTAGTAATCATCATGATTATATGAATTAAATGCATTGGTTTCTGTGACAGTCGGATTCATTCTCAGGCTGTTTCTTGGACTGACAGGACAAGTGAGTCTGACACCTCTGAGGAAACTCTTCGTCACGTGACAGCGAGTCTTTGATTTACACTTTCACCAAACGCTCCACGGCACTTTCCTGCAGTTGTGAGGATTTCTGTTGTTATGTGTTTATGAATCCATTAACACAGATGTGATGTGTGATGATGACGTCATTCAGCAGGACGCACGAGCAGCTCACGATCATCATGTAACACATTGAACCAGCAGATGAGGATCTTATTCATGAGGTAAAGCCTTCGTATTTGACCTCATCACAGATTAAAATCTCTCAATGAGCCTGCTAACCCTTTTCTAAACGATGTGTCATTCATATAAATAATTATAAGTTAGGTCACGTGACTCTCTTAGGATATCAGGGGTCATTTCAAATACAATCACAATTGTCATTGATGGTATTCAGCATGATTTTGTGTATAACAGTGTGCGGACTAAAGTAATATATACTGTAGGAGCTTTACCTGTGATAGATTCAAAAACAGCCTTAAACACAACACTACGTTTAATGAGCATATAAAACTAAAGCTCTACAGCATATGAGCTCTTATAACACCAGAGCCGCTCATCTCCTCAAACACATCTGCTCGTTCACCTCTTCTATTCTGGACACAATTACGTGGAATAATAATCCTCAAACAAGCTTGTGTGGAGGTGAGAAGAAAAACAAAGAAAAGCCATAATCAGTTCAACTACTCACATCTGAAAATAGTTTCACGGTTAAGAAGAATCTTCAATAAAAACATCATCTGTTTAACTCTGAAAGTCAGAAGATCAGTTCAGCTGCAATCTGTTAATTTAGCATCTGTTTGAAACTGCATGTCACTGTATGTCAGTCAAATGACATCAATACGATGTTTTCTGTAAAGTCGTACAGCTCAAAAGAGGAATTATGATAAGCTCACTCTTGTGAACCTCAGACTTTGTTCTTTCTCAACAACTGATTTTTATTTTTAACCCAAAATGTACGTATTGCAACTTTAATCTTCTATTGTGCAGTATTGAATAAATGTCAAATGTAGGGATAAAAGCCCCCCTTGCCCCATCTGGGTTCTCCATTTGATTCATGGTTCACGTTTTTGCAGAGACAGAGCGGGACGTGATTAATATTTACCATTTAACTTGAACAGCAAACAAAACTACTGTTGTGTGAATATAGTTTAAAAGGCATTTTTCCTCTCCTAACATCTCCCGACTTTAATTCTAAAGAGCCTACGATTCACAGCTCTTCCAGATTCAGTGATTAAAAACAATGGTTTCTTCAGCGGCACCCAGCGTGTTTCTTTCCATTTCTCTTTTTCTGTTGCTGAAGTGCTGTGAATAAACTCCCCGGAGACTGCAGTATCAGCCCACTCAGTGGTTTAGGCAGTGCTTAACCCTGACACGTCTTCCAGCTCCATTTCTCCACTAATTGCCAGCTCTTCCTGACGGTAATTAACTAATCCCATCGTGCCGGATGATTATCTGGGGTTCGAGAGCAATGTGACATCATTTGGCTCCCTGAATCAGATGTTGTTGATTTCTCGCTGTGAGACGGCGGTGGGCTGCAGGTTCTGCATGAAATGAAAAATTCACACGCAGCCTCGAGATCATGAAACTCAATACTGTCAGACACGTGATGATAACGTGTGCTGTTATTAAAGATAGCATATTAATTATATACAATTTCCTTTTAAGGGTGATATTTTTTTCAGACCGATTTGGTGTGTTTAGTGAACACGTGTTTTGTGTGTCTACGGTGTGTTATAAGTTGCCCATGCGTGTATTAGACATGTAAAATCGCAGAAATTAAAGTGTGGTTAATAAAAGAGTCATTCTATGTAAAAGTGAATGTTCACCCAGACCTGAAACACCTGCTGTAACCACACCCCCACAAATCTACATCAGTTGGTGGTCTGATGTGAATAAGACCATCTAAATGTATACTCAAGTAAGGTGGTGTGCCTGACAGTACTGTTGAAGAGGAACCTGATGTTCCAAATATGGTCAGAGGCATTACATTTCCCTCACACGCTTGCAGTATTCCACCAATCACTAACACTGGTGAACTGGCCAATCAGAGCACACCTCACTTTTCAGAGCCATGAGCTTTGTCAAATATCTGCAAGTTTCAGAGGAGATACAAACATGTACGGTGCGCGGAAAATACAGCGTTTTTTACCTTAAATCTTGTATACGCATTCAATCTAAAACAAACCATAATATTAGTTTTAGCCAAAGTGTCATATCACCCTTTACTTTTAGTTAGGATGGCCTGATAATAAATAACATTTCACTAGCACTATTCTTGGATAATGTTCAACGTTCACTCTCTAAAATCAAATCAAAAGCTGTTTGTTACATTATTTAAACTGAATTATTATTAACTTGCACTAACCATTTGATTACATGTTGTGAAAATATATTGAGGATTCATCCTTCATGATAGTATTTAATCCATTTATTGACGGTAATGAATGAACCTCTTTATAAAGTGATTTTTAAATCCATCTGCTGATGTCGTGAGCAGGTGACACGTGTGATATTAATGTGATTTTTCTATCAGTTGACCGACTGACTCGAAGAGGCTTAAACGAAGCCTTGTTTGATTTTTATGAATGTTTTTATCATTCTCTGATGATGTTGAGCAGATGTGAGAGCAAAGGGGGGAGTGATGCACACTGATTAGGGCGCTTCTCATGCTCACTGCGTGTTAGACGGACAGAAAGTCTCTCTGATTACCTCTCACCTTGACTGTGACCTTTCAGTCTTCCTGTCTAGCCCGTCTCGAGCCGTTCCACGTGAAAGTGTGTTTGTCCATTACACATTCTCCTCACAGCCGCCTCTATCTGCTGCATCTGAATCAGGCACCTCTGCTCCATCTCATTACTGCAGGATCATCCACACACACACTCGCACAAAAGATTTGTCTCCGACTTAAAACAAAAGCCTGAGATAGGCGTCCACCCTCCGCCATGACTCTGAATATATCAGCCGGTCACGTGAAGCCATTGTGTCCCTGCATCAGATCGATATCTGGACGTTTTCATTTAGCAGGCAGAATATCGGCTTTTCGCCGCACTCGAAACTGAGCCATGAAAATCTGGGCCAGGAGAACGATTTAAGAGAATAGAATGAACAGCAGTTTGCTTTATGAGGCAGGTAAACTGTAAATTACAAATGTATTAAAAAAGAAAGAAGCCTGAAAACTAAAATAATTCGATATTATTAACGACAGAATTTTTGTTTTGCTTGAATGCCGCAGAATAAGACGTTCTTTGGTTGTAAACAAACAGTGAAAGACGAAAGCCACGACCACTATTTTTCTCATGAGAAATTCCATCTCACTTGGACATGCGTCAAAATACGGAAGTAAAAACCATCGTAACATCCGGATCACGGGGACTACAATGTGAAATGGAATTTTTAATGAGAAAAATAGTGGGCGTTGCTTTCCATCTTTCTCTCCGATTTAATAGGATGTTTATAAACACAGTTAAAGGAGAGGAGTTAAAGGATGATCTGCCTAGGCCATCTAACATACCTCATTTAAGATGGAAAGTCACTACAGAGCCGGAGTGCAATTTTAGATTTTAACTAAAGATTATGAGGACACACGAATGACCAACATAAAGAGAATGACCCACATTGATCAACTATTTACAATAAACGCTGAGATATTTCATGAAAAAGTAGGTATTGTCATTTCTTATTTCACTGGGACTTTAAATACAACGAAGTAAGCAATAAAAAAATTAGTATGTTTGTGTATATTCTCTTGTATGGTGTTGATGTTTTTGTTAAGGATTGTTCAATTTTTAATTCATACAGCCCTATGAAAAAATACTGTACAGTTTTCTCACAAATTACAAGCAATACGGACAGAATATATGGTTAATATCTAAATCAAAAGAGCAATAAATATACATTTCTGAGGTTAAAGAAAATAATTAACCACATATTTTTATCTTTTGAAAACAGAACAGCACAGGAGGGTTAACCATGTTTCTGCAGTCATTAATCCACCACAAAAATGAGAAACTCATTTAGTGTGACAGAAATAGATTTGAGCAAAATAAATGTAGACAATAATAAAACAAATGAAATTAAAAAACATAGATTAACTGAATTGAAACCTCGGGACAAATAAGGCCTAAGATGCCAAGAGGGAATGAATCAATTAAATCAGTTTTTTTACCGGTTCATTTAAATGAGTGAGTGTGTGTACGTGAAAGAGAGAGAAGCCAGGTTTCCATTACCCCTCAAATGCGAAAATTGAAATAGCCCATTGAAAATAAACCCAATGGGAACACGTCATTTCGCAATATTGTTCAAATCGACATTTAGAAAATATTGCTT